>JALMQS010000101.1:3827058-4250519 GCA_024734495.1 Forficula auricularia | reverse complement strand
CAGAGACAGGAATGAGCGCCCTTGCGATTTTAGTTGTCGCAAGGACCTTCATTTGCAAAGAACAATTTTTGTTGGATATTTTATATCTATTTAACACATTATGTTTTTTATCATCCTATGCATGGGGACAGGAATTTTTTACTTTCCCGTTCCCTTGCATTTACATATTTTAAGTACAGATTTAATGTAGAAGCGATGAGCGCCCTTGAGGTTTTAGTTTTCGCAAGGACCTTCATTTACAGGCATTTTATATCTAATTAACATATTAAAAATTTTTTCAAATGCAAGGCAGCGGGAGTTTTAACGTTCCCACCTCCTTGCACTAACAAGATAGGGAACAAGTATGAGCGTCTTTGCGCATTGAGTTTTCGCAAAGGCCTTCATACTTGTTTGAAATTATATTTATATTTTACAATTGTGCAATGTTTTGTTTTATGCACGGTAACGAGAGTTTTTACATTCTCGTCACCTTGCATTTACAGGCTTATTACTCTATTCTCAACCAATTGGTCCAGACTGGACTGCTGGGTAGAGTTGATAAATTCTTTTCTTTGAATAAAGGCTCGTCTAGCAAATTTTTGGAATTTTTTGAAAAGTGTTTCGTTTTTAATTAAATTCGAAAGATCATTTTTACATTCGGGATCGTGTAGGTCGGAGTGGCGAATGGAGGAGTATAGAGGGCAATCAAAGAGGATGTGGTCTACACTTTCCACGACGTTTGAGCAGTTGGGGCAGAAGGGGTTAGGGGCGTCCCTGGCATTCCTTCTGAATAGTGATTCATTAATGGAACCATAGCCAGTGATTAGAAAGTTGGTCCACATGTCCGGTCTGAACCACTTGGGCTGAGTCTTATATCTAATTAATTTTATAAATCTTCTTGTGTCGTACCCGTTTTCTGATTCTTCCCATTGAGATTGAGCCAGGTTAGCAATTTCCGCGCCTAGCCTTCTGAATTCGGTTTGTATGTTATAGTCATTTGTTGACTCGTGTTGGAGGAATTCGTATTCACCAACTTTAAAGTAAATATTCTTCCGAATGTGAAATTTTGCCGCGGTTTGAAGGATTTCGAGATGCAGAGTTGAAGCCCCGCACAGTGCCCTAAGAGCAGCTGTGGAGACGGTTCTGCAGGCTTTCACTGAAAAGAGAAGCATTGAACGGTGAATTTTGTCTAGAAGTTTTGTTGTACGTGCCGAATTTAATTTTTCTGAGAACGCGATCGCGGTGGAGCCATAGGTGGCAATGGGGAGAAGGAGGTTCTCCAAGTAAAAACGGAGGGTGCTGTTGTTAATGCCCCAGTTCTCGCCAGCCGCCGATCTGATGGAGCAGGCAATTGCCGTGATTTTAGAATGTAAAGCTTCTAGGTGTTGGTGGAATTCCAACTTACCATCTATAATTACGCCGAGGTATTTGGCCTCGGTTGCATATTTTACTTTATGGCCATTAACGTAAACAGAGATGTGATTAGGTTGCTTTAGTGGGGTACAGTTTTTCGGGCTGTGGTAAATAGCTATAGTTTTGGATTCTGCAATTTCCAGGTCACAATATCTACACCATTCTTGTATGATGTTAATAGCCTTATGGGCGGAATTTTGAATATTTTCGCGAGTGTCCGCGCGTATAACCAGCGCTAGGTCATCCGCGTAGGCAGTAGCAAACGTGTCGTCTGATGATTCGAGTGGAGCCAGGTTGTGAAGTAATTCATCCATGACCCAGTTCCAAGCCATTGGGCCAATAATAGACCCTTGGGGACAGCCTTTCTGCATGAATGAGTCAGAGAACCTGTCACCAAATTTAATTGTCATTTTTCTTTCCGTGAAATAGGATTTTATTATATTCAAAAGTTTAGTCGAGACGTTAGCTTTTTCTAGACGGTTGTAAACTGCGTGCCAGGAAAGATTGTCAAATGCCCCTTTGATATCAAAAAATATGCAGAAGGCATGTTTTTTATTGTGTTTACTGATATTAGTGAGAGTTCTGTATAGGGCGTCTTCAGTAGACATTCCTTTCTTGAATCCAAACTGATTTTTGTTAGCCAGGCCCGCCTGGTTATAATCAGTCTGTATTCGATTTAAAATAATTCTTTCAAAGGCTTTACCTAAAATTGGGAGTAATGCAATTGGCCGGTAGGAGTCAATTAACGTGGGATCTTTGAGAGGGTTTTTAAGCAATATTTTTATATCCGCGTGTTTCCATTGTAATGGAAATTTTTCGTTTCGAAAGCAGTTGTTGAAGAGGTTGAAGAGAATCTCCTCGTCAGTTTCCCAAGCGTGAGTTAATATTTCGGAGGGGATAGAGTCCAGCCCGGGGGCTTTCTTCTTACCCATTTTGCGGATGGCAGTTTTTATCTCCTCTGGGGAGATTTCGGGCTCGAGGTTAGAATTTAAGTATGCCGAATCGGATATGTGGGTAGTAGTGGCCTGTGGGACCATTTTGGCCAACATAAGGTTGGCCAGATCTTCCCATTTAACTATGTCCCCCACTGCGTGATATATAGTCCCGGGTCGAATTTTCTTGCTTATAATTTTGTAAACCAGCCCCCAGGGGTTAGAATTACCCTCAGAAGCTACAAAGTCTTCCCAACATTTTCTTTTGGAGGATCGAATTTGTGCAGTGTAGAGATTTCGCAAATTTTTATAAAGGCGGGTTTTGTCATCCGCGGTTTGACAGTCGCCAAGGAGTCTCCTGGTGTGCCTCGCGGATTTTCTCGCTTGACAAACTCTGCGTTTGAGGAATGTTAGTTCCTCAGTCCACCAGGGGATTTTCTTTTTGCCGGAGGAAAATTTTTTGATCGAATGATTAGAGGCCTCGGTAATTAAATTTTGAAATAATTCTACCGCGTCTTCGGGGTCGGATGAACATACAATCGACTTAATGTCGTTGTTAAAATAAATTTTAATTTCGTCACTGAAACGTTCCCAGTCGGCTCTGCGTGTGTTGAATTTTGGGGGGCCGGAGATTTCTGACGCCGCGGAGGGGTTTTGTGCTTTTACTGAGAATTTAATTGCATTGTGGTCGCTAGACGAGAAGTTCTCGTCAACCTCCCAGTCGTGAATGAATTTAGCGAAATTTTTGGTGCAAAATGTGGCGTCAATGTATGAGCTGTGATATGAGGTCACGAAAGTGGGTTTATGCCCTCGGGTGTTCAAAACATGAAGCCCATGCGTATCAATGAAGGCTTCAATCTCCTCGCCGTTGGGGTCCATTACTGGAGAGTTCCACCGGGAGGATTTTGCGTTGAAGTCTCCACAGATAAGAATGTTCTCACTTAGCCCTATTTTTAAGAGGACTGACTCCAGCGCGCTTAGGATTAATTCTCTATCGCCGCTATATTTAAAGTAGGCATTTATTATGTAAAAGTTGAAACCGTCGTGACTGATGTTCACAGCCATGACGTCAGGGTTGTTTCCACAGGGGATTTGCATCACTCCCAATTTCGAATTTAAAATGGCAATAGCCACGCGGGGCTCTTCAGCAAGGGGTTTAACGAGCTTGTCTTCGACACCGCAGTGGTTGGTGGGGTTTTTATCTCTGTTTAGGTGAGGCTCCTGTATTACGATTATGTCTAAATTTTTTGAAGTCCGCTCCCTCAGCTCGGAAGCTACGGTGCGAGAATGATTCGCGTTAATTTGTACCAATTTAATGGCAGGTCGCTCTCTGGAATCGATTGAGCAGTTTTTAGTAGCCATTGGAATTGTATTGGGTGTTGCTTATGGTGTTTTTTATGTAATTCAGAAGCCTAGGGCAGGTCTTACTATTGACTGCGTGATCTGATGGGAGATAGAAGGGGTACAGCAAGCTTTTGGTTGAAATCGGAAAACCGGAAGTTGGCATTTCTATGAAAGATTTTTTTTTTTTTTTATTTTCTCAAAAACGGCGCAAACAATTTTTTTTTAAATAGGTGTACTTATCAAGTGTCATGAGTTATTAGTCGTGTATTGATTTTAATCTGAATTAAAGGAAGGTTGTGTAAATTAATTGGGTCGTAAAATAAAAATATTTTATTCATTCATATATCGTCTTCGGTAAGTCACAGAGCCTTGAAATTTGAAACTTAAGCTATTTAGAGGCAAAAAGTTACGGAGCATCCCTCGGTGGTCCAGGCACTTTGTAATATAGGGAGAAATTCTACTCTGGTAAAATTCAGAAGAAATATGCAAATAAAGAAATAATTTTAAGAGAATTTTATTACCCAAGCCTAGGAATCGGTGTATTGAGTTCATTCGAAAATTTTCAATCTTTTACTTTCAAATTTATATTAAAAAAAATATCTATGAAGTAGTGCGACCGTCTCCCGGAGTCTTAACAATTTGAGAGCTTCTATCTTAGAGATTAAAAAAGTTAATTTAATTTTGTGAATTCTAGATGTAAGGAATCGATGCCCTTAATATTTTGAAATCGGATTTAGAACAAAAAACCGGATATTGTGGTCCCCACTGGCAAAGTGACAAAAAATACATTGGTCGTGCCTACGTGTGTATGTAGGTATGTACCCACCTGCGTATCGCTACCAAAAAATATACTATAAAGTAGTAATGTATTTTAACTACATATATACCCAACAATGAATACTTTCATAGCATAGTAAGCAAAAAAATAATTAAAGCAATTTGAGCCGCGAAAGTTAAATAATGTAATCAATAATTTCTTATGTTAATTCTACATATTTAGAAAATTATTTTTTTATTTTTTGAAAAGGAAAAATGTATTGAGCATCCGACGGGATTTGAACCCGTTTCTATCTCCTTTACACGAAGAGTGCCTTACCAATTAGGCTATGGATGATCCTGCCAGAAAAGCTCTTTAGATTGAATGTAATTTTTCATTTTCGCGGCTTTTTCTATTTAAAGTATAGTTACTTATGTTCTAGACAAATTAACTTTTTAAACGTTCGTTTTAATTTTTTCTTAAAACAATTTTTTTCTTCGCGTAAAGGAGAGAGACACGGGTTCGAATCCCGTCGGATGCTCAATTCATTTTTCCTTTTCAAAAAATAATAAAATAATTTTCTAAATATGTATAGAATTAACATAAGAAATTATTGATTACATTATTTAACTTTCGCGGCTCAAATTGCTTTAAGAAAAAATTAAAACCAACGTCCTTTAAAATTTTAAAACATCAAGAATATTTTTTTATCATATTATTATTATTATAAAATAATGCTCTGAGGTTATTATTAGATATATTTGAATTCGTGTACCTTTATTCCGTTTGGATTTATTTATTTTTTGTTACGTGATTATGATATACCTACTATATATCATCTTTTAAACAGCAGGATAAACAGGGACAGCAGCAAGGTCGTAGGCCATCACATCAAGGACAGTATCGGGTACAGCGGCGTCCAAATCCCCTTGAAAAATACCAACAAGGCACTTTACGGCGTCCCCAACCACAACAACAACAACAACAACAAGAGAGATCTCTTCCTCAGCAGCGGCAAGAGGCTTCTTATCATCAAAAAATGATTCCTAAAGGTGTTGGGGACTCCACTTCAGGAGAAGCTTCAATGAGGAGTGATTTTAAAAATATGTCGCTTGGTAAGTAAATCAATTAAATTATGTATTTATTTTTCAATCTGTTTATATCTTGTGTATTGCTTGTTTATATATAAGTACCTGGAGGTCCGATCTTCGCTCGGTAATGTGTTTGTTTTTTATTTAATCAACCACTTACCTCTCAATCCTCAATACCTCTAATTATAATTATAATTCTTGTAATTAATTGACAATTTATTCAACTAATTATCTAATTAATTAAATTCCCTAATTTTAAAGCCTAGTTTACACGGGTTTAGTACTAAGCATTAGTACTATCCACTCGTACTAATTCTCTGTCGTGTAAACATATAATATAAGTGGTTAGTATTAGTAGAATGGCAAGTGCGAGTGAATAGAAATGGTTTCTATTTAAAGATAAGAGTAAATAGATATTTTATTTAATATGGATTTACTATGAGTTAAGGATACTGGGTCACTTATTTCACATTAAAATTAAAAAATTAAAAGATATAAAAAAATTTTTCTTTTTCAATATATATATTTCGGGCTATCAACCCATCTTCAGTTACCTTCTGTATTTCCTGAAGATGGGTTGATAGCCCGAAATATATATATTGAAAAAGAAAAAATTTTTATATCTTTTAATTTTTTAATTTTAATGTGAAATAAGTGACCCAGTATCCTTAACTCATAGTAAATCCATATTAAATAAAATATCTATTTACTCTTATCTTTATTAAAGATGTTTCACCTTGCACCAACACCACAATCTCTACTGGTTTCTATTTACTAATGGCAAGTAGCTTCCACTACCACATATATTGACAACTCGAAATGCCATCTTGCAGCTTTCACTATACACTAATTAGAGTGGTTAGAAGAGACGTGTGAACCACTACTATTCAGTTAGTCTTCTAAGTCCTTACTAAATGGAATAGTACTAATGGCAAGTACTAAGTCCGTGTAAACTAGGCTTAGTACTAAGTATTAGTACTAAGCACTCGCACTAATTCTGAGTCGTCTAAACAATGGTTAGTATTAGTAGAGTGGCAAGTGCGAGTGAATAGAAATGGTTTCTATTTTTTAATGGCAAGTAGCTTCCCTACCACATATATTGACAACTCGAATTGCTATCTTGTAACTTTCACTATACAGTATACATTAATTACGGAGGTTAGTAGAGACATGTGAACCACTACTAACCAGTTAGTCTGCTTAGTAAATGGAATAGTACTAATGGCTAATACTAAGCCCGTGTAAACTAGCCTAAATAAATACTGATATTTGTAATGAACAGTTAGTGGGTTTTAAAATTAAAAAACTAATTAATTATTAAAAGGAAATTGGAAAAAATGTAATTATAAATTTTTATTGACACAACTACCTGTGAATAATTAGTTGAATTAACAAAACCTACCAAATTATAGCTATCCGAACCAGATAGATCGAATTGTCAACCCACAAACCCCCTAATCCGTAAATTTAATCCAAATCGTTAGAGCCGTTTTCGATATATAATTGCTCGTTTAATATAATAAGATAAGATTAAATATTTTTTGTAAATTTTCTTTCAGTCCCTTCTTCTGTTGGAAGGGGATCCTCCAGGAGAGGATTTACCAAGCCATCAGACGACGAGGCAATTCAAACTATAACTAAACCAAAGGACCTGAATAGCAAAAAAGGTATTATTATAATTTATTTGCAATAGTTTACCAATCTTTTAATTTTTTTTCATCAGGTATATTTGGCCAGTCCACCATGTTTAAGGCCAACTATAGGGTGTTTTTTTAGAGGTATAGAACTTCGAATTGAAATAAAACACAAGAAAATCGTTTTAATGTCCATCAATTTGGCTTTATTGGAAGGATAATTTTATGCCATTAATGTTTAAATATGATTTCAGGCATGTGGCCGCCGCGGCTGGCTCGAATAAATCCAATTCTACAGGTCCAATTTTCAACCACTTTTTCGAGCATATGGGGCCGTATGTTGGCAATAACGCCACGAATGTTGGCTTCCAAGTCCCCTAACGTTTCTGGTTTGTTGGCGTAGACGAGCGACTTCACATATCCCCAAAGAAAATAATCCAATGGTGTCAAATCACACGATCTTGGTGGCCAATTGACAGGTCCATTCCGCGAAATTATGCGCTCATCGAATGTTTCCTTCAATAAATCGATTGTGACGTGCGCTGTGTGGCATGTAGCGCCGTCTTGTTGGAACCACAACTCATCCACATTCATGCCATCCAATTCGGGAACAAAATAGTCGGTTATCATGGCTCTATACCGGTCTCCATTAACGGTAACTGACTCTCCAGCATTATTTCGGAAGAAGTATGGCCCAATGACTCCACCAGCCCATAGAGCACACCAAACAGTCAGTTTTTGTGGATGTAATGGCGTCTCAAGGGTCTCATGTGGATTCTCTTCACTCCAAATGCGGCAATTTTGCTTGTTGACGTAGCCATTCAACCAAAAATGAGCCTCATCACTGAACAAAATTTTGCGATGAAAATCAGCATCGAGATCAATCTCATTTTCGGCCCATACACCAAAATCACGACGCATTGCATGGTCTCGCGGCTTTAATTCTTGCACAAGCTGGATCTTGTAAGGTCGCAAGCCAAGATCTTTGCGCAAAATCTTCCATAAAGTTGATGGACAAAGCTCCAATTGCTGTGCACGGTGGCGAATCGATTCATTCTGGTCCTCTTCAACACTTTGCTCTACAGCGGCAATTGTTTCTTCGGTGCGCACTGTTCGACGTCTCTGCGGATGCGTATTATCACATAGAGTAAACGTAGTGCGAAAACGATCCATGGTTAACCGAATTAATTGCTCTGATGGACGATTATGTCGACCATAAAATGGACGGAGCTTGCGGTAAACTTCGCGAACTGAACCATTATTTTCGAAATAAATTTGCACGATTTGCAAGCGTTGTTCTTTTGTCAACCTGTTCATGATGAAATGGCAAACCAAACTAAATATTAATCACTTGACAGCTGACAAAATGGCCGCCAGTTAAAAAAGTGATGCCAACTTAAAGTTCTATACCTCTAAAAAACACCCATTACTTTGTTTTGGAAACTCACACCGATTGGTGCTTATACCATTACCACGTAGATTTCTTCCCCGAGGAAGATAGAACTGTTGTTAGAAAACGGCTTGTTAGGGAACACCAAGAAAAAATCGGAGGTTACATTTTTGATGGTAATGCTCTTTTTAGTAGTGTTCGTCTCGCTCCTGATGTAAGTTTTTGCTTTTATAAATTAAACATTAAAAAATCGTTCTTCATTACTTGAAAATAAGATAAAACTATATATTTTTGTCTTTGTTTTTTAGTGTTTGAAATTGTTTTCAACCAGGGAAGAGGATAAAACAACAATAAATATCCACTTGAAATTGGTAGCTGATTTGGCCCTTGGCGATCACCATTATATACAGTTATTTAATATACTGATGAGACAAGCAATGGTGGTATTTTTGTTATGTGGATGATTCAGATGGTTATATAGATTATAAGGATATAGGGAAGAATGGTATTAATTTAAATATAGTCTGGTTCCTACAAGTTAGTTAATTCAGATATTAATATGTAGGTTTGCATTCATTTGTAGGATCTGGCATTGATTTGTGGAAGTCTGTCTATTTATTACTACTTGGGATTATAGTCTTCTGCCTCCTATGATTAAATCAATTATAAATTTTGTCAAGTCCTAAAGTCCTAGAATTGTACAAAATTTTATTTAGTTCTCACAAGCAGAGATTAGCTGAGGTAGAGAGAGGTCATACCATCCTTGTTAAGGTTTTGACCAGGTTTCCTTAACAACTTATGGCAAATGCCGGGATGGCTAATGCGTCGCTTGCTCCTGGTATCGGGTTTTTGCGCGCAATTTTTAAATTACTTTTTGTCTTTTGATGGAAATCTATGGTCATGTTATTTGTTAATGAGCATACATTTCTATTTTTTTTTTTTTTTTTTTTTTTTTGTTAAATTGTTGTAATTAATTTGTATTGATGTTTGTTAATGTATTTTAGCTAGATTGTATTGATGTTTGGAGGACCTAGCCACCGAGGACTTGTGCCTCTAAGCAGGTCGAGGAATAAAGATTTATTTATTTATTTATTTATTTATTTATTTATTTTGAATTTGAATCTCATCGGTCGTAATTTCTTCGACGCTCTTGCAAAGGTAGAGTGATTTTATTTTTAATTATATATATCAATAAAACAAAATAATTCAAATTTTTATTTTAGACTGTTGTCCCAAAATATTTTATGGAAATCTGGCCGGGCTATGTTACTTCCATTAGGCAACACGAGAAACAAAATTTTAATGTGCGTGGAGATCACACAAAAAGTTTTAAGGGAAGACACAATTTTTGATTTATATAGGACAACACGCGGCAAGCCTGATGGAAATAATATCTTTGTTAAAATGATAATCGGCCAAATTGTATTGACTAACTATAATCAACGCACTTATCGTGTGGATGATGTTGATTTTAACAGTAACCCTGATTCCGTCTTCAAATTGAAGACTGGAGAGGTAGTTAGTTATAAGGGATATATTCGCAAGGTATAAAATTGAAAGTTATCGTTATTTGCATATTCTTTAGATTTTATTTTTTTAATGCTTACAGAAGTACCAAATAAGTATACAGGATTGCAATCAGCCTATGCTTGTATCCCGCCCCAAAGCAAGAGACATCCGCTCAGGAATGTCTCAATTAATATATTTGATTCCGGAATTATGCCATATGACAGGACTAACTGATGATATGCGGAACAATTTTAACTTGATGTCCACATTGTCACAAACTACTCGAGTCGCACCTTACATGAGAATGCAGAAACTTTTGCAATTTAATAACAGGCTTAGAAGTGAACCAGCTGTAAGTGTTAAAATGGGTTTAAATTTTTTTTGGATATTTTGATTGAATAATATTAATACAATGTCTATCTTATTTATTTTTAGCTCCTAAGTCAATTAGGCCAATGGAATCTGCGTCTCAGCGAAAACTTGGTTACATTTCCAGGGCGAGTAATCCCTAGGGAAAATATCTACCAATGCCCAAATCCTTTAAAATTGGATGATACATCTCTTGGAGATTGGTCTAAAGAAATGAAAGGCAATTATTAATTTATAATCAAAGTTCTAAAATATTTATTGTTTTTTTTTGTTTGTTTTTTGTACTTTTTTACCGACTAAAGAGCTTGATTCATCTGAGTTCGTGATAGGTCGATCCACAATCTTATTGGTCCTAGATTTTGCCGGTAGTAAAAATCTCTTGTGCGAAATTTTCAGCTATCCGTCATGATAGGAAAGTTGAGATATTTCACGCCCCTCCACCTCAACGACCCTCTCTCCGAACCCCCCCCCCCGGACCCGTGAACCACTCCCTCTGGACCCCCGCTCCCTGGACCCACTCCCCCTGGTCTACAGATTATGTATACAAAATTTGGTTAAGTTTGGCCAAAGGGCTAGCATTTTCATTTTTGACCCCCCCCCCCGCCATTTTGGGTAGTTAGTTTTTGCATTTCTAGCCTTCTGGGTGCCCACAGTATATGTAGATATACAATATTTGGTTGAATTTGGTCCAAAAAGCTAGAATTTTCATTTTTTGACTCCATTCCTCCATGTCTTCATCAATGGTTACCAATAATAACCGAAAAATCAAAAATCCAATGTAGAATGGTTTTTCTTCATGTTTTTAATTTTTATATAATGTCATCATTAAAAAAAACAATATGAGTAAACAAAAACAGTCGTCAGGAAAGAATTTGAGTAAACAAAAACATGGCAACAGAATCAGCCATCAATCACAGATCTTTAATTAATTTAACCCCCAATTCACGCCCTTAGAGGTAGATTTCGTAAAATCCCTTCCTAACTGACACCTACGCCATATAAAGTACCTCTATTCCAAATTTCAAGCCCGTAGGTCTAGTAGTTTTGGAGATATCGTGTTGAGTGAGTGAGTGGTATTTCGCTTTTATATAATATAGATATTGTCAGATTGTATACATGTGAATGAATACTCTTTACGCCTCTAAGTAATAAAATCCTTCTTATAGTTGGATGTCGTGTTCATGGGACCCTAATTTATTCAATTTTTATTTAAGCTATTGTTTAATTCAATTTATATATTTTAAAATTTTTACTAATATATATCAAATGTTATTTTTTAGGTAAACCTATGTTAGTGACAACTGCATTAACTATTTGGGCTGTTGTCTATCCGAGACAGTTGAAAAAACCCTTAAACGATTTCCTTGATTTAATCATTCAAACTTCAGAGCCAATGAGATTTCGAGTATCTCCTCCAATACTGTACGTTTTATCATTAATAAAAGCTTCATTCTTGATAGATACCCGTAACGACCTATATCTAGCCCATACATACATAGAGAGAATTTGATTGTTCTTGGTTAATTGATTAGGAATATATCCAAACGCATTCGATAGATCTTAGGATCTAAACAAAAATGGTATAAATTAATTGCAATTTTAGAAACGCAAAAATAATGAATTGCTTTTAAAATTTTATTTCACAATATACCGGGTGAGTTTTTTATTTTGAGACAGTCTTATAACTCAAAAACGGTTCATTATATGGAAAAAAGTTTCAAATAAAAGTTTATTTATATCGAGGGGGAAACTAAACTACACTATTGTTTGTCGCCGTAGAACAAGCTTTCAAGGGTATTTCGAGGTCAAGTTCTGTTTTTTTAAATGGAACCCTATATTTTTCATTACGTCTACTTAATCTACAAAAAAAACTGAACAACTTTCATAAGAACTATTTTTTTATACGACATCAAATAAACAAAATATTAAATCAATTAGATCTCAAAAAAAATGTATAATAATTATTTTTAACAATTATTATCAAATAATTAATTACTAAATAAATAATTATTAAATCGAAAAGTCACAACAATGAAAATAAGTGTTTATAATGATATTAAAACTTCGTTATACTCAGATTTAAGAGATTATTTTCTACTTAATAGTACCTACTAGTTAAAATTCTTGAGTTTAAAAAAGTTTATTTCTCGTGATAATCCAGTAGATATAGTATTACCATAATAAAAATGGACCATTTTTTGTTGAAAACAGAATTGAAATGGTCTTAATGAATGTGGAAGAAGCTGAAGCTGTGAATGTGGGGCTGCCATTGAAATGGATGCCGAGCGTTTTCCTGACAAGAATTCACCCTCACACGCTTCATTGTATCGTGTTGTAAATCTGTTAAATAAACAGAAAATGTAAAGGCTACGAAGAAACTGAAACTGGTCAAAATAACGAAATTGGAAATTCATCCAGAAGACTTATTGCGATACACTCTGGAATGTCACAGAACAGTGGCGCAAAATTATTAAATTATTAATTATTATTTCATTATTTATTTAATAATTAATTATTTAATCATTTATTATTTGATAATTAAGTTAAATAATTGTTAAAAATAATTATTAAATTTTTTTAGGAGATCTAATTGTTTTAATATTTTGTTTATTTGATGTCGTATAAAAAATAGTTCTAATGAAAGTTGTTCAGTTTTTTTTTAAATTAAGTAGACGTATAGAAAAATATAGGGTTCTATTTAAAAAACAGAACTTGACCTCGAAATACCCTTGAAAGCTTGTTCTACAGCGACAAACAATAGCGTAGATTAGTTTCCCCCTCGATTTAAACAAACTTTAAAAAAAATTTGAAACTTTTTTCCATATAATGCACTGTTTTTGAATTATAAGACCGTCTCAAGATAAAAAACTTACCCGGTATATACTTATGTTTTTATTAAGACTGAGTGAGAGAGCAGTGAATTAGCATGGCAACTTGCTAACGGTTTTGAGAAATCTGAAAATTTTAGTTTAACAATTGAACTTTATTCCAACACATACATTAATCGTTCGTGGTAACAAAAAGAACCCCTCGAGTTTGCATTGTTGAATGATTCAGTACATATCCTAAAAAAATGTTCGGAACCTCTATCACGAAGGAAGTTTATATAATATAGAACAATATTATTTCATTTTATTTATCTCGGTGTCTTTAATTAATCTCTATATATTGATCATTTTAGGTGTGATGTCCAAGATGACAGACCATCCAATCTGGTAAATGCCATAGAAAAGGTCATTTCGACCAAAAATCCCCAGTTGGTGATGACAATTGTCACCAATAATAGAAAAGATCGATACAGTGCAATTAAAAAGAAATGCTGCGTAGATCGCGCAGGTAATAATCTCTAGGATTTCATTCAAAATCCCTAGGAAACTTTTCCTATAATTTTTTATTGTACTTTTTTAGTTGCCAGCCAAGTTGTAGTAGCAAAGACATTAAAATCCAGGCATGCAATGACTTTTGCCACTAAAGTAGCAGTTCAGATGAACTGCAAATTGGGAGGTTCTCCTTGGACCGTTGAAATCCCACTGAATGGTCTCATGGTCTTTGGATTTGATGTATGCCACGATTCAAGCTCGCGTGGCAAATCCTACGGAGCCCTTGTAGGTTCTCTTGATAAAACCTTCACAAGATACTTCTCAGCTGTATCCGCCCATCAATCAGGAGAAGAGCTCTCTAATGACTTAGTGAGCAATGTCATAAGTAAGTAGAATTTTTTTCCCTTTTTATTTAGAATTAAAGTCCTACTTAGACAATTCGAAATTGAATAATTAAACTGATGTGGCCATCCACATGACTTGGACCAATACAACCTCTAGTATATCAAAATTAAATAAAATGCAAATATATATATAGATATTTTTAACCATGGAAATTGTTACAATATTAATTATTAAAATAAAAAAATAAAATAAAAATTTATTCCAAGCTTTTATTATTTTCAGAGGCATTGCATAAATACAGAGAGTTCAATCAAGGTAGCCTACCACAACGAATTCTTATCTATCGAGATGGTGTTGGTGATGGAAATATTCCCTATGTTATGAATTTTGAAATTGAACTTTTAAAAGTAAGTATAGTATTTCAATTTACATCTAAAAATTACCAAAATACATTACACTTTTATGAAAATTATATACAATCGTCAATTAAGATTTGAATTTATTTATATAAAAAATAAATAAATAATTGTTAAATATGTCAATATAATTTATTATTAAAAAAAAATGTTTTAGGCTAAGCTTAAAGAAGTTTATGGGCTCAATGAAATAAAAATGGCCTTTATAATTGTTTCCAAAAGGATCAATACTAGGATATTTTCAAAATATGATGAAAATCCATTGTCAGGATCTCTTGTCGATGATGAGATCACTCTACCTCATAGGTAATTATTTTTTATTTGACCATACAGTGGTATGGTCAAGTATTGTAATCGTGCATGAAAGTGTTTTTTTTTTCGCTTCTTTTTTTCGAAATATCTCAAAAAACAGCTTAAACTATTTTGATAAAAAATATTGAGTCAAACCATGGCTTTATGGTCTACAAAAAACCCTAATGAGTGAACATCGAAAAAATTATATTTTACGAGATATTAATTATTTTGTCATAATGTCTGTTAGTACGTTACCAAATTTCGTCTACGCTCTATTATCAAAATGAAATTTCACAGCCAAAAATTAAAATTATAATATTTCCAAACTAAAAAAAAAAAAAAACAAGAAAATGAAATCAACTAAAAAAATAACCTATAATATAATAAAGAGTTTGGGTTCAAAAAATAAAAACAATTTAAATGTTTTTACGAATTTGACCTAGTTAAGGGTACTATATTTTTTCTGGCCTTGAATATTTATCTTCTATTTCTATTCCACAGGTATGATTTTTTTTGGTGTCACAGTCTGTTCGACAAGGAACTGTGAGCTGTGAGTCCCACTTCCTATAATGTGATTTCAGATAATATTGGATTATCTCCCGACAGAATACAACGATTGACTTATAAATTCACACATTTATATTACAATTGGAGCGTAAGTTTATTTTATTTATTTGTTATTAAGTATATTATTATATGGTATGTTTTAATTAATCAATTTTATTTTCGTTATTTTAGGGAACAGTTCGAGTCCCTGCTCCAGTTCAGTATGCTCACAAGCTCGCATTCTTGGTAGGACAAGCATTACATGTTAGTCCTCACAACAATTTAAATGATGTGCTATATTTCTTGTAAAGATATTTTTTTTTATTGCTTCGCATTATTCCAGTGTTTACATATTTTTTTATAATATTGTAAATATTTTTGAACAATATTTAATAAATGCATGTGTTCCTATAACAATTACGATTGTTTCTTTAGTTTTTGAATTGAGAGAATAAATTTTAAACTTTTGAAAAAATAATATATATGATTATATAAACTTCTGTTTTGTCTATTCTAATGTGAATATTTCATTAAAAATATCTAATCTAGATAGTTTCGCCCTAAATATAAACTTTTGTTAAGAGGAGAATGGTGTAGGTTCAAGGAGAAACATATTAATAAAATAAAAATTCAAATATTTAAGTTACTAGGTAGGATTCGCAAATAAATTTATTATTATTATTTATTTGTGAATCGTATCTAGTAATTTATATATTTCAATTTTTATTTTTTAATTTATTAATATGTTTCTCCTTGAACCTACACCATTCTCCCTTAACAAAAGTTTATATTTAGGGCGAAACTATCTAGATTAGATATTTTTAATGAAATATTCACATTAGAATGTCAAGAATAGTCAAGATTCTTAAGTCCCAATTTACGCTTTTTCAATGACATTGAATATGAATAAAAATTTGTTCTTATTTAGATTAAAGATTATTTATTCATATAAATACCTTTACAAATACATTATTGTATATACAATACAGGCAACTCATTTTGATGAGGTTTATAGCATTTAGTAAAATTTAACTTGTTACATTAAAATTTTTTTTTTTACATTATTGGGTTACGGGGAGGCGCAAGTTAGACTATTGCCACAGGCGGCACTTAAAGGAATGACATGACTTAGAATCTTCAAACTTTCAAGACCCGGGTGCATAAATACCTACGCCAACACCCTCTCACTTGATCAACTTTCCCTTCTCTTCGGTAATGTAAGGGTCTTTCGAGATCATCTTACTGGTGCGCCCCTTCTTGCATTCCATTGATTAAAAATAAAAAAATGATCCTGCGAGTCCTCATTCAAAGGACAACTTATGGCAGGTTGTTGTTCGCTTTATGTACATATATGCCATGAAGCTCTGGAATTCCATTCCTATCAATATGAGAGTCGTTAAATACATTGAAGTGCAAGAAAATCGACCCTCCAATAAAAACTTTATTAAATAGTAAATCATTTTTAATTTTTTTACAAGGAAAGATACATTATTGAAATTATTACATATTGCAAGTGTAATTGCCACTTGTTGTTGACTTAGCCCTTGATTAATTAGGCACACAATCTGAACTGCTGGACCTTCAGAAATATCCATTTTGTATATTTTATCTTTCTATCAATGATGCTTAATTCGAAATTATTCATTTTATTGATATTTCAAATGGAATTTGATCTTTTATTAAAACTTTATTTAAATTAAAGTAATAGTGAAAAAGTATGATAATTTGTAATTGTATCTTTTAATTTAATTTTTCTTATTTTTTTTTTTATAAAATTCAAAAATTATCAACAATATTTATTGAATATGTTAGTTTAAGAGTTAATGGAACAAATTATATGAATATTTGTAAAAATTTTAAAAATAATTTGCTATTTAATAAAGTTTTAATTAGTGGGTCGATTTTTTTACACCGTAGTGTAGTTTTAAAACTAAATATTTTTTAATGTTATTTATCCAGCAAAAGGCTGGACTATAAAAATGTTCTATTGTAAATTTTTGATTCATATTTTATTTATTTTTTTTTAATTAGATTTTTTAGTGAGGGAGCCGAGTTTTAGCCGGTAGAAATTTTATATGTTAGCCAAGATCGAACCCCGGCCTCCCGCTTGAATATCGTCATCAACGATGCTGAAGCGGTGCCAGCGCGTTAGCCAGCTCGGCCAACCCAACTCCCTAGAAATTGTTGAAAACAATAATCTTATCCATACCTATATATAAATAAATTATATATGCATATGTAAGGAGTATATATACAATATACATATACCTTTACAGAGTGTATATATAATGCGCAGAGATAATTCAGGGGATTATATGGGCCAAAATAAAGAAAAAAGTTCACATAAACATTTAGTATGTCCGGAAACGGTTCTTTTACAAGCTATTAACCATTTAGTCTTTTTTTTTACCAAACAATTTGGACCGGCTTGACAGAGTGAGTTGAAATTTTGCACGGAACTCATCAATGTAAAGACCTAGTGTGGAAAAAATATCAATTTGATCCAATATATATTCCGTTTCAAAAGGAAGGCCATTTAAAATATATATTTAAATACCATATACGATATGGGTGTATAGAGAAACTATCGTCACAAATATATTTATACCGGGTGAGTTTTTTATCTTGAGACAGTCTTATAACTCAAAAACAGTGCATTATATGAAAAAAAGTTTCAAATAAAAGTTTATTTATATCAAGAGGGAAACTAAACTAAGCTATTGTTTGTCGACCTAGAACAAGCTTTCAAGGGTATTTCAAGGTCAACTTCAGTTTTTTAAATGAAAACCTATATTTTTCTTGAGATTGCCTAAATTTACAAAAAAAACTGAACAACTTTTATTAACACTATCTTTTATCCGACATCAAATAAACAAAATATTAAATCAGTTATATCTCAAAAAAATTCTAATTATTCTTAATAATTATTCAACTTAATTATCAAATAATAATGATCAAATATTTAATTATTAAATAAATAATTTAATCAAAATTAATAATTCAATAATTTTTCGACTATATTCTGTGACATTCCAGAGTGTATAGCAAGTCTTCTGGATGAATTCCAGTTCCAATTTCCTTATTTTTTAAACAGATTTACAACACGATAAAATGAAGCTTGTGAGGGTGTATTCTTATCAGGAAAACGCTCATTTCAATGGCAGCCCCTAACACTTCTTCCACGTTCACCATTAATTAAGAGCATTTTAAATCTTAATTAGTAGAGATTGTGGTGTTGGTGCAAGGTGAAACATCTTTACATTTTAATTCTGTCTTCAACAAAAAAATGCTCCATTTTTATTATGGTAATATCTACAATATAACTATCTACTGGATTGAAACAAGAAATAAACTTTTTTAAACTCAAGAATTTTAAATAGTTCTGTTAAATAGAAAATAATCTCTTAAATCTGAGTATATCGAAGTTTTCATAACATTATAAACCCTTATTTTCATTGTTGTGACTTTTCAATTTAATAATTATTTATTTATTAATTAATTATTTAATCATTATTATTTGATAATCAGGTAAAATAATTGTTAATAATAATTATTAAGAATTTTTTTTTGAGATCTTATTGATTCATGTATTTTGTTTATTTGATGTCGTATAAAAAAATAGTTCTTATGAAAGTTGTTCGGTTTTTTTTGTAGAATAAGGTGACGTAAAGAAAAATATAGGGTTCCATTTAAAAAGCAGAACTTGACCTTGAAATACCCTTGAAAGCTTGTTCTACGTCGATAAACAATTTCGTAGTTTAATTTCCCCCTCGATATAAACAAAGTTTTATTTGGAACATTTTTGTTTTTGAATTATAAGACTGTCTCAAGATAAAAAAACTCACCCGGTATATGTATATAGGTACACGTATACATCAAGTAAATAATTTCAATTTTATAAAATTCAGTATCTAAGTCCTGAATTTTTATCTTTAATGTTTTGTGATAGGAGTAATTTTTTATTTTCTTATTTTTATTTGTTTATTTGTTCCATTTATATATCAGAAAGACCTGTAAAAATATGTATTTTATTCTTATGCTCTAAGTAAGAGAATCTTTATTCTCAAATCAATAAATAATCTAATTCTCTTCTTTTTTACTTAGAGAAAGTGGTGTAGGTTTTAGGTGAAACATGATATTAATTAATAATATTAATGTTTTAACCTGTAAACTCCTGATGATGGACTAATAATCCGAAATATATTGAGTTTTTATAAACCTCTTTGAGTTTTATATCATTCACTGTGAAACTACACACCCTTTACTTTATTAATTAATTCTCTTGTCTTGGATAATTCAAGAGTTCAGGATCTCTATCTATAGGTGCTGCATCTTCTCGAAGCGAGGCGCATTCATTCGTATTAAAAAGAAAACTTCTATACTCTATTAAGTTAATAACCTGTTTATGTTCTTTTTTCATAAACTTTAATCTTACAGTTTATGAATAAAAATAAAAAGATAGTATAAATTATCTTCTTTTTTTTTGGACTGCTTCATCAATATCCACTCAACTTCACTTATCAGTCCGTCTCCAAAAATTACTCCATCTTATTTTAATCTTACTATTATCATTTTGATTATAACGAGGGGTGAACCGCGACCTAATATCGTGTACACCTACTTCCACTTCCACTTTCATTTCCAAGTGGAAGACAATAGATGAAGGGGCATTATCTAATGAATTCCAAAAGAGGTGTACATCTAATTCCAATCACGGTTCACCCATCGGATTATAATTATATTAAATAAAAAATAAAAAAATAGTTCCATATATTTATGAGATTACTTTTTAATTTTTTTTAACATACATAGTTAAATTTTTTTCAAATAACAAATTATATTTGTTCGTATTTAGCTAATTCTATTTGAAATAAATTATTGTACTAATCTAAATCTATTTTAGCTGAATTAATTATTCCACAAAATAGTTTTGATTCCCTCATTTTACTATGTGATATTAATAAATCATTCATATTAATAGGTCGTACTGAATCAGGTGTATCATTACGAGAAGTAGATGGGCCGTCCATATTCAGCGAGTTGCTTAAAAAAAATTCAAAATAAAATTAGTAATAATAGAAAATTATGAGATAATTCATATATAAAAAAAAAAAATAACAAAATTACTTGGTTTTACAATAATCTCTAACACGATAGAGAGAAGCAGTTCTACACATTTCTCTCAGATCAGAACCAGAAAAATTTTCTGTTATATTAGCTAATTTTCGAAAATCCACATCACTGGATAAGGGTTCATTATCCAAAATTAATTTTAAAATAAAACATCTTTGTTCTTCGTTCTAGAAATTAAATAAAGAAAACATTATAAATAAATAATAAAAAATAGAACAATGTTATCCGCTATTTCAGGAGCGTATTCTACCCATCGAAATGAGCCTAAAAGTTTAAATACTCAAATCTATCTAGCTTTATTGTCCGGTTAAGTCATTTCTCATCATCGAGAGGTAAAAAATTACCTAAAAACTTGAGAAAAAGTGAAAAAAATTTCAAGACAATTTTGCATATGGTAGGGGAGTTGAAATGTCGCAGCCAGCTAGGTGGTAGAATCTCCTGATTTGAAGGAGACAATAAAAGAGTGTGTCTTCTGCTGGAATTATAAATTTTATTTATTTATAAAGTATAGTTTCTAGGGCTTTGCCCTCGAAACTATAGTCTCTTTATAAATAAATAAAATTTATATTAATTGAAAGTAATGGAAGGCAGCCCAGAGTGTAGTGAGGAAAGAAAAAATTAACACATATAAAATAAGGTGTAATTTATTGGAATCCTTCCTCCTTTCCTTTCAAACCGACGGTTTCGGAGGATTTTTCCCTCCTTCTTCAGGGTTTCAAAGGGTCAATGAATGAAACAAATAAAATGTTTCCTTCTTCTCTCCACAGTAGTGTTCAAAAACTTTCTTCATTTTTAACAAAAGGCATAGAAAAACAAAAAAAAATTTTTTTCCTTCTTTTCTTAATTAGAACTACCTCTGGGCTGCCTTCCATTACTTTCAATTAAAATTTCTACCAGTCCATCTCTCTCAGAGAAACTTCAGTTGCAAAAAAATAAAATTTATAATTCCAGCAGGAGCGACACAATCTTTTATTGTCTCTACCGTCTCTGCATGTCTCCTGTCAACATATAAAAATTCTGCTATTCTCGGCAAACAACTTTCAATTTAATCTCCTGATTGATAAATTTAAATATAATAAACTTTTTTAAATTTATTTTTTGAAACACATCTTTGTTTATGACTTTTCCGATAGCAATGAGTTAAGGTAGTTCTTTCACAAATGCAAAAATTCAAGAAGTCTTTGAAACTTGGAATATAAGTCATTAAAAGCATAATACACATACTGTTAAAATTTGAAGACGATTTAACACACCAAACATGAAATAATTGCAATTAAAAATTACATTTTTTACATAGGGTATAGGGAAAGAGTGGGGGATATGATCATTATTTTATTTTTTTTCATTGAAGGACTTTCACCATCTTGATGAAAAACAAATATTTGTTAAAATAATATATTCGGAGTAACTTAAAAAAAAATTGAAATTATTTACCACGTAGTTTTGATAAAAAACAAAAACAAACATATTTGGGCGATTATTTTTAGTGGAGGGGATATAAGCACAATGGCTTGGAAAAGATCCAGCTAGTATGTGTGTATTCATATAAAGATTTCGTAGTGTGTGTGGACAGTCACGTTAAAAAAACATAACCTAAAATTTTAGTTCCGTTCATATTTAAAGAGTGGTTACGGCTAAAACTTTTTGTGTGGATTGTCGCGAAAGAACCTCCTGAAAATCTCAAAAAAATCAACCAAAAATGAAATTTTCTGCATTTATGAACCTGAAGTTTTCAAATTAGAGAGTTAGGTAAAATGTAATGAATACTTCAGTTTAGAAATACAAATATTTGGCAACAGAATCAAGTTCTAAAAAACATTCCCATATAAAGAATGGTGCAATATTCAGCTAAAAGATCAAGGCAAACCTTCCTCTTCTGTATTCCACTTTAAACCGTGAAACTAACTCAGTTTCCCCTTCAACAGCCCCATCATCAGGTGTCCTATTAGTTTCAGCCAATCTTGATAGTGACCATCTTGTGTATAGTATCGGGAGTAACGGAATGCAAGCACACAGAGAGATAGATACATACAGGCGGAAAAAATCATGGTTGAAATTGATGTTTCTCTATGTTTCAGAGATAAGCAAAAATAAATAAATAATTTCTAGTGAATTGGATATATCAACCCGCCCGGGAGGCAGGTTTCGAACGACTAATTAAGTTTCCTTGATTTTAATTTCTGAAATGTTTTTGCTTCCTATAGTTAATTTATTCTTCTTAAGCCAAATTTGGTTTTGAGTGTTGGTGCTAACAATGTAAAGTTCTTTATAGTCAATTCCTTGGAAATTGTTACTTGGGATGAAATGCGCCTTAAAAATATTAGAATAAAAATTTGCTGATTTAATTCCCAATCCACAAGCTTGGCAGACGACCATTAAATCCATTAGAATTTTGGCTACTCAAATCATTTAATTATAGGATGATTCGTGTCCATGATTTATAAATTTAATTGAAGATGAGTTCAATGAAAAAGCTTGACAAAGTGAAAAATAAAGGAATACAAATAGATTCTTCTTCTTTAAGTGTCATGTCAGGTCCCCCTGACGTTGGCGATCACTCTGGCGAAGACATCCCTGTTTTTTGCCGCGCGGAACAGTTCTCCCACGGTTCGCATGCCGTTCCATTCCCTAATATTTCTTAACCAGGATTGTTGTTTTCTCCCGGATCCACGACGACCCTCAATTTTTCCTTTGAGAATCAATTGAAGCAGTCGATATTTACTACCTCTTAAGATGTGACCAAGATAAGAGATTTTCCGGCACTTGACAGTGTTGAGGAGTTCCCGCTGGGTGTTTGATCTTTTCAAGACATCTTTGTTGGTAACTCTCTCCACCCAGGGGATTCGGAGCATTCGTCTGAAGATCCACATCTCAAAGGCCTCTAGGCGATTCATTGTGGTAACTTTGAGGGTCCATGCTTCTACACCATATAAGAGAATGGGCCAAACATAGCATTTGACCATTCTCTGTCGTAATTTAAGATTGAGGTTGTCATCGCAGAAGAAGGATCTCATTTTATTGAAGGTAAAACGTGCAGACTCAATTCTAGACTTGATTTCGTTATCCGGATTTAGCTGATCATTTATGATACAACCGAGATACTTAAAGAATTTAACTCGTTCAACTTGTCTTCCATCGAGGTGCAGAGAGGCGTTTCCGTGGGGCTGGCGGCTAAAGGCCATAAATTTTGTTTTTGCTATATTGATATTAAGTCTGTTTTGATTCCAATTTGAGAAATTTTATTTAGAAGTAGTTGAAGGTCTTCTATGTTTTCAAACAGGATCACAGTGTCATCGGCATACTTAATTGTATTAACCGGTACGCCATTTCTTTTCACCCCTAGATCTAGTTAAAAATTCTGTCAACGTAGAGATTAAATAAAAGGGCAGAGAGAATGTATCCTTGGCGGACTCCTCTCTATATCTCGATTCCCATTGTTGTGGATTTTCCTACCCTGACTTCGACGTGTTGCCGGCAGTACAGATTTTTTATAATACGGACGTCTTTATCGTCCACCCCAATTCACAAAGAGTTCAACCAACCGGGTGTGTTGAACTCATGATTATTATAAAAAATTATTAATTTTTTAGTTATATATTCGCTCTCTTTTCTAATAATAACGAATTTTATTTATTAAATAGATTCATTCATGACATTTAAAACAATGAAATTTAAGTTGCTAATAAAATCGAAATAGATAGACGAAAAATTCAAATCTGATTATTTTGTTAAAAAAAAAAGAATATTTTGTCAGAATTTTACAAATCTTCATAAATTGAATTTTTATATTTAGGAAATGAATCAAAAAATATTTACCGGCATTCCAATATGAAAGGTTGCGGGCATTCTTCTTAAAATTGCTCTATCTAAATCTTGAGGTCTATTAGTAGCTCCCATTATAATTACAGTACATTTAGGATCAGTGATTAATCCATCCCATAGAGACATAAATTGAGCTTTCATCATGGCTGTAGCTTCATGATCTTGAGAATTTCTTACCCGAAGAAAAGAATCTGAATAGTAAAGTAAATATAATAAGTATTTCTTTTATTACCTCATAAGAAAATTAAAAAATTATAATTACCAATTTCATCAATAAAAATAATACAAGGCTGTAGCTTAACAGCTAAAGAAAATACTGCAGAAGAAAGCTTTTGAGTCTCACCATACCATTTATCAGTTAATATTGAAACATCTAAATTAATAAATCTTGTTCCGGCTTCTCTAGCGGTCGCTTTGGCAATTAATGTTTTTCCACAGCCTGGTGGGCCATGAAGTAAAACACCTTAAAGAAAAATTTGTATTAATTTCAATAAGCATTAAACTTATTTTACATTCAATATTAAAATCAGATAAACTGAAGATCCTGAATTCCTCACTTTAATAAGGAAAAATGAAACCTTCAAGATGATGAGAAATTACCAATATTTGAACTTAACTAAAAGACCAAAACATATGGATAGTGAATAAACATGAAAATTCAGTTGGTTAATGTCCATTCTTTATTTAAATAAAATTAATAAATTAATAGGTGTTTTGGACAAATTTTATATTTTATTAATTTTTGCACAACGTTTCGTCCGTTTCCGGACTTTATCAAGTGCTCAATCAATTAACAAATTAAACGTACATAAAATAGTGAGAACATCGAGAAAACAATTTAAAAAATTTAAGTTATCAATCTTGAGGGAAACGGACGAAACGTTGTGCAAAAATTAATAAAATATAAAATTTGTCCAAAACACCTATTAATTTATTAATTTTATTTAAACATGAAAATAAATTAACTTTTTGGATATATTACAAAAAACATAAATGATTAGTAAAGTATTAGGAAAACAAAAAACAATTTAAGAAGAATAGTTAACTTTAGAAATATAATCAAATCCAGGGACTAGAAAAGGTGGGAGGAAGAAATTTTTTTTTTTTAATGAAATTGATGAAAAAAGGGGTTACACCAAGGAGGTGAATCCTCTCCATCGTGAAAAGAAGAAGAGGGATTTTATGGGCTGGGTAGGAGTCGAAGAAGAAGGTATCTGTGGGTGCGGGTCTTAAACAGATGAAGGTTATAAGCCAAGAGGAAGACGGTAGCTGGAAGCGAGTTCCAGTATCTGGGGGTCATAGGGATAAAAGAGTTGGCGAAAGCCCTGGTTCGAATTTTATCCAATTTGACAGCGAAGGGATGCTGAGCGCTCGAAATCCGCGTGTTTCTCACAAAGAGGGCTTTAAGGGAAATAATTGATTTCAGCAAGACTGAACAAACCCCATGATAGTATCTAACAGGGAAAGGGCAGAAACGGCTCTACCGTGAACCAAGGAGTCCAGTGAGTTGGTTAGAGCCGGGTCTCCTATTAGTTTAATTGCTCGCTTCTGAATTGCATCCAGTGTGGCAAGAGAATGCTCTCCACAGATGAGAGTCGAGCCAGGGATGAATTTGAGCCTTATACAGTGTAAGAAATTGACTGGTAAAATAGCGTCTAGACCTAAATAGGGGACCAAGCTTGCACGCAGCAGCTTTAGCAGCGGTTGAGATATAGGGATTCCAAGAAAGGTCAGACCCCAGATTGAAATCTTATCAGTGAATCCCAGAGAGTTAGAACTTAATGATATGTCTGGGAGGTTTCTATCAACGCGCCTAGAGGTTAGGCAACACTGAGTTTTCACTGCACTAAAGCAGTAAAGATAAATAGAATTTGTAATAAATATAAAGAAGACAATCTTACAATGTAAAGGGCTAAACCAGACTCTGAAAAGAGTGAATAAAGGGCTTGGCTAACGACCCGGCAAGCTAGTTAGCGCTTGGGTTCGATTCCTAAGAGGACGAAACCCTCTGATAGGCAATGTAAAAATATTTCTAGTAAAATCTTACGATTCGTTCCCAAATAAAATTAAATTAATTTCTTAATACTATAATGGTTATATACCTAACCTGAGTTGATTTTTGAAAAAATTCCATCTTTCTTCAAAAAAAGAAGAAATTGAAAAAAAGAAACTCAAAAAGATGTTTAAATCTTTACATTAATTAGTATTACATGTTTATGTTATAA
This sequence comes from Forficula auricularia, assembly GCA_024734495.1. Lineage (NCBI taxonomy): Eukaryota > Metazoa > Arthropoda > Insecta > Dermaptera > Forficulidae > Forficula > Forficula auricularia. Next base: position 4,224,000 of record JALMQS010000101.1, on the reverse strand, counting down.
CAAATAAATAAATAAAACCGAAAATGGAGGAGAGAAAGAATCAAAATAAATATATAATTTTACCTTTGGGTGGTTGAACTAATTGGGAATCAGCAAATAATTCATTTTTTTTAATAGGAAGAATCACAGTTTCTTTTAATTCCTCAATTACAGAATCAAGTCCAGCAATATTTTCCCAAGAAATGTTTATATCTTGTGGATCAACCAAGTGACTAGCAATCATCATTTCATATTCATTTAACTAGAAAAAAAATTTAGCAATTATTTATATTAAAGCCAAAGGTCTTAATTAAGATAAGTTCCATTTATTTTTTTAAATCGTGGTCTCATTCAAAAAAATATTCACAAAGTTAAAAAGAAAAAAAATCATATATTTATTTTTTTATTTGAGGTTGGAGTGTTCAGATTGATCATTTGGAAGATGTCTTCATGTTCCAAAAGCATTACTCATTTTGATCTCAAAAGTTCTAGATACATTGTGAGTTTCTACCATTTTGATCTGCATGTGGGATTGTACCAAAGCGTTTGATAATTGGAATTATGTGATCTTCTATGCCAAGAAATCGGATTCTTTAAAGTCTATAAATATACAAATACTATTATTATTAGCGGTCTAAGAGCCTAGGGCTAACCACCAGAGATCTTGACAGACCGCCACAACAATGTCTCCAATAGACGGACTATCGTTGATGCTGCATTGCCATAATTTTATAGTTTGGAAACGAGAATATTTTCGAATAGTGTTGAAAGTATTTAAGATGTCAAATTAAAAACAGTTTTTTATTATTACTTTTTTCCTTTCTTCCATGCCTTGGAAAATATTAGGTCTACAAATAAGTTTTGAGGATTTTTTTGTACCTTTGAAGCTTTATTCAGAGAAATTGGACAATGTATTTTATTCAAAGTATTGTCCATCCTTATCTACGACTTTTCCCCATCTTTCAGGCAGCATACGGATTCCGCGTTGAAAAAATTCCTCGTCTTTTGAGTCGATCCAAGAATCGACCCAATTTTTGACTTCTTCATAAGAAGTGAAGTGCTGCTCGGCCAGGCCATGAGTCATCGACCGAAACAAGTGGTAGTCGGAAGGAGCAATGTCTGGTGAATACGGCGGGTGGGGTAGGACATCCCATTGAAGCGCCTCCAAAGTTTCCTTGACGACTTTTGCAACATGTGGCCGAGCGTTGTCGTGCTGAAAGATCACTTTGTCATGTCTTTTGGCATATTGCGGGCGTTTGAGCTTCAATGCTCGGCTCAATTGCATCAATTGTTGTTGGTAACGTTCCCCAGTAATGGTTTCGTTAGGCTGGAGTAGCTCATAGTAGATCACTCCGAGCTGATCCCACCAGATGCACAGCATTAGCTTCTTGCCATGAATATTCGGTTTGGCCCTTGAAGTTGATGCATGGCCGGGCTTACCCCACGATTTTCTGCGCTTTGGGTTGTCGTAGTGGATCCACCTTTCGTCCCCCGTCACGATTCGATGCAAAAAACCCTTTCGATTTTGCATTAGAAGCAGTTGTTAGCACGTGAAAAGACGGCATTCGACGTCTCTTGGCTTGAACCCAATTTTCTTGTTTTTGCACCATACCCTTGGCCTTGAGACCGTTCGAAATCGCTTGTTGAGTCACTTCCAAGGTTTCAGCGAGCTCCTCTTGAGTTTGGCAAGAATCTTGATTCAATAACGCCTCCAACTCAGCGTCTTCAAACTTTACTGGCCTCCCTTCGCGTTCTTTGTCGCTGGTGTCAAAATCGCCACTTTTAAAACGCCGGAACCAGTACTCGCATGTTTTTATTGATGGAGCATGTTCCCCATATGCTTCACACAGCAATCGATGTCCATCAGCTGCACTTTTTTCAAATGAAAACAAAAAAGCAGCGCTTCCCGCAAATTGAGTTTTGTTGGCACAAAGGTTGACATGGTTAGAGCACAAAGAAAGTATGTTGCTTACACTTCAGCGAAATGATAGATACTGATTTTTATAGGGAAATGATGACGCTTTAACATGAATATAGTTACAAGATGATCCGATGCGATTTAATGCTAGTTACGCCATCTTTTGTAAATCCCTCAAAACCTATTTGTACACATAATAAAAAGTCAGCAACTTAAAATTCTAATGAGTATATACATATAAATGATCACACAAATTAAAATAATAATCAAACATTTAGGGACTATTACCAATGAATCCTTGAAGAAATAAACAAATATACACACAAACAAACAAGTCCTAACAAATAATAAATATATATATATTTATATTCAGTTGAAACAAAAGAAACCTGTCAGCCATCAGCAGCCAAAGGATCATAAGAATGAGCACCCTTGTTGGAAAATAAGTATTCCAATGTAACTATGTATAGAATCGAAATAAGAGCAATGATAAACAAAAGTGGATTTTTTTAGTTTTTAGCTTTAATAGTTCAGAAACTACAGACATGTGACAAACACACAAACTATAATACATATTAACGATGACCTAAGAGCCTAGGGTTCATCTACAAACAGAGTTCTTTTTTATCTTGTTTGGTACAGAAAGAACCCTTAAAACATTAAGCCAGTAATTATGCATGTCAATCATGAACCAATAACCTGAAAATGAATTAATGTCCCGGGGATAGATGTAATGAGGACGTCCTTTGATTAATAGTTCGGCTCTTTGAAAATCGATACGTCGAAAGTTATGAAATTATTAAAAAAATTTTTAATGATTTTGAATTTAATTAGAAACCAGAAAAAGACTTCAAGATATACCGGGTGAGTTTTTTATCTTGAGTCTTATAACTAAAAAACAGTGCATTATTTGAAAAAAAGTTTCAAATAAAAGTTTATTTATATCAAGGTGGAAACTAAAGTACGCCATTGTTTCACGGCCTAGAAGAAGCCTTCAAGGCTATTTCGAGGTAAAGTTCCGTTTTTTAAATGGAAAGCCATATGTTTCTGTGCATATTCTGAATCTACAGAAAAAACTGAACAACTTTTATAAGGGGAAACAAAGAGGAAGCTCCTCCGCTTGATGCAAACAAACATACACACATATATACATCGAGATGATATATCTGTATATACACTATTTATTTGTTTGAGACTATAGTTTCGAAGACTTGGTTCATCATCAGCGTTTCTTCAATTATAAATGTTTTTCATGGAGTCAATATCATATGGATATTGAAAACTTGGTGTTCCTTCGTCACTGCTGGTCGGCTAGGAAAACCAATAAAGACATTCTATTCGGTTCACATTTTTTGTCAGCCTTTCTAAGGAGAAAGGGGGAAACATATTGTTATATTTGAGTGTGAACCGAATAGAATGTCTTTTATTGGTTCCTAGCCGACCAGCAGTGACGAAGGAACACCAGTTTTCAATATCATTATATTGACTCCATGAAAAACATTTATAATTGAAGAAAGACTGATGATGAAGACCAAGTCTTCGAGGCTATAGTCTCAAACAAATAAATAATATATATACAGATATATCATCTCGATGTATATATGTGTGTATGTTTGTTTGCATCAAGCAGAGGACAACCTCTTTGTTTCTCTTTGTGAATCAACAACTCTGCTACTCTCGGCAAAACAAAAACTTTTCAATTTCAACTTTTATAAGAACTATTTTTATAAAACATCAAATAATAAAAAATATTAAATCAATTATATCTCAAAAAAAATTCTAATAATTATTTTTAACAATCATTTAACTTAATTATCAAATAATAATGATCAAATATTTAATTATTAAAAAATAATTTAATAATAATTTAATAATTTTGCGACACTGTTCTGAGACATTCCAGAAGTGTATCGCAAGTCTTCTGGATGAATTCCAGTTCCAATTTCGTTATTTTGGCCTGTTTCAGTTTCTTCGTAGCCTTTACATTTCCTGTTTTTTTAACAGATTTACAACACGATAAAATGAAGCTTGGGAGGGTGTATTCTTATCAGGAAAACGCTCGGCATCCATTTCAATGGCAGCCCCATAACACTTCTTCCACATTCACCATAAATTAAGACCATTTCAATTCTGTCTTCAACAAAAAATGCTCCATTTTTATTATGGTAATACAATATAACTATCTACTGGATTGACACGAGAAATAAACTTTTTTAAACTCAAGAATTTTAAATAGTTCTATTAAGTAGAAAATAATCTCTTAAATCTGTGTACCTACGTATAATGAAGTTTTAATATCATTATAAACACTTATTTTCATTGTTGTGACTTTTCGTTTTAATAAATATTTATTTAATAATTAATTATTTAATCATTATTATTTTATGATTAAGTTGAATAATTGTTAAAAATAATTATTAAGATTTTTTTGAGGTCTAATTGATTTAATTTTTTTATTTGATGTATAAAAAAGTAGTTCTAATAAAAGTTAATCGTATGTTTCCTGTATTTGATTCGATAGAGAATCGAATGCAGGTGATTTTTGTCAAATATTAAGTGAAAATAATATCCGAATTTATATATTTCTAACTTGAAATAATGAAGTTAAATATATTTATAATTTTCTCATTAATATATTAAAGAATAATTAACACATTGGTGGTCCATATCAATGTTTGATATAAAAAGTGTCATGGGGGCTAAACGCGAAAATGATGCTGGATTATAGCCAAATGGATCACATCTTTTTCTTTCTCTCTTGGTCCAGACTTAAGACTCAGCAGACTCCAATAGCTTCAACCAGCCAGAAGTAGTCTCGCGATATATATCTTGTTAAAAAGCGCGATCAAAAACAATTCTCGTTAATGTGTTAATTATTCTTTAATATATTAATGAGAAAATTATAAATACTAATAAAAGTTGTTCAGTTTTTTTTTATAGATTCAGAATATGTACAGAAACATATAGGTTTCTATTTAAAAAACAGAACTTGACCCCGAAATACCCTTGAAAGCTTGTTCTAGGTCGACAAACAATGGCATAGTTTAGTTTCCCCCTGATATAAATAAACTTTTATTTGAAACTTTTTTTTCATATAATGCACTGTTTTTGAGTTATAGGACTGTCTCAAGATAAAAAAACTCACCCGATATATATATATATATACTGAATGTAAACAAGGCTAGAATCAATATTATAAATATACTAATATATATAAGGTGTGCTGCGACTCTATGCCAATAGATAAGTTGTGTATATTGGTGAGGTCATTTCAAGTCGAAAGTCAACCAATAAATTTCAAGTCATAAAAAATGAAATCGTGCTATGTGACTACATTCCTTAATCAGAATGATCATAATCGTTGCAGAATTGGGGTTCGCGAAATAAAAATACATAAAAGTTTTCCTGAGAAAAGCTCAAATTACAAAAGCATGGATTAGGCATTGAAAACAGATTTTTAAGAAAATAATTATTGTGTAAAACTAATCCAAAATCCCGCCCCCTATTACATAAGTTATTAATATTGAAAAAAATCACATGGGGGGGACATAAAGTATTAATGAAAAGAATTTAGTTTTTAAGGTCTTAATTTCTTTGATATTAGTTGAAATATTTTTATATTGCATTATCAGAGGGATCGTCCCCCCAGGAGTTAAATCCAGGTACTAACACACTGTCCGGCCATGTTAGATCGACCCTCAGGACAAAACACCTCTGACATGCAATATATTAAAATGTAGCAAAAACTTTTGAAAAAAATTCCATTTTATTTTCAAAAAGAGATACTCATTTACTGCTTTATTAAAGTATTAATTTTATTTATTTTTACATTTTGGGGGTCTCGGAGTCGAAAAGTTTGAGAAACGCTGATCTAGTGTATGCAGAAAAGTTACATACTAGAGATTAATGTATTATAACTAGATAAGCGCTTTATAATAGAAGATTTGGATGCCGATGCTTTAATTCGCGCTGGTGCTGTCGTACTCTTCGGAAAGTTATCTCCGTAATTGAAGCAAGAGCTAGAATATGTTTATAATTAGCAGAATTAGATTTTGAACTATTTCCACGTTGAAATGTTAACTAAGAAATAAGAAATTAGATGACATAAAGAATGATTACGCTAATTTGTTTTATAAAAATTAAATGTCCATAGACATGTTATGGATACGTTTCAGGTATATATTTATAGAACAGTGTCTGCTTGAAATGACTTCACCTCCTAATAAAGCTCTAGTGATAGCTATCTATTATATAAATAAAATAGTATATATATGTAAAAAAATTTCGCTGAATGCATCTAGATTTGGGAATTTTTAGTGAAATATTTTCAACAGAATGCACAACGTTTTGAAATCTAATTTCTCTAGCCGTTTTCAAATGTTTGCAATCTGACATACTACTTGAATCCAAATGTTCGCAATCAATCATTCAATATTATGGAATAATTTCGCAAGAACTTGAAATCGCCACAGATATAGCCACTACTAGTATTTTAACAAGAAAAGGAGATTGAAAATGTTTAGAGGATGAAGAGCTCTCTGGGGGGAGCCAGAAGCACGGGGGGGGGGGGGGGGGGGCTCCAATCCGGGGCCCACAAAATGAAATTAAAAAGGGTCGTTTCCTGCATTGTTATTTTAGCAAATACCAATAAGAGGGGAGGGCCTGCTGTAAGATCCAACCCTGGAGCCTGCATAAGCTTTCGGCGACCCTGGGGAAGGCTAGTGTGGGTCAGTGGCTAGAGTGTCAGGCCGCTGGCCTGAAATACGCTGGTTCGAGACCGAGTCTCGGCAAATATTTGCAGTTGTCTCCTCTTGGAAAGCAATGGCAACCTACCAAGAGTATAATTGCCTAGTAACCTCTCCAAACTAGCCGTTCGGAACCGGCGTTAAAAAGTAGGTCACGTATATCTGTGTAAAAACAGCTAAACACACTCAGCACAGGTATATGTGGAGAGGAGCCAAAACGTCAGGGAGACCTGATATGGCACTTAAAGAAGATAGGGGGAGGTTAATCTATTAATGCTATTTTGAAAATATTTAATATAAAATTAATTTAATTATAGGTATTCGTGGTTGTTAGTGATACGAATTTTATAAAATTCTAAAAAAGTATTTAATAAATTGTTATCAAGCTAATAGGGTTTATCCAGGGCCGCGCCGACTATAGGGCGAATGTGTGCAAAACACACAGGCGGCCAAGTCAAAGGGCGGCTAAACAGCTAGACAGACACTTGAAAAAGACTATAAAGACCGAGGGGTGAACCGCGATTGGAATTAGGTGTACACCGTCTTTGGAATTCATTAGATAATCTATTGTCAACTATTATTGTCTTCTACTTGGAAATGAAAGTGGAAGTGGAAGTAGGTGTACATGATTTTAGGTCGCGGTTCACCCCTCGATAAGAAGAACTATAAAGAGGGCGTAAAATTAAAGTTTGCACACGGGTGGGCGAATAGATTGGCGCGATCCTGGGTTTATCAGCCCTGAGCAACTAGCTCGTCTCTCTATATTAGGTGTCGAAACTTTGTGCATTATGATGAAAATAAATAAATAAATGACTAATCTAGGTGATTTCAGTAGAAACTTTTCTACAGTCTACAACTGAAGTGCCAAGAATGAAATTAAAAATTGCTTCAGAGCATATTAAAAATAAAAAAATTACCTCTTTGGTTCCATAAAGTCCTAGTTTTCTAAGCTGATCTTGGGCCTGAAATAAAAAAAAAGATTGAATTAAATAGGAACTTCAAAGTAAAATATCTTTTAAGAAATGAATGGGGTTAAACCTTTTTTCGCCACAGATTTCTTTTTACTATTTGGATCAAAATGATTTACCATCCATTTAACACTAAAATATGTTGCTGCGGTTAGAAAGGATATCCTAATTATTAAATTCATCATTTCATGTCGTTCTGGATATGAACTTCCCATATTTTCTTATTCTTAAAAAATCAATAGGTTTTGAACTGGAAGAAAAAATAAATCTTGATTTCAAAAAAATAAAATGAAAAATTAATTTTATAAAAACATTATATTTTTTAATACTTCGTCTAGTTAGTAAGAATTATTTGAATGATAAATTGTTTAATTTTAATAAATAAATTATTGTTATTTCCCGTATTTTACATTACCAAGGTTTCGTGAGAAATGGCCGTTTTTTAAATCCAAGTACTTAACCAACAATTGTTTAATAAAAGTATTTGTATAGAAACTAAAAACTTAAAACATTAAAGTATTTGACGAAAGATAAATTAATTGGATCAATTTTATTATAAAATCCATGAAGAATAAAATTTTATATGATTATAGAACATTTAAATAGGTGGGTAAATTTGTTTATTTTAAGAAGTCCAAAATTGAGTTTATCAAAAGTCACTAAAAAAATATTCATGGGTCGAAATTAATTCTACTATTTTTAATAGATATAGATCATATAAATATTACTTAGCAATTTTTAAAAGTAAGTTAAAAACAAAAAGTAACATTCAAAAGAAATTAAAATAAAACGAATATTTGTTTTTTATGTTTAGGAATTTATTATTTGGATGTTTTTAATTCTGTATATAAAGATATATATATTTAATTTTTATATAATACAAAAACATTGCATGTGACAATTCTTAAAGCAAAAAATATTAACACAAATTAAATTTATCAATTATATATAATTTCAAATGTAAGTAAATATGAAACTTAAAATTAATCACATATAAATTAAAGATTAAAAACCGCTACTTTCAGCAAAATATCATTTTTTTAATTTAATGGAAACAATAGAATGAATCCTTCAAATAAAAAGTGAAATTTTTTTCAAAACTTGGTACCTTCTCGGCAAATTTTGGTGATTTGACAATTTTTTTTGTGTTTTCTGATAAAATCTAAAATTTGGCACAGCACTGCAGCTTATCAATTCAAGCTTATATGTCAAATTACAGCTCATTAGTTTCAACCGAGGGGTGAACCGCGATTGGAATTAGGTGTACACATCTTTGGAATTCATTAGATAATGCCCCTTCATCTATTGTCTTCTACTTGGAAATGCAAGTAGAAGTAGGCGTACACGATATTAGGTCGCGGTTCACCCTTCGGTTTCAACTATTCCAAAGCTTCCCATATGAAAATTAGATTATTTCCTGATTTTCTATTTTTCAACTGGAATCTTTGAAGCTAGAAAGTTCAAAATTAAATAATTCATAGTTTTAGAAATAAAAACATTTTGGCACTAGAAGGAACTTCCCTTGAGAAACAGAAACATTCATGCTTAAAAATTATTTTATTTTACGTTTCAGACATTTTTAAATAGATAAGAAAAAAAATTTGGTAATTTTTTAGCCAATTTAACATTCTGTCGTTCGACGAGCATGCAGAATAGCTTTAGAAATAGATATTTTATAAATGGAAAATTAAATTATTAAATTGTGTGTTATTGAACGATTGTTAGTTATATATAGTGCCGAGTTTCAGCTTTCTAGCTCAAAATGTACAACAAAATCACCAAATTTTCAGAGCGTATCGAAATTTAAAAAAATGTCCACTTTTTTCTCCGATTTCATTTTAATTTTAATTCTCTTAAAAAACTATTTTAAAGGTTAATTTTGTATTTAAATCACACATAATTATAAGCAGTCCTGTAACTAAACAGGTGCACCCGCACAGGACTCTGCCTGTCTATAGGACTCTGAAAATACCCTCGAAAGAAAATAAACGCATAGTAAAAATGGTAAAAAAAGTTAGTTTGCAGAATACTAAATAATATTAATAATGAAATTAAGTTCTTATGGAAATATTCATTGTTTTATTATTATTTTTTTAAAGAATAGCGGGAAGGGGGTAAATTTAACACCATGCTAAATACGGCACTGATTATTAGTATTTGTTGAACATAACAAAAAATACAATGTATCTAGATACGACGTTTCGATCAGCTTATTTTGAGATTGTTCTAAAATTATTTACTATAGTTTAACCAATAGAGGGTTGGCTGCTTCTAATTGAGAGTGATCGCAGAATAAGCCTATCGAAAAGTTCTAGCTCTATTGTATTATTTGTTGTGTTCCATAGTTAAAATTAATTATATATGATTTAAATAAAAATTTAACCTTCAATAACAAAAATATAATCTTTAACAGCTACATACCTGATAATTTTTAAAATTATAAATTAATATTGCTGAATGTAGTAGAGTTGTTGATTTTACCATATAAACATTGGCGTAGTTAGGAAATTTCCCTAGGGGGGGGGGGGGGGGGGGGGCAGCTGCGGTGGCGGCGCCAGGGTTGAGCGAGGTGTGGCGACCGCCCAACCTGTTAAATTGAGCATTTGAGCAAAAAATATTGAAAAACCAAGTTGATAAAATTAAAAAAAGGTAAATCGCTTTCAATATTATAGACCTTTAATAATAATCATAATTATACATTATTCCTAATGCAATGCCCCCCCCCCCCCCCCCCATCTTAAATACGCCCATGCATATAAGAGCAAAGCAAAGAAGGTGGTCCTTGAATTATTGCTTATATGCATCAAGAGAGGAACACCCTCTTTAATTTGCTCTTAAAGAATTATTTTTTTTAATAAAGGTTGGTTATAAATACTTGACCGACATTAAAATTATAATAAAACTTCGTACTTATTAAAAGATATTTTACAGAATGATAAAATTGTAGTAAACTGATAATGACTCGTTTAAATATTTAAGCACTATAATACTCTGAGGTATATGAGTCAAACCATTGACTAGGATGTAGTTGTCGGTTGCCACAGGGTACTTCTCCCATAAGAAATGAAAGAAATTTTTCTGTTTTTGGTTCTTAATATTTTATTCAGGAGACGTTTCGACAAGTATGCCTTGTCATCATCAGTCTATAAAGTGGATACAAAACAAGGAACATGAATATAAATTTGTCAATGAAGAGCAACCATGCAAGGTCATATTAATTGAACTTAACAGTAAAAATATATAAAGTGATGACCTATTATATGATTATTAAACATAAGTAAAATTAAAATTAATTTATACCTATTTCCGTTTTTACATCAGTATACATATACACAAATAGGTATAAATTAATTTTAATTTTACTTATGTTTAATAATCATATAATAGGTCATCACTTTATATATTTTTACTGTTAAGTTCAATTAATATGACCTTGCATGGTTGCTCTTCATTGACAGATTTATATTAATGTTCCTTGTTTTGTATCTGCTTTATAGACTGATGATGACAAGGCATACTTGTCGAGGCGTCTCCTGAATAAAATATTAAGAACCAAAAACAGAAAAATTTCTTTCATTTCTTATGGGAGAAGTACCATGTGGCAACCGACAACTACATCCTAGTCAATGGTTTTACTCATATACCTCAGAGTAGCATAGTGCTTAAAAAGATATTTTATTTATACTAGCATCTTTTCACTAAGAATTTTCAAAGAATGTTCCATTTTACCTGTATGATGTTCCATAGAATCTCTTCTATAGCCAGCTTCAGGAGTACAGTTGGACGTGTTTTTTAGACTCCATAGATCTCGTTTTCCTGAAATTCTTATTGGAAAAAACCTGAGGCCATTAGGTCAAGCGAGCAGGCGGTCGAGTTAATGGAATGCCTTAGTTAAACTGTAAACAGTAAATTCTTCATACACCCCTTGATGGTCAAATTAGAGGATTGCTGAACAAACTCATACTTCAATACGTTTATCCCCATGATTTCCATGAATTGCATCTCTCTCCCTGCTTTCCTCTTTCCAGAATCCTACTATCTTCATTCTTTCAAGACTCTCAAGGATACAGACTACAGAGACATCTTCTTCTCCAACTCTTCCTCTGAACAATCTTCTTTTTAGAAACACATTGGTCTATCAGCCTCAGGCTCAGTCTGGCCATAGGGTCTACCAGGGTAATTCGCGGTAGGCGGTCTCTCCGTTCCCGACCCGTCCCAATTCGCATCTCTTTTTCCTGACTCCTTCAAAAGTACCTTAATTTTTACCTGCCAACGGCAAGATATTGTCACAATATATTCGTGTTAATTAGTTAGGGTACGCCCTATTTAATTTTTTTTTTCTTAGTGGTACTGGATCAAAAATGTTCACTGTCCTAGGCCACAACCCTGATCAGACTTAGATACTGCTCCTACTTCGTGTACCCTTCTTAAATCATTATCTTTAAAAAAACAATTCTTATGAGATCCCACAGAACAAGTACAGGCCGTAGCCAGAATTTTTTTTCTAGTACTATAAAATTGAATGATAGTCTACAACCATTAGTAAGTAAATTTAACTTTCTAGCTTTTTCTCTCATCTTAACGGGAATTTATGGGGGGATCAAATCCTATTAATCCCCCCACTGGCTAAGGCCTTGCAGCAAGTAATGCATTCTCTTCCAGATAAAATGGAACATTGTTTGAAACAAGGGATCGATTTTAGTAATATCAAATTATCTAATAAATTAATTGCTAAAAAATAACATTTTTTTTCTCTTTTCATTAAAGAAATGGATAAATTTAAACCAAGAAAATCAAAAGGAACTCCTACATTTTTAGTAAGAAATTTATTTGCATCGGTTTTTTTAGCAACTGGAGTTTCAATTGGCTTACTTTTATAGTAAAGTATAATATATATTATAGAATTTTTACTTTTTCAGGAATCTAATAAATATTATTTAAATTTTAGTTTCACTACCAGCAGCCAGAAAATACAAAATTTTTCGAAAATTGCTCAAAACATTCATCATCAAAAAAATGTATTTAAGAAAGATGAGTAATAAAATCAACAAATTATCACTTAAACAAACCAAAAAATCAAAAAAAAAATTATCAGAAACACCAAATGATCAAGAACTATGTGATCTAATTGAAAAGTAAATTATTATTTGGTATTATTTATATAGCAACCTTAGCAAAAGATACCACACATACTCTGATACACTTTCATATAGAAATCGATCTTATTATTGTGCTACCTTTTTAACCTGAAAGGGCCATTGTATTAGATTAGTGTGGGAAGTGTATAAATATGAACACTTGTGCATATGTGTAGATATTATGTAGGCTATAACTAAAAGGCTTATCGAAGGGTATTTGCGATAACTTTTGCAAAGGATGTTATAAGGGAGCGTTCAAGTATTACGTAACACGGGGCTGGTTATTCGTTATGATCTGTTACATTTGGAGGGTTCAAAAAACTTCCAAAACGCGTTACCTAATACTTGTACGCTCCCTAATATATTCATTAACCTTATATTTGAAAGATTTGATTTAAATAAATAAATTTATTATAATAATATGTATTATGATTTGTTTCCATTTTATAATAATCTTTTTAAAAATCCATTTCCTTTATGAAAAAATCTCCCATATTAAAATTTGTGGGCCCCATCCATTTTGGTTGGGTTGGATTGATTTTCAGGTTTGGAGAACTGAACATCTTGTACCGCTTAATATCATTGGTAGTCCCCCAGTCATTTTTCAGTAATAATATTATCGTTATAAATTTTTATATCTCTTTTGGTAATGTTATCTAAATATTTTATACACTAGATTATATTCGATTTGATCTCCTTTCAATTTTCTATTGATTTTTAATTTATTAGGTTCTTTTAATGAGCTCTTTTCAATTATAATATAATTTTGAATTTACTCCCTTTCTTCTAGGACATATTAGTGTCTTTATTATAACTATCTAGCTAGTCCTGTGGTAGCCTTTCCGACAGATATTTTTACGGTCCCAAGTTCGATTCTAAGCCAGGCTATAAGGTAAACGCTCCAGTAGTGGGCCTGTACCTGTAGTGGGCCAGATGCAAGAAAAGTGGAAAAATTAGCTTATCCAACTTTGAAAAATAGCGCTATATATAGCCCATGGCATGAACTATATAAGAGCAATTTTCAAAGTTAAGACAAATAATTTTTGCACTTTCTCTTTCATCTGGCCCACTCATAGGTCCACTACAGGTTTACCGCTAACTTTTTTTTCAAATATTTCTTTGGAGCCCTGACGCCTCTACTCCCCTACAGGTTCCCCCACCACGTACCTAACTATTCCCCTCATGCGCCGGAATTCTTCGTAACTCTAGAAAATTGTTACCCCTCAATAAAAAAGTTTTCACTTTTAAAAAACTTTATTTTTACAAATTTAGAATGTAAGAGTAATTTTTACATTTATTTTTTTGTTCTGAGTTTTTCTTAATATATCTCAAATTATGTTACTTTTAAATAAGAATCCCTATTTCTTTTTTATTATAATATACTGGGTCTACATAAGGAGTGCAATGCATTATACTACACTTGTTCATTTGCATAATTCATATATCAGTTTTTCTAATTTTTTTGATTAGCTACCCTATATAGCTGTAGCAGCTTTATTATAAAATTGGTCTCAAATTTAAATTAAAGTAACAAATTTCAAGTCCACAGTAACTATAGCTTTTTAAATAGAAAAGATTATATGTTATAAAGAGTATGATAATGCATTGCGCACCTAGAGGTGATATTTAGGGAGCCCATTAAAATTCAGTAAGTATTAAGAATAAGAATATTTCATTTTTTTCATTTATACCTAGAAATTATGAAAATTAATCTGAAATATTGTATGTACTTTTAATTAAATTTATATACGGTGCTCCAGAATGAACAGTGGACACCTACAATTCAAAGGTTAATTGAAAACGAACCAAATAAGTTAGAAAAAAAGCATTAAATTTTCGAAAAGTAGATATAATAGTTTTTCCTACTAGGAGCGGGCGTTATTTGCAATGCACTCTGCCAAAGAAAGTTTTCTGTTATCTCTGGGGGAATGGCGGCAACTTCCCGACCGCTAACGTTCTTAAGTGCGTTCAAGGTTCGAGGCAAAAGTTTAAAGTTAAAAACCTTGGCTTTGTGGTATTCTGTCAGAAAAAAGGAGGTCAAATCTGATTAGCGTGTGGGCCACCCGATAGTCGCCTTATAAGGACTGAGTCTTTAAATCCTCGAATCAGAGCGGGAGGAAGTTCCCTAACATTTCATATTACCGATTAGAAGCTACAGTCATGGTCTCACCACCTTCCTCGAAAAACTTCGATCCCACAACAAATCGCATCAGACATGGACTCGAGGGCTGTGCTTTGCAAAGTCATGTCATGGGGCCCAGGTACTAAAAATTTTGCTTGTCCACAGACGCGTACATTCTCTCTAAAATTCCTTATGATCTAAATGGTCATCTTTTTTTCTTCATAAAAATCTAGAAATAAGTATGTAATATTATTTCATGGTATTTTTAAAATTGTTTTTTATTGTAAAGATTATTCGAAATAATGCCAAAATTTATAATTAAATTACATCCATGATTGCTTCTGACAATGTATTAACTTACAAAATTATATCGAACAGAATTCAATGTCCAGAACTAAAGTCTCTTTTTCCTTTAAATAATCCTACATATGTACTTAGACAAAACCAGCCTTTCTACCCTAAAGTATCTACCAATCACGCGTCACGCTGAGAACAATCCAATCTATAGACTCTGTGTTTGCTATAACGCTCTTTCCTTAAGAATTAGTGTAATAGATTTGGCTTCTCATCCTAATAGAGTGACTAAAGCAATTAAAGAAAATACGCTATCTTATGATTAAGCTTTAAAATTCAAAATTCATTTATTTGTTATTTACAGAATTTATCTTCACTTAACATATTACCTATTATATCTCTCTGTCTTTCTACATTATGTGTATAATATTATGTTTAAATGTAACCAATTTGTAAAAGGCCTTCTTCCTGATCGAAAATAAAATAAATAAATATTATTATAATCTCTTTAAACATATATAGGTAATATATGTTGTTTTTTATTTGTATTTATTTATATTATAAAAATAATCAATAATATTTTTCTCTCTCTCTATATATATATATATACATATATATTGAAAAACTTTTTTGATTGTGAGTATATAAATTAATACAGATCTTTTATAAAAATAATCTTGCCATTAGAATTGGTATTCCAATATAAACCTTTCGGTTCGAATTTTTCTCTTTGAATTTTATAAAAGAAAAAAGTAAGCAAATACATAAATGTTTACTGTTGCTATATATTTGTTTCTTAAATTAATTTTTTTTTAATTCCATTGAGGAAGGGTGAAATTCTCCCGGAAACGTGTGAATTTTGAATAAACTCTTTTAATATATAAATATATTTTTTTCTTTTTTTAGTTTGGAAGACAAAACTTATGAGAATCAAAAAACAATTATTGATAACAATGTTCATATTTCAAAAGACTTATTATCCAAGAAAAAAATTAAACAAGTCTCACTTGATTCCGAAAGTTTATATAATCAGATGAAATTTCTGTCATGCTGTCCTATCTGCAAAATTCCTTTTGATATATATAGCGATAAGATAATCGATCATTTCAGATCTTGTAATCAACGAAATAATATTACTTTGGAAATATTTAATGAATTGGCAAAAGCTCAAGATGCTTTAGATATTTTAAGGCTAAAACATGGTGTGGAAAATGTAAATAACACTAAGGTAAAAATAATGTTTAAAAAAGTAATATTTGTAAAAATTTTAGAATTGAAAATAACTGAATTTATCCATATATAGAAAAATAAATTAACGAATGTTATTACAAGTTTTGAAAAAGAAAAACTTCCAAGCATACCTAAAACTAAATTTACTTCTAAAAAAGGTAAATAAAATAAATATTATTTCGTCTTTCAAAATAATACACCATAAATAAATTGTAATTACTTATTTAAAAGAAAAAACAAATAGGATTTTTATTTTTAAGATTTCGTGCAAATAAGACTTTATTGGGTTTTCGTGATTTTATTTAATTAAGTTAGTTGTTTCGCGACAATACTAGCAAAATGTTAATGCTATAGAATATAGAACAGACAATAAGGATTCATAAGCCCAAAACTTTTTGCTGTTTATCTACCGATTCTAGCCAATCCCGTGCTCGTTTGACAAATCTGGCACCATTGTAAGAGATTCAATATTTTTATATTAAAATGACAGATAAAATACATTTTAAAAGTTAAAAAATTTCTATAAAAATCGTTTTGTTATTTTTTAACAAATGTAATCAACTCCCACGTTACACCTTATGAAAATTATAATTTTGAAAAAATCTAGCGCATGCGCGCTTTATACATCTTTCGCTGGGTAAATAAATGCGCTGTTGCCAAATTGTTTTTAGTGTAAATTTTTTTTATATATTTTCATTATTTATTCATTATTATCTCAGAAACTGTGTTGTAACTATGAATCAAAATTGTCTTAAAATATGTATTGGTTATTGTTTAATGTTGGTTTAGTTTTTTATAAAAATGGTAAGAAGGGTTTCTTAATTATAATTAAATATGTATGTAAATTTTCCGATATCCCGTATAGTGTAATAAGAGTCTGAAAAACTCTATTTTTGAAATTTAATATCTCTGGAACTATATTGTTCATAAATTTCGTTTTGCCACCAATCGATGCAGAAGTATTTAAATAATAATCTGTCTAAATTTCAAAAAAATCCTAAGAAAACCCTTTTGGCGCAACAACTACCTTAATAACTTATATATGACGTGGTATATTTTGAAGATCTTGAAATTTTCTCACATATATATGATTACTGTAGCGAAATAGTCATTTAGTTAAAGCAAAAAACAATATAACCAAATCTTTTAACTTATAATCCGTAGGGAGCAAATTATTAGTTTCTCACACGGGGGGCAAAATAGCTTGGTGCGTCCTTGCCTAGACTAGATGCCTATACCATAAATTGCACTTGGGGTCTTAGACCAGTGGCTTGTTTTAGCCTCCACTAGCGAAGCATGTCACTATACTAAATTTATATTAAAAATGGGGATTCTATGGTAACTGTGGCGCCGCGATCTGACGATGGATTCTTATAGTACTCACCAAAATAAGACGAAAATGAAGAATACCATTTTTCGAGATTTCGCTTAGTTTTCGAGATATCCAGTTTAAAAAATACTGTTTTTGTTTTTATTTTATTTTATTTTACAATTGTTTTTTATAGAAACCACGGAAACCGTAGTATCACGGGTTCCGTGTGGCGCCGCTATCTGACGACGGATTCTTTTAGAACTAGATAAAATAAGTAGGAAAGTAAAAATAAAATTTTAAACTACAAATTTGAACTGAAATTGAGTTTATGGACTGTGATGTCTCAAATTGTCTCAAGTGAGGGCCAGTGGGCGTTGGCAATTTTCACTTTTAGAACTTTTCATAGGTTCGGTTCTATTCATCATCTCGGTTCATTTAGATAAAAAAATGGGTTCCCGAACAAACTTTGAAAGGTTCGATTAAGATATATTCAGTTCGGCTCGGTTCGGGTCGTATATCTTCATTTCGGGCTGGCATTTAGGCTATTAGGTTGGCTAACGCTAGCCCGAAATGAAGATAAACCCGACCGAGCCGTACTGAATCTATCGAACCCGCAACGATTTTACATATTCGATTTTTTTTGGGCATTTACTAATTATTTTTTAATTAATATTCATTTTCTAAAAGAATCCGTCATCATTAGCGGCACCACACGGAACCCCCGTGATACTAGGGTTGCCGTGGTTTCTATAAAAAACAATTGAAAAATAAGAGAAAATAAATAAAAAAACAGTATTTTTAAACTGGATATCTCGAAAACTAAGCCAAATCTCGAAAAATGGTATTCTTCATTTTCGTCTTATTTTTGTGAGTACTATAAGAATCCATTGTCAGATCGCGGCGCCACAGTTACCGTAGAATTGCCTTAAAAATTAATATTCTTTTAAATTACTATATTAAATAATTTAAATTTTTTTATTAAGGAACTTCAACTATCTCAAAAAATTATACGTTGATTAAAAGAACTTCAAAAGAGAGGGAAAATATAATTCTCGATAAAGTTGCTCTAATATTAATGGAAACAGATCAAGTTTACCAAGAAAAACATTATCCTAAATTAAAAATTAAATCAACATATTTAAAACTTTGTTTAAAGGACGCTAAAGAGGTATATTTAAAAATATATATTAAATTACATTAACCATTGTAATACCTTGTTTATATTAATGATAATTTTGGATGATTATGAGATTACTTATGGAGTAGATAGTAAATTATGCTAATTTTTTTAGTAGATAAAAAAATTTACTACCTGCTTCCTAGACATCTATTAAATAATCGTATGTTCCCTATATTTGATTCAATCGCGAATCAAATGCGGGTGATTTTTGTCAAATATTGAGTGAAAATAATATCTGAACTTATATATTTCTAACTTGAAATAATGAAGTTAAATAAATTATAAATTCATCTATTAAATCTTGCTTGAGATAATTATTTACTCTGGAGGAAATGTTAAACAGAGTTCAAGCTCCGAACATAGAAATAGATGGAGGAAAAAATGAAAACTTTACCAAGACTCTGTACGTTCTTTTCGAATTTTCGCAATGTAGCTTTTGTCTGCGAACTGATTGTATTAGAAAGCTTATTGATACAAACTTTTCTACCGAGTCTCAGCTCATTAGTTACAGCTACTCAAGAGCACCCCAAATAAGGATTCGATTTTTTTCATTTGAAAATTCTGGAGCTAGTAGGCCTAAAAACTAAACAGTGCTTCGTTTTAGAAATAAAAATCGTGTTTGAAAATAATTTTTCTAGACATTTCAGAAAATTCTATACATGAAAAGGCAAAGAAAATTTTTAAATTTTGAGCGTATTCAATAGTCTAGCCTCCCAGAGACCGCAGCCGAGCTTACTGAGTCTGTTATCCAGATTTCTCTTTGTCACTGCATTTTTAAATGTTCTAAATTAGTTTTTCCTAACTTTATCTCAATCATCATTCAATAAAGAAGTGTGTATTTAATAAAAAGTAAATTTGTATTACATGTCAGAAGGGTTGCATTCAACCCTTGGAAATTGAATTCAAGTGCCAAAAAGCAATCCTGGAGACGAGTAGAAGCTGTGTCAGGGTCGTCATTTATGACAAGTAAAGCAGTATCATCCGAGTATATATGGTATAGAGTAGGGGTCCGAAAATGCTTCCTTGAGGAACTCCCGATATGATGGAATTTTGAAAAGTCATTTTCAATCTTTACTTGGAAGCAGCAATCTTCAAGATATGATTTCAATATCCAATAATAATGGCCAGGGAAGAGTTTTTTTATTTTATAGAGAAGTTCTGGATGCCATACTTTGTTGAATGCCTGTTTAACATCCAGGAACTCACCAGAACATACTTTTTTTCTTCTAAAGTTCTTCTTCTTCTTCTTCTTCTTCTTGTTTTTAAACCTATAGGTTTGTTTCTTCTAGATCGTCATACCATCTCTTCTTGGGACGACCTCTACTTCTTATTCCAACCGGCTTGTTCGTCATCTCTTTCTTTACCAGTCGGTCTTCTGGCATTCTTCCCACATGCGCATACCATTCTGTTCTTCTTCTCTTGATCCATTCTCCCACCTTTTGTATTCCACATTTTTCTTTAATATCTTCACTCTTCATTCTATCGAGCCTGGTCACGTTCATTATCCTTCGCAATGTCTTCATTTCAGTTGTTTTCAATAATTGAGAAGTTTTTGCAGTGTCGGGTCTTGTCTCAGCTGCGTATGTTAATATTGGACGTACCACGGTTTTGTAGACTCGTACCTTGGCCTCCGTTCTTAAATATTGGTTTGACCAGATTGCACTGTTAAGGCAACCCGATATTTTCGAGGCCTTTATTGCTTGATGTTTTACCTCTGACTCTAGGTCTCGATGAGAGGTCAGTTGGATTCCAAGGTACGTGAAGGACATGACTTGTTCGACAATCGTATCGTATAGTTGTAGTTTACATCGGAGTGGTATTTTAGAGATTGTGAGAGTTTTGGTCTTTTTGGTTGACAGGGTGAGACCGAATTTATGTGCAACACATCTGAATTTATACAGGAGGCTTCATCTTCCGCAACGAGTGCTGCATCGTCTGCATTAGCAAACGCATGTTAAATTCTCGTCCCCTAGGGAATATCCTTTTAGGTTTTTTTATTTCTCCAATGATTTCATTCATTACTATATTAAAAAGCAGAGGGCTAAGAGAGTCTCCCTGCCTAATGCCCTGGTTCACTGGGATGCTTCGGGACAGTCTTCCTTCGGTTTTTATTCTGGCAGTAAGTCCTGGTCTAAAGTTGTTTCGATGATATTAACGATTCTGTGGATCTGCTCAGATGTTGAATGGCGAAATCCAAATTGATGATGAGGTAATATTTCATCTATTTCAATATCAGCCTTTAGACTCATTTGAAGAAGTTTTTCAAAAATCTTTGATGTTTGTGGTAGCAGACTAATAGGGCATGGGCGCCGGCAGGATTATTTTCAGGGGGGTGCATCTGTATCTACACACTATACTATTAACTAATAAAATATAATTTATAATAGTGCATCCTTATAATTATAGGTAGGCATATAATATTAGACATTTATGTTATGTCAATTAAGTTAATGTCAAATTCAAATCAATTCTTAATCTTTTTCTGTGTATTTTCTTTCATGGCAGGGGGTGCAAGTGCACCCCTTGTATCCCCCCTCTGCCGGCGCCCATGTAATAGGCCCGTATGAAGGAACTTCAGATTCTTTTTTACCCGGCTTAAGAATCATGATTATGTAGGCAAACTTCCATTGGGTTGGAAAATATCGTGTTTTTAAGATGGCATTAAATATTTCGGAGAGTAGAGTTATTTCCTTTTTCGGAATTTTTTTTAGAATTTCAATCGTAATTAGGTCAAATCCAGTAGATTTTCTTCTATTTGGCACATGTTTTAGTAATTTTTCTAGTATTTCTTTTATAGAAATTGGTCGGATGGGTGAGGATAATTAATTGGGAATTCAAAAATTCTTCTATTTCGTGATTTTCAGAATTCGAACATGTTTGGTCAAAGGAATTAAATGTTCTGGCCCAGGATTTTGTGTTGGTTTTTAATGGAAATATGAAGGATTTATGTCTTTTTAGGTATTTAGTTGCATTCCCCCGAGACCAATTATTATTATAAAAAAAAAGTTGCATTCCACAAGGAATGTTCATTGTTTCCTTTTGTTGATAATTTCGAAAGATAGTCTTGAAGTGTATCATTTTTATTTTTGAAAATAAGATTTTTTACTGCTTTGTCGCTCTATTAAAGGCTGACTTGTCTGTTGGGTAATAAATTGTTTTGACATATTTTTATGAGTCGCCGTTTTCCTTTTAATTTTTCTCTCGATTATATAGTTGATTTGTCCTTCTTTGACTTCTATTTCGGGTGTTGATTTCCATGCAGATTTTTGTATGGTGTTGTTAAAAAGCTCTATTGCCATTGAAAAAAAAAATAAAAAAATAAAATATTCCAATGCACTTTGTAATGTTTAATATTCATAGAAGATAAGAGGATCATAAGAACTCTGCTCAGTTCGGCAGCTCGATCGAGACTGGAAAACAAGATTTAATTAATTTTAAAATTATTTTTCTTTTTTAATTTTTTTAGCAGAATAAGTTGTGGATATTATCAAAAAATGATGACGTAGCTCTGGAAAATTATTATATTTCTTCTTTAGACTTAATAAATGAAAATTCAATCATGGATAATATTTGCAAAAATAAAACAAAACAAGAATTTAAATTTCAGGTAAATTTTATTCATACATTCAAGTAGAAGTATATTATGTTTATATAGATAAATGATTCAATTCTTTAAACACATTCAGAAGAAACGTTTAATAAATGTCTTAAACTTTTCGGCAGAAATTATTACTTTATCAATGAAAAAATTAGTTTCTTTATAATAAACCAACAAGAGAAGCAACCAATATTCTCTTTAATTCCAAACAATCATTTCCATTAAAATATTTTTTTTGTTCTACTTTCATTATTATGTTTTCTTATTTTTCTCTATTTCCACTATCAAAGTCAAATTCCTTTATTTTCAAATTGTAAATTGTATAGAAGTCCCTAAAACATGGTAAAGGCAACCATTGATAAAACTTTGTCGGTTGAATAGTTTATTAGAACATTTTGAAATAAAACACATTATCACTTTTTAATATATTTATTTAAAAAAAACTAACAAATATACACAAATATATAAACACGACGTTTCGATCACTACATCTGTGGTTTTCAAATGTGAGATGTCGCATGGCAACGACCTGTAGTCAACTGACTCAGTATTCAACTGTTACTGGATTTTAGATATAGCCCACTATGCGGAGTAATTTGTCTTCAGATGACTGCTGTGCAACTCATACTTGAAAACGATCACAGATGTTGTGATTGAAACGTCGTATATTTGTTAGTGTTTTATAATAAATATATTAAACAGTGCATAATTTGGTTTATTTTAAAATGTTATACATTGGCGTAGTTAAAGAATTTTCCTAGGGGGGGCAGTCGCAATGGCGGCGCCAGGGGTTGAACGGAGTGTGGCGACCGCCCGGCCCAGAAGTTGTAAAAAAATCGCAGTTTTTCCTTCATAAAATAAAAATTACTGATCCTAGAAACTTGATTCCTATCTCATTCTGTAGGAAATCTTATTGACTTGAAAGTCTACGTTGACTTTTATGATAAAACTCTTAGATTTATAGATATCCATCATTTTCCAAGACGCATGAGGATTCGGTTCATATCCTGTCCGGAAAATGTAGAATATCTATAAATCAAATAGTACTAACAACAAAAGTGGTCAGAGAATAAACGTTCAAGTCAACAAAAAGGTCACTGTAAACTTAGATTTGGCACATCATACCACACGATCCTAATTTTTTTTTTCAATCTGTATTGATTTTTTAAGAATAAAATTAATCTCATAGCATAAATAGTTATTGAGATATTGGCTCGATTTTTTCTGGGAGGGGGGGGGGGGGGGGAGCAATGCCCCCCTTGTCCCCCTTAACTAGTGGTGGAAAGCACATTGAATTTTTTCTACTCTTCTTAACTTTTGTCTATGGTTAGTTTTAAATTTCGTTCCTCTTTGACTTCCCCTATATTTTTGTCTAACATGTTGAGCTGCGGCCCCTAATAATGCAAGAGCCGGGGCAGCAGCCCCTCCTATCCTCTGATAGGCTGGCTGTTAAAATAAACATGATTGTTTTATTATTCTTTCATAAAGCAACTAATTTTTTCATTGATAAAGGAGAATTTTTCTTGAAATCTTGAGACATTATTAAACGTTTCTTCTGATTATATTTAAGGAAGTTGTTCCGCCAAATGGGTTTTCTTAGCATTTTTTGAAATTTAGACAGATTATTATTTAAAACTTCTGCATCGATTGGTGGCAAAACGAAATTTATGAACAATATAGTTCCGGAGATATTAAATTTCAAAAATAGAGTTAGAGTGATATCCGAAAATTTACATACATATTTAATTATAATTAAGAAACCCTTCTTACCAGTGTTATAAAAAACTAAGCCAACATTAAACAATAACCAATACATATTTTAAGACAATTTTGATTCATAGTTAAAACACAGTTTCTGAGATAATAATGAATAAATAATGAAAAATGTATAAAAACAATTTACACTAAAAACAATTTGGCAACAGCGCATTTATTTAATCAGCGAAAGATGTATAAAGCGCGCATGCGCCATATTTTTCAAAGTTATAATTTTCATAAGGTGTAACGTGGGCGTTGATTACATTTGTTAAAAAATAATAAAACGATTTTTGTAGAAACTTTTTAACTTTTAAAATGTATTTTATCTGTCATTTTAATATAAAAATATTCAATCTCTTACAATGGTGCCAGATTTGTCAAACTAGCACGGGATTGGCTAGAATCGGTACATAAACAGCAAAAAGTTTTGGACTTATGAATTATGAATCCTTATTGTCTGTTCTATATACTCTAGCATTAACTTTTTGCTAGTATTGTTGCGAAACAACTACCTTTAAGAATTATATCATATATCTATACAAAAAACAATCAAGAATTTATTTTAAAATATTTATGTAAATATATATATATATATATATAATTTTTTTTTATTATTATAGATGTCTAAAGATATCAATAAGTTATATCCTGAACATCAAAATAAACTCTGTCAGAATTGGAAGAAATTATTATTATCTCACACATATTCTGATCTTTCAATTATTGTTGAGAATAATAAAATTGTTCCAGCTCACCAATGTGTGTTGCACGTGAGATGTCCTGAAATGTTAAAATCGAAAATTAATGGAGACAAATTAATTTTAATAAACTGTACTCAAACGAGTATCGAGTTTGTACTTCATTTTTTATATTGTGCTTTTATAGATACTAATATAACCCTTTTAGAAGAAGATATTAAAGCAATACATTTTCTTATTAACAAATTTTCGATACCAGATCTTAATATCTATTTGGAAAGTATGATATCTATAGAAGATCTTGCTGAAAATACGGAGTGTATTGAAACAGGAATTTTTGATTTACAAGAGAATATAACTAAAAATGATTGTAACGAAAATAAAGAAATAGAAATAAATTTTGCAAACTGTTTACAAAGTACTCCAAAAAATACCGAAATTAAAAAAACATCTACTTTAAATGTTTATAAAAATACATTACTATCAAATTTAGTCAAGTCTCACGAAGATAATCCAGAAATTTTATATGAAAGCTCAATAAAATCTTCTAAAAGAAAATCATCAGATATTTTGAAATCTTCAGCTAAAAAATATAAAATGAATATAGATAAGATTGACAATTCATTGGAATCAGCAGATAAAAATTTAGAAAATATAAACATTTTAAATAATACTAATAATAATATGGAATTTTCAAAAAATAATATATCAAGTGATTTTCAAAATGAAACCAATATAAATAATTCCATAAATAATTTGTCAAATGAAATTGTAAAAAATAACTCAAAAAAAGATTTGTTAAATGAACAGCATTCTTCCTTTGAAAATGATTCTTTATCAAATAATATTAGTAATGAAACAATTGATAATTCTTTAAATAATGAAAAAAATGAAAATAAAGAAGATCAAAATTTATTAAATGAACAACATTCTTCTTTTGAAAATGACTCTTCATTAAATAGTGATGATATAATTAATAATTCTTTAAATAATGAAGAAAAGGAAAATAAAGAAGATCAAAATTTATTAAATAAACAACACTCTTTTTTTGTAAATGACTCTTTATTAAATAGTGATGATATAATTAATAATTCTTTACATATTGAAGAAAAGAAAAATAAAGAGGATCAAAATTTATTAAATGAAAAACATTCTTCTTTTGAAAATGACTCTTCATTAAATAGTGATGATATAATTAATAATTCTTTAAATAATGAAGAAAAGCAAAATAAAGAAGATAAAGATTCTTCCAATTTATCTTTAACTAATGAAAGAAATAATTCAAATAGTGTTATAGACATTGACAAACATTCATCTTTAGAGAAAAATAACCAGAATAGAAATTCACCATTATTTTCAGAAGGAGAATATAATAATTATAAAGAAAAAATAAATGTGAACACATTGGATACTCCTAAACTTAAGGTAATACAGAAAATGATAAAGGTATCGAAGAGTGACCCCACTTATTCTCTATGATAATAAACTAATTGAAGGGATAAAACACAGGCAATCAAATAAAAGACTCGCTTACTTCTAAGGAAAGCGGTTTTGGTTGTAACTGAAACATAGTAAATAAAAGAACATATATAAAAATATATTGATGTGGGGTTTCACAGGAATAAAATTACAACAGTTTAAAAATAAAACTCAATATATTTAAAAGACTCCCGACGTTTCAAATTTATTTTTTCAATTCTTCATCAATTGTTAATTACTTTAGTTGTCTATGTACAAATGTACATTTATAGATAATAGTTTTTACAGACATATATAATGATTTAAAAAGATTGGAACATTGCAAAAAACGTAAAATTATCATCACTTTTATTTATCGTTTTTTTTCTTATTCTGTTTAAATTGGAAAAAACATGTTTTTTTAATTTGCTTACTTTTAATAATGCCTGGAGCTTACAGTCACTTGTTCAAGATCCGTTTGAGATTAGAAGAAAAAAATAAGCTTCCTAAAAGTTATTAATATTAATTTTTATCTATTCAAAGGGAATTGAGAAGGAAATCTTACTCGCTAACTACCTATTGAAAATCATTATTTTTGATTATTGGGGTTTTTTTTTATTTATACTCAGAGAAATACTATCATTAAAAAAACATCGATTTCTCTATTAGTTTATTTTTTATCATAGAAAATAAGTGCAGCCACTCTTCGGTACCTTAACACAGAAAA
Organism: Forficula auricularia; assembly: GCA_024734495.1. Lineage (NCBI taxonomy): Eukaryota > Metazoa > Arthropoda > Insecta > Dermaptera > Forficulidae > Forficula > Forficula auricularia. Next base: position 4,196,875 of record JALMQS010000101.1, on the reverse strand, counting down.
TATATGTACTTTCCATAAAATCAAAATAAATAATTTTTATTCTTGTTTATTTTTCAGAAATCTTTAGATGAATTCGGTATTAAATTTTTAAAGAAACATCAAGCAATATCTATTTTATCCCATATATATGAAATGATCAATTCACAAATAGACCTTGTATCTGAAAATAATTCTAATGAAGAAGAATCTAATAATAGGTATTCTTATTAAAATTTTCAGATTTAGCTTTATTATGATGCAGTTTTAATATTATTTAAGATATTAAAATGTACTGATCATGCCATTGTTACAGTGGTTCTTACTCGGGGACGCTTAAAGGTTTTTTGGAGGACGTCGATAAATTATTAAAAACATTGTTTGAAATTATCGTTCTTAATGAGGTTTAATCATGTAGGTTATCAGGATTAAGGACGGTCTTTAATGAAAATGATTCTTAGTTGATTTAGTGACGTTTGTTCCTTTAATTTAGTACTTCTTCAGGCTCGCATCAATTAAAAAAAATTAAAACTATAATTTCTTATTAATATTTAAAATTATCTTATAAACCTAATGATTTTAATAATGTAAGCGATTCTAACTATGTCCATATATAAAATAACTGAATACGTTATATAATTGTTGTGAGCCTGATTAAGTCCTAAATTAAAGGACGAAACGTCGCTAAATCAACTAAAAAGCTTTTTCATTAAACACTGTCCTTCTTTCCGGTAACCTACATAAACAATTAGAAACGTTTTCTGCTTATTACCTATATCAATTTAAAGGGTAGTTTATTATAAAAACAAATATTTTTCCGATGAAATTAAGTTTAATTTTTCAATTTAATCTCCTTTTAAGTCGTCACGTTTTTGCTACCGATGGATGACTTCTTTAACCCGTATAAATAGTAGTTAGCGTCTAATTATTTCAAAAAGGGACCTCATTCGATGAAAATCTTCAGAATTCTCCCTCAAATCCCTTCAAAAGGACCCTAGTCCACCCATAATTTTAAATAAGTTCAAATTATACTGAATTACTGTCGAGTTAAGCTTAGAAGGATGCCTTCCAAGTTTTCTAACAACCCTCGTAACTTTTCTTCTATTTTAAAATATATCACAATAATTATTATATTAGTAAAAACTAGGAGCCATGAAAATATCCTTAATTATTTAGGGGATCGCGAGAAATCAAGAACCACTAGATATTGGTGTCCATTTGGTATAGTATATCAATTGAAAACACTAACAATTTTAAATTTTCAGATCTCATTCTGAAGAATCTCAAGAAAAAATTCGAACTCGTGAAAATAATCATGAAATATGCCAAATTAATAAAAAGAATAATATAGATGATAATGATACAAGTAAAGTATTAGATGTGACTGCAATGCCTAATTATTGTAGCCTTAATACTCCATTACTTAAAGTACAGTGGTTGTATATTTAATATTATAGAATAGTTAATTGTATAACTAAAAAAAAAATTTTTAGAAAGAAATGAATAAATATGGACTAAAAAATTTAAAAAGAAAAGACGCGAAAAAAATTTTAGAACACATTTATGATATGTTACATCCAATCACTAAAGAAAATGAAATTAATGAAGGGGAAAATTCTAGTAAGGAAAATGAAATTAATCAAGAAGAAAATTCTAGTATTTGGTAAATTATTATTTTAAGCTTCTTAAAATTATTATTAAAATTTGAAATTCTGAATCCTTCTTAAATATCAATTCCTTTTGCTCTCGTTCATATTTTAATAAATTAATTATACTTTTCGTAGAAATTCGGACAATAAAAAAATGTTGTAATTTTTAATTCGACAATGTTTTATTTCTTTATTGACACTTCATCAAGTCTCTAAAACATAAATAATACACCATACATTCGATTTTAAGTCAAGCTATACAAATCATAATATAAACACTAATTCATGTTCAACCAATTACAAATTTACTACCTTAGAATTAACAACAATATTTACATATAGTTATATTAATTATAAGTTAGTAATTTGTGACTACATGAACTATAGTTTATTTGATATTTACTGTAAGGTAAAACGAGTGTTACTACATTGTCTGCCTGTCAGTTTATCGGAGCACTGTAGAATTTTTTGTCGGACCAAATTGTTTTTTATTATGAAATATGAGGTGTCTTTGTAAAGATCTTTTTAATTAAGGAATAAATTAAAATGACCGTGTGAGAGAGCCACAAAGTAGCTATTTTTAGCTGATTTTTGTACCTGCCCAATTTCAATCAACTACTTAAGGAGGTTCTTTCGCGACAATCCACACAAAAAGTTTTAGCCTCGTAACCACTCTATAAATATGAACGGAACTAAAATTTTAGGTTATGTTTTTTAACGTGACTGTAGCACTCACACTACGAAATCTCTATATGGATACACCCATACTTGCCTCCACTAAAAATAATCGCCCAAATATGTTTGTTTTTTGTTTTTTATCAAAACTAAGAGGTAAATAATTTCAATTTTTTTTTTAAGTTACTCCTAATATATTATTCTAACAAATATTTGTTTTTCATCAGGATGGTGAAAGTCCTTCAATGAAAAAAAATAAAATAATGATCATATCCCCACCCTTTCCCTATCTACCCTATGTAAAAAATGTCATTTTTAATTGTAATTATTTCATGTTTGGTGTGGTAAATCGTCTTAAAATTTTAACAGTATGTGTATTATGCTTTTAATTACTTATATTCCAAGTTTCAAAGACTTCTTGAATTTTTGCATTTGTGAAAGAACTACCTTAAAGTAAAATTCTGAAAAAATCCTGAAAAACTAGTTGATACTCTCCTTATGAACATCAAACAAGAACGAATTTGATATCCCAAATATTTTAGAAGATATCATTTTTCTATTGCCTGCAGGCGTATGTGTCTGCCTAAGTATTGGATTCACTGAGCGACTGCTCATTCACCTAGTAATATATATTAATATATATATTAGGTACGGTACCCTCGGAATGCGAGTCCGACTCACACATGGCTGGCTTATTGTAACTTGTCTTAAAATTGTATGCATGATATATTATTATTTATATTTTCGAGACCTGATGAAGTGTCACTAAAGACAGAAAAGTTGTAGAATTGAAAATTACAACATTTTTTTATTGACCAAATTCCCAATACCAGAATAATTAACCAAATATTTATGTTTAATTTTAGTAATTCGAGAAATATTTATTTCAGTTCGACCGACGATTATGAAACTCCACAATTTGATAATGAGTCTCCACAAAATGAATATAATTATGACTCTCGGCAAATACTAGAACAATTGGATATCGAATCTCAAACAGGTTACATATAATGAATATTTTTTAATATTGATCTCATCCATTTGATATATAATTTTATTTCAGAACAAATCAAAGATTCAGGTGATGTCTATTCAAATTTTCTTGATTTATTAACAAGGGATAAGACTTTGCATAAAGAAATTTTATTATATTCGCCTATACTATTAAAAAGATTTAATAAAGAATTAAAAAATTGCAATAACAAAAAATTAATGGATTTTTTAGATGAAAAAGTAAGATATATCAAAATAATTTTAATTCACTCTAAGAATTGAATCACTGATTTCATAAACAATTTTAAAGTCATATTGTCCTTTTGACTCTTTTTGACATGAATGGTACTCCTTTGTTTACTCCTACTTTATTATTAGCTATTACTCCATTGTACGTAATTTAATTTAAGATTCATTTTAAAAATGAAAATAATAGTAAAACCATTTTTTAAGACTTGGAATGATCATTTATACCTATATTATTACAAAGCTTTAAAATATCAATGAAAAAAATTAAGTTTTCTGCAGTTTTGAACCAGATATTCTGAAGCTAGAGAGCCCAAATCTAATTAATTCTCTGCATTAAAAATATTAACCATTTAAATACAGAAATGAACTTTCTACTTTCTGTTCTTGAGTTATTGTGGGTCTCGGAATCCAGAAATACATACAGAAAACAAATTATGACTAAAAATAAATTTTCTCCACGTTTCAGACATTCTTAAGCACAATGAACAATTTGTGGGTGTGGGTGTGGGTGGATTCGCTACTAAAGCCACCTGGTTGCCAGGCGTCTCCCGGCGGTACCAAGTAATAAATGGCGAAGTTAGTTAATAGAGTAAAGGGTGTGTAGTTTCACAGTGAATGAAATAAAACTCAAAGAGAGTTTATACAAACTCAATATATTTCGGATTATTAGTCCATCATCAGGAGTTTACAGGTTAAAAACAGTTTTTAACCTGTAAACTCCTGATGATGGACTAATAATCCGAAATATATTGAGTTGTATAAACCTCTTTGAGTTTTATTTCATTCACTGTGAAACTACACACCCTTTACTCTATTAACTAACATCATGTTTCACCTAAAACCTACACCACTTTCCATAAGTAAAAATGGCGAAGTTAATATATTTTTTCTTAATTACCCCTAAACTTGACATTAACTTAGATTGTTTCTGAAATCATTGATCAAATTTGAAATATAAATTATATTAATTTTAGGGAACGAAGAAAAGATTATTTTTATTATAGACAAAAGGATCAGCCGAGATCTTCGCATGTGCCCTGCGATCTTTTTTCATAAGAGCCTTAGCTCCTATATCTTCTTAGCCAATGAACTATATTTATTTTCGTTTTTATATTTTTATTCAATATAAGTTAAGTTTGCAAACTCTGCAACGTTTCTTTTTTATTAACTATTCTTTCTCACGCGTTTTGCAAACTCTGCACTAATACTTTTTAATCTATTCTTTTCTCACGCATCGCTACCTAATGTACATGACATAAAGTGTAGATTCAGCATCTTAAATCCTTATAAAAAGTGGCTTCACCGATGAAAGAATCAGTCTTGTACTCACAGGTGTTCTCACCTAGTCACCTCAAAGCTGACCCTTGGACACCTAGTATATCGATTTAAGGCCTAACTTATAGGACCTTAACGAAACTGTTAACCAGTACCAAATTTCCACTCATCAATCGATTTCAGTGCAAACTCCCAGGATTGGGGAACGAATTGTCGTAACCCCCGAAACGGTATAACCCATGCCAAAACTTTATTATCCTGGTCACTACAAATCATCTAAAGTGTTTCCCTAAATATAAACTATTGTGTGTCTAAACAAGTGACCTTCTTTTATAAACTTTTGTAATATAAACAAAAACTTTTCCTTAATAAATATATATTCCAAAATTTCTCGAATATCAGTCTATCCATCTGCTCTACCAAGCTTCAGATGTTCCCAATTCCTTTTTAAAAAACCTAATATTTGAATTGAGAATATAACTTATATACATATATAATTTTGAAATTTTTATCAAATATTTGACTAATTTTTTTTTTTTTTTTTTTAGGCAATTACTTTTCGAATGAATCCTCAAGTAAATAGAAGAAAAAGAAAAATAAATGCATCCAATTATTTGTTCATTGTTAAAATTTAAAAAATATATGTATTTTGTAAATTTATATTTATATAAGTTTTCAATTTGTTTATAAAATACGAATAATATATAATACTTGAAATTGAATTTATCTTTTTATTAATCTTTTTACTTTACCCAACAATAAAATTAAAAATTTTATACGGAAAAGTACTATAATCAAGTTTGCCTCTTTTCAAAATAAAATTCAAATTGTATACTACCCTCAGGAACGATACAAAAAGTGTCTTTTGGGGAAGAGTGATACGAGTGCCGTAACTAGTCTTAGAAGAGCTATGGGTTCTTATTGTTTTTTTAATAAATTAAAACATGCGGTGTGTAATGCGTCTTTTTTGTTTTTGTACGAATTTTATTATTAATTATCAATTTGAAAGTTTATAATAGGAAAATAAGGACAAGTTTTTATGTGTGATTTTTTTATTTATCAACCAACGTTTCGTCGACTTTGCCGACTTCTTCAGGGCTTCTACAATTATAAGAACATTATTAATATGAAGTTACAAAAGTAAATTACAATTCCAAAACAAACATGTATTAATAGTTTATTATTTCCTATTATAAACTTTCATAATTGATACAAATTATGGACTGAAATGATATTAATAATTATTAATTATATTCAGCAATTTGATTTTTTTTTTTACTATTTTTATAATACATTTTTTTATCTTTGGCGCTTATTTCGAATACGATGAGTCGCAGAGCTTCCTGATTTGAAACTTAAGCTATCTTGAGGCTAGAAGAAGTACCCCAAGATTTTGGTTAAAATCGAACAACCGAATGTTTCTCTTTATTAATAATCGGTACACTTTTCAAATATCATAACGTCTTCAACTAGTATAATTTCGATTAGAATCAAGGGAGGGAACTAATTTAGTAATAATGTCGCAAAAATATTTGAACCCCTATATCTTAGATACGGCAAGTTACAGAACTTTCCTCTTTGAAACATAAGTTATCTACGGCTAGAAGAAGTACCCCCATGCTTTTGGTTCAAATTATAGAACCGGGAATACCTATTATATTTAGTCTATCTTTAATTAGTGTCTTTTGGCTTTATTCCAGTTTTCTCAAAACTGCTAGGGGGAAACCCAAATTGAAGTAAATTGAAAGAAAAAAATTGGTATGATGATCTGAAATAAGAGAAAAAAGTGAAAGTCGTGTGGTGCCCACACCAGTTGATTTAATATACATAGCTCTTTCTCTCTTTCAGTCTTTCTCCCACTCGCCCCTCACGTATCAATTGTAACCTCCCCCGCCACTATCTTTTTCACCGAATTCTCCTCTCCCTACTCCCAGCATTATCTTAAATTATTAAAAGAACAATTATTGTATACACAAAGAGAAACAAAGAGGTTGTCCTCTGTTGTGATATGCCTTGTCGACATGTTTTGATGGTCAACGCGGAAGCAGTAGGCTTGCGTAATGCTTTGCAGAGCTTGACCTGAACATGAGGTACTTAAGCAGGAAGTCTCGGATGATCGAGAGAACAGATCGGATGATAAAAGACACATGCGGTGTGGTTGACATCGATCGTAAGGCTGTCACTCGCCTTGCCGCCCTCCCATTGTAACTATTCAATAAACCCAATGTTATAAGTATATACTACTTCTATTATTTCGCAATAAACCCTTAACTATAAACCAATCCCAAATATATTATAACACCTTCTGCTTGATGCAAATAAACATACACACATATATATCGAAATGATATATCTGTATATATATAATGTAATGTATATATGTGTAATGATATATCTGTATATATATATTATTTATTTGTTTGAGACTTGGATATATATATATATATATATACAGGGTGGTCCCGAATTCATGGTACAAACGTTAATGGTAGGTACAGGACATTGTAATAATGAGTTATTGTATAGGAATGTATAGTCGCAAGTGACGTGGTGAGGCGTAAACAGGGGAAATAACGGCTATACATTATCTATATATATAAAATAGAAAAGTATGTGGATATATATGTATGTGGAAACGATTGGCCAGTGCATAGCCAATGCCAAGCGTTAAATTATTAGAACGATTCTGATTGGTCAGATAGTGATCGTGCTTAGGCAATGTGTTAAATAAATCTTTCCTTATTCTTCCTTATTTTTGAATCAATTTCATTCAGCACATTCTTTCGATACTTACAGTAAGATTTTAAATTTCAATTATTAAATTGGTATGAACGAGACGCCCCCGCCGGGGCAATGACGCGGGCCGAAGGCGGTCGTCAGCTAGTACACTATATTACTATTACACTATACATACATATACATATTACATATACTTATTACACTATACATTCCTATACAATAACTCATTGTTACAATGTCCTGTACCTACCATTAAAGTTTGTACCATGAATTAGGGACCACCCTGTATATACAAATATATAATTTCGATATATATGTGTGTAGTTTTTAAGGAATTTGGTGTTGGTACTTGGTGAAACATTTTTTAAAATTATTGGATAAAAATACTTGGTAGGTTTCACATTAAGATATAAAAAAATAAAACGAATTTATTTTTAGAGAATCTTTAATCTCGATATATATATTTCGGGTGACTAACCCATCTTCAGGAGATACAGGAAGTAACTGATCTGAATAAGTCGAAATTAAATACAAGTCAATGGTAAAATTTATTTTTTTAAGATAACAAAAGAGTAAATATTTAAAATTAGTGGAGGGAGAAAAGGTAGGAGGTCTACTTTGGATTAATTTTTAATGGCCTTTTGAGAAAAGAGGATTTCAAATTTGAATACAACTCAATGCTAAAATTTATTTTTAAGATAACAAAGGGGTAAATATTTAAAATTACTGGAGGGAGAAAAGGTAGGAGGTCTACTTTGGATTAATTTTGAATGGCCTTTTGAGAAAAGAGGATTTCGAATTTGAATACAACTCAATGGTAAGATTAATTTTTAAGATGACAAAAGAGTAAATATTTAAAATTCGTGGAGGGAGAAGTCTATTTTGTTTAATTTTGAATGGTCTTCTGAGAAATGAGAATTTACACACAAAACAAATTTGCAAATATTTAAAGAATGTAATCAATGATTGTACTTTTTTTAACTTCTAATTGATTATTTAGTATATTCGTTTTATTTGAGAGAGCTAATTTTATTTCAGTTGACTCTAAAAAATCTAAACGTAAGCCCTTTCTTTCGAAATGTAACGGAACTAGGTGGCTAATAGAAGAGGTGTGTTTATTCAAATGTAGATGATTGGCGAAGGTAGAAGTTGATTCCATATTAATATCATCTGATCTGCTGAGACTATTAAAGGCTCTTTCATGTTCCGAGTAGCGAGTTCTAAAAGAGCGTCCAGTTTGTCCTATGTAGATTGCGTCGCAATTATCACAAGTCAATTTATATACCCCTGATTTATCTAATTTATGAATTTTGTCTAATTTATTATTAATTAGCTGTGAACCTAAAGTGTTTTTATTATATAAAGCAGGAGTTATACCAGACGTTCTAAGATTTGAAGCTATAGGGTTTGTAACATGGTTCGAAATGAAGGGGAGTCTTTTAAATATTTTAACAGTTCCGGAATTTAGTGAGTGTGTATGAGAGATACTTATTTTTTGATTAATTTTTTTGTAAATTTTATTAATTATCAGTTTGTTGTAGCCATTATTCATAGCTATATTATAAATTATATTTAGTTCATTGTTAAAATCTGAAGTGTCCATTGGTATTGAAATAAGTCTGTAGATCATCGAATAAAAAGCGGCAAATTTAGTGTTAGTAGGGTGGTTGGACGAAAATGGAATCACTGTGTCTGTGAAAGTATCTTTTCTAAAAATTTTGTAATTAAGTTTGTTTTTCGAAATAGTTATTTGGAGGTCCAAAAAAGAAAGGGTTTTATTTCCAATTTCGGAAGTGAATTCTATATTAGAGTGAAGAGAGTTTAAGTAATTTTGGAAAGAGCTCAATTGTCTAAGAGTGCCTGACCATATTAAAAAAATATCATCAACGTATCTACGCCAAAATACAATTTGTTTAGCAAAGGAATTATTCGGACCGAGAATTGTTTTTTCTAAATTAGCCATGTAAATTTCAGCAAGGATAGGACTAAGCGGACTGCCCATAGCTAAACCGTCGGTTTGCCTATAGAATTTATTATTAAAAATATAATAGTTCTGGTTTATGCATAGGTCTAATAATTTAAGGATTTGACTATTATGAAGAGGATCTTTAATATTCAAATCGATCAGATCGACTAATATTTCTTTTAATTTTAAAAGAGGAATTGAGGGAAAAGGTTTTTCACGTCGAAAGAAATAAGCTTATGAGAATTTTGAATATTAACGTGTTGAAGAGAATTTGTTGTATGAAATATATATATCGAGATTAAAAGATTCTCTAAAAATAAATTCGTTTTATTTTTTTATATCTTAATGTGAAACCTACCAAGTATTTTTATCCAATAATTTTATATGTGTGTATGTTTATTTGCATCAAGCAGAGGACAACCAAGGGCAGATCCAGAAATTTTTTATGGGGGGGGGGGGGCGGCGATATTAAAAAAAAATACGAGAATATATTAATATTTTTAATGTATTTTAGTAGTAAATTTACGCTTACATTCTAAAGAAATATTACACTTATACCAGGGGCGGTACCACACTTTCATTTTAGGGGATTATGTACCGGAACTCCCCTCCCGGGGTGGGGGGAGGTATTTTGGACTTGATAAGTGGTTTTTAGAGGCGATTTTCACCCTCTCTAAAATTAAAACAAACAAAAAGAGGGCATGAAGAAGGGGAAAATATACAGGTTTACCTAGCTATTAAATGTATATTATAATATACTTGGACTTTAGTTCACTAATTGAGTTCTTCATATTTAATAAATTGGTTGAGACTACTCATGTAAAATAGATATTTTTTAAAATTAAAAAAATGTTTAGTTACAGCTTCTTTAGTCCAGACAAATTACGATTTTAACAGGAAATAATTCCTGGTAAAGATTTTATTGCTGGGATACCTTTATTGGTACTCCAATATTACTACCCGAAGTTTTCCCCCAAATCTGTGTTGTGGAAATTTTTCTACGCGCCTCAAAATGAGAATATTTCAGAGTTTTTTCAGTTTTTCTCGATTAACTCTAAAACGGCTTATCAAATCAAAAAGATAGCCATTAGATAATTTAAAGCTCTTTAAATTTCTCGTAAAATTATAAAAATTTCATCTATTTAGGTTCAGTAGAACCGGTACTAGCGTCTCCGGGATCACTTTTGAATTTCCTAAAACTCGTAGTTTCTTCGATTTTTCCCCATTTTGACCATGAAGGAGCACGTTTTCGACAAAGAAGACTCTATACATTTTTAAACTAGATTAAATTTGCAACAATTTAAATAAAGTTTCATTTTAATTGGATAATGGTAACATGAGGTTGAAATTTTGAAAAAATGCAATTTTTTACAAATAATCGCAGTTTTTCCTTAATAAAATGACTCATCCTAGAAACTTGATTCCTTTCTCATTGTATAGAAAATTTTATTTACTTGGACCACTTTTTGATAAAACTCTTAGATTTATAAATATTCTACATTTTCCGGACAGGATATGATCCGAATCCTCAAAAGCATCATGGAAAATGCTGGATATCTATAAATCTAAGAGTTTTATAAAAAATGTGGTCCAAGTAAAAGTTCAACTCAACAAAATTTACTAGAGAATGAGATAGGAATCAAGTTTGTAAGATAAGTGGTTTTCATTTTATGAAGGAAAAACTGTGATTTTTGAAACAATGGATCATTTCCTGTCATGGAAAATGCTGGATATCTATAAATCTAAGAATTTAAACAAAAAAGTGGTTCAAGTAAATCTTCAAATCAACAAAATTTTCTAGACAATGAGATAGGAATCAAGTTTCTAGGATGAGTCATTTTATGAAGGAAAAACTGCGATTTTTTGCAAAAAAATTGCATTTTTTCAAAACTTCAACCTCATGTTACCATTATCCAATTAAGATGAAACTTTATTTAAATTGTAGCAAATTTAATCTAGTTTAAAAATGTATAGGGGGGTCTTTGTCGAAAACGTGCTCCTTCATAGTCAAAATGGTGAAAAACAGAAACAAGTACGAGTTTTAGGAATATTCAAAAGTGATCCCGGGGGCTGTTTTTTGACAAGCGCTAGTACCGGTTCTACTGAAGATAAATAGATGAAATTTTTATAATTTTACGCGTAATTCAGAGAGCTTTAAATTATCTAATAAAGATCTTTTTGATTTGATAAGCCGTTTTTTAGTTATTCAAGAAAAATTGAAAAAAAGTCCGAAATTCGTAGAAAAATTTCCACAACACATATTTGGGGGAAAATTTATCGTAGTAATATTGGACTACCAATAAGGGTATTCCAGCAATAAAATCTTTCCTGGGAATTATTTCCTCTTTATGCCATTTTTTCACATAATTTGCCTGGACTACTTCTAAAATGAATGCAACTATTTTATTCTATAATGTACTTATGAAAATTGTATAATATATATTGTAAATAAAAACTTTTGAATTGAAAAAAAATCATGATAGCACAGCAGCCATGGTAGGTAACAGTAAATACATAAGTAGAACAAAATAAATACTACTAGCCCAGTAGCCCAGTATATAGGGGTGTTTCAGCTTACATTAATTGCTGGAAAAAATATTTTTCTAGGATCGCTTGGTATGGTGTGGGTATGCCAAATCTAAGTTTGCGACCTCAAAAGTGTGGGGGACAACTTTTGGTGGCTGAAAAACCTCGAAATTTTCGGACTTTTTCCAGTTTTTCGCTTATAACTCGAAAACAGTTCATATTTTGTAAATAACCGTCCTATAGTAAATTAAAGAGGACAAAATTTCGCGTCGATTAGAAAAAAAAATAGAAAATTGATCCAGCCCTAGTAGATTCCCAAAATCTATATAGGCGCTATGTAGTTACTATATAGTTTGAAACATTGTGCTACTAGGGAGTAGTTCGATTTTTTATGGGGATCCAAAAAACAGCCCCCGGATCACTTTTGAATATCTCTAAAACTAGCACTTTTTTCGATTTTTTCCTATTTTGACCATGAAGGAGCACGTTTTTGACAAAGACGACGATGGTTATTCGTGCCGCAATGAGGTTGATGTTTTGAAAAAATGCAATTTTTTGCAAAAAATCGCAGTTTTTCCTTCATAAAATGAAAACTACTCATCCTAGAAACTTGATTCTGTAGGAAATTTTGTTGACTTGAACGTTTACTTGGATCACTTTTTTGTTAAAACTCTTGGATTTTTATAGATAGCCAGCATTTTCCATGACAGGAAATGATCCAAATGATCCATTTTTTCTATCTCATTCCCTAGCAAATTTTGTTGACTTGAACGTTTACTTGGACCATTTTTTTGATAAAACTCTTAGATTTATAGATATCCTGCATTTTCCGGACACGATATGATTCGAATCCTCAAAAGCGACAGAGTGGTCTTTGTCGAAAACGTGCTCCTTCATGGTCAAAATGGGAAAATATCGAAAAAAGTGCAAGTTTATGGGATAGGTATTCAAAAGTGATCCGGGGGTCTGTTTTTTGGATCCCCATAAAAAATCGAACTACTGGACCAATTTTCTATTTTTTTTTAATCGACACGAAATTTTGTCCTCTTTAATTTACTATAGGACGGTTATTTACAAAATATGGACCGATTTCGAGTTATAAGTGAAAAACTGGAAAAAGTCTGAAAATGTCGAGGTTTTTCGGTCACCAAAACTTATCCCCCAGACTTTCGAGGTCGCGAACTTAGATTTGACATACCCACACTATACCAAGCGATCCTAGAAAGAAAATATTTTCCCTCAATTAATGTAAGCAGAACCACTTTTTGGATTCTCTATTTACTGGGCTACAGGCAAATTAGACCGAAAAAAGGCCGCCCTGGCTAATAAATATGCACAAGGTGGAAATAATTTTAATCGACGTTAGGCATCCCAAATAAGAGTTATATGAGTTTGCGACCGTTTCTGGCTGCCTAAAATAACGAAAATTTTGAAATTTTTTCAGATTTTTGCTTATAACTCAAAAACCATGTATTAAAATTTCACTCTTACCAAAATGAAAGACCATAACGTTAAAGAATAAATAAAATAAAATGAATAAAGTTAAAATCGGTTCAGCCGTTTAGCTACAATTGATCGTCAAATATAGGCAATTTTGGCGGAAAAGTTAATTATGTTTATTAGGTGGTCACAAGAAACCACACTTCGAATTTTTGCGGTGACCCCCATAATAGTTTCTGGCTGCCTAAAATCACGAAAATTTTGAAATTTTTTCAGATTTTTGCTTATAACTCAAAAACCATGCGATCTACCGAAAATTTCACTCTTACCAAAATAAAAGACCATAACGTTAAAGAATAAATAAAATAAAATGAATAAAGTTAAAATCGGTTCAGCCGTTTAGCCACAATTGATCGTCAAATATAGGCAATTTTGGCGGAAAAGTTAATTATGTTTATCAGGGGGTCACAAGAAACCACACTTCGAATTTTTGCGGTGACCCCCATAATAGTTGTTAATTGGCTAAAAAATTAGATTGGAAAAGTTTCATCTTAATTGAACAACGGTAACCCGTGGCGCAATGAAGTTGAAGTTTTTGAAAAATTCCAAAAAAATTGCAGTTTTTCATTTATAAAATGAAAATCACTAGAAAGTGGATTCTTTTCTCATTTTCTAGGAAATTTTGTTGGCTTGCATTTTACTTGAACCACTTTTTTGTTAAAACTTTTAAATTGTAGATATCCAGCATTTTCCAAGACAAGACATGATCCGACCTCATTACGGCACGGGATACCGTTGTCCAATTAAGATGAAACTTTGCCAATTTCTTTTTTTAGCCTTTTGGCAACTATTGAATTTTGATGTCTAAATAGCTTCTTTGAAATTTTAATGTAATGTTAAGAACATTTTGAGGTCTAAAGTTTTTGTGAAATTTTAATATATTATTAAGAAAAAGGTTTATTGGAATTTTTAATCACTAAACAGCCTTCCAAGAATATCCCTTGAGTAGCTTATAGGAAGGTTTTTATCTTTTGAGCAAAGCTCTCAAACTCCAATGTCTAAACCAAAATTGGTTCATTGTTTGCCTCGTTGGCTACCTGCCAGCCCCTACCCCCAGTCTTCTACCAAGCTTATGTTCTCCTGAGAGCACATTATAACCAGTAGGGTCTCTCTGAATTTTTTACAGTTAGAGATTTTTAGAGAATTTTTTTTACAAATTTCATATCTCATATTTTAAGTTCATTAAAATAAAAAAAAAAAAAAATTGTTATAAATTCCCTGGCGATTTGGCCGCCGTTTTTTGGCCACCTGCGTGCGACGCACGTGTTGCACTCCCGCCAGGCACGGGCCTGTATTGGGGGGCGTTCGCCCCCCCCCCCCTGGATCCGCCCTTGAGGACAACCTCTTTGTTTCTCTTTGTGAATCAACAACTCTGATACTCTCGGCAAAACAAAAACTTTTCAATTAAATAAAAGAAGTAAATTAGTCATGTCGTAAAATAAATATTTTAATCGGTCATATCTCGTCTTCGGTAAGTCGCAGAGTCTTGAAATTTGAAACTTAAGCTATCTAGAGGCTACGAGAAGTAATAAGATTTTGGCGTACCGGAAGTTGATGTTTACGTACGTAAGAATGTACCCCCCTGCGTTTCGCAACCATAAATCTCAGAGCTACCAAATTCGAAACTTAAGCTCGAAATAGACTAGAAGGGGTACAGCAAGCTTTTGGACTAGTATCCTCGGAGTGGCCGCTAGCGGAGATGTTGGAGAGGGTGGGGGCCGCTCCCCTGAAGGCCTCGCAAAAAATGGAGATCTTGAGACTTCATGTTCTTCCCACAGGTATCCATCCCCTGGTGTTAGGCGGCGTTACGGTGGGCGACCTCATCACCATCGATCGCCGGGTGCGGGCATTCATTAGAAAAACCATTAATTTGCCTCGCGACACTCCAGAGGGTTTCTTCCACGCCAGGATAAGGGACGGGGGTTTGGGGGTTCCTTCCTTTAGTTGGCACGTTCCACTCCTGACACATGCTCGTATAAGCCGAATGTCATCTTCGAGCTTTGATGCAGCGAGAGCTGCATCTGAGACGCATCATGTGATCAGAAGGATTAATTGGGCCACCGATGCCCTCCGAAAATTTGGCGGCGTGGAGGGAGCCGGGGAATACTGGGCCCGCCGCTTGTATGACAGTGTTGACGGTAAGGACTTGGGACTTTGTGCGAGGGCTACCCCGTCGTACTCCTGGGTGAACTACCCTGGTCTACTGAGCAACAGCACGTTTAAGGACCTCTGCCGCCTCCGATCCGGCTCTCTCCCTTCTGCTGTCCGCACTAGTCGCGGTAGGCGGGAGGGAGGTGTCCCGGGGTGTAGGGCCGGGTGCCCCAAAACGGAGACGACGGCCCATATTATCCAGGGCTGTGGGCGGACACACGACGGGAGGATCAAAAGGCACGACGCCGTTGTCCGATGCCTGGCGGACGATTTAAAAAAAGATCTCCTAGGGTGGAGCTGGAGTATTTATACTCCAGTGCTGCCGGAGATCGTAAGCCAGACATCGTGATGGCAGGGCCGGAAGATCGGGTGACGGTCATTGATGTCCAGGTGGTCTCCGCGCTCGCCGGACTGGAGGTTGCTAACAAGAACAAAATTAATTATTATAGTTGCAACTCCAGTCTGGTCGGGAATATCGCGGAGAGGTTCGGAGTCGCCGCCGGTGCTGTTACCGTTTTGGCGGCGACAATATCGTGGAAGGGGGTGTGGTGTCCCCGGTCCTTCAGGGACCTGCGCGCCCTGGGTGTCCCCAAAACTACACTAAACAAAATGACACTCAGGGCGATGCTAGGTTCCCTTTTTAACTTTTCCAGTTTTATGAGGCGGACTTTCAGGACGGGGCCCGGCCTTAATTGAGTAAAATATAATTTTAGATTTATGTGCATTGCTGGGCTGGCCATCTTCGACAGATGACCTTTTTGCAGTGGCCAGTCCATTTTAAACTAATAATAAGAACTTTTTAGCATTTAATGTTAAATTTTATTTATATATATTTTTTGTTTTGTTTTTTTTGTTTCTAGTGTTTATTTGTTTATTTTATTAATAGCATTGCACAGTTGTGGGGCGCTTTTTGCGCTCCCAACACTCTGGCCTCGGTTCTGGAGTTGTCATAGGCGCCCATAAATGTACTTTGATCACAAATAGCCACAACATCTGGCATTACTGTTTGGACGGCTGATGAGAAGTTGCGCTCGAATCTGTAAAAAAATCTGTTTTCTTTTTGTAAAGGGTTGCCCCCCTCTGCGTGGCGCAATAAATCAGTCATTGAAATCGGAACATCCTAAGTGGACATTTATATGAAAGGTTTTTCGTTTTTTTATATTTTCTCAAAAACGGTAATAACGATTTTTTTTAATTGGTGTACTTATCAAGTCTCATCAGATATTAGTCATGTATAAATTTTAATCCGATTGAAATAAAGGAAGAGGGTATAAATTAGGAGTGTCGTAAAATAAATATTTTAGTCATTCATATCTTGTCTTCGATAAGTCGCAGAGCCTTGAAATTTGAAACATAAGCTATTTAGAGGCAAAAAGTTACCGAGCATTGCTCCGTGCTCCAGGCACTTATAATAAATTCGGGAAATCATTTTTTATTTCCAATTTTAGAATTAAATCGATTATCATTTAACAGGATATAACCTCCTTTAGATTAAATAAAAAATACAAGAGAAATAAACTGCAACGGATCGTTGCTAAACTTTATCCAAATTCATTTGAAATATTAATATGTTCTAGAGTAAAGTACTTTAAAATATAATTTTACTAAAAACTTTATTTAACCTTTTTGTGGGTCCCAAGGTACTTAATTAGGATATTAAATTTCATCAAAATTGGTTAAGGCATTTTCAAGATATTTAGAAAAAACTAAAAAAGTACTGAAATAAAGTACTAATGTTTGTGGACCGATATGTACCAAAAACTAATCAGCGCTTCATTTTGTTAAAATACTGGCAGGTTTTCAATTTCAATTCATTCGGTGCAACGGTGTGGAAAAATTCGTGGACGAAAAAAACGATAACACACACACATCCATCCATCCATCCGCACGCACTTCCAAAAAAAATGGCACTTTTTGGCCTCTCGGCGAGATCCCAGGTAATTTTTGGCAAAACCGTCACGTGCTAAATTTCAATCTCATTGAATACTTCAATTTGTGACCTTAATTGAGTCCATGGGTTCCGTAGTCTTTACCTGAGGACCCTTTGAAGTCGCGCTTGCCGCGAGAGCATTTCCAATACTTTCTCCCATGCTTCGCATTGGATAAAGTAAAATGTGAAAACTTTGAAATAGTCCTTCCATCGTGAATAGATATTTACGAGCTGGGAAGGAGTCGAAGCTATTTTAAAAGACTTATTCAATTGGATACCCCTTCGAGGGTTGTAGAGGAAATGTCACCAAAACTAACTTTTTTTAATAACCAAAATAATGTTTGTCGAAAGTATTCGCAATAAGCTACTTACGTGGATTTGTCCAGGTTTTTGTCAGTGAGTTAGTGCCAAAATTTATTTTCTCAGGTCCATATCTAAGAATCTATTTAAGCTATATTATAGAAATTTTGGTACTCTTCACAAGGTCGAATACATAATTATATATATTGAAACCGTCCACCACCCCCTCCTCCAGTAATTTTTTTCAATTTTCTGTTGTTTTCTCATTAGTTATTTAAGAAACATCCGCCCCTGTCTCTAATACGGCTCTCATTTATGGAGAGGAGCCTCTAAATATTCTCTTGATACCCTGGATGCAATTCAGAAACGAGCTGTCAGGCTAATTGAAGATTTTACCCTCACTGACTCCCTCGACTCGCTAGCTCATCGAAGAAATGTCTCTGCCCTTTCCCTTTTCTATAGATACTATCACGGCAGGTGCTCTGATGAGATAAAATCAATAATTCCCCCCAAAGCATGCTTTGCGCGAAGCACGCGTTTTGCCGACTCCCAACTCTTTTGCGGTCAAATTAGAAAAGTGCCGGACCACTTCATTCGCCAATACGTATATCCCCATGACTTCAAGGAACTGGAACTCTCTCCCAGCCTCCATCTTTCCCAGCACTTATAATCTTCAAACCTTCAAAACCCGAGTGCATAAACACCTACCTACGTCTACACCCTCTCACTTAATCAACTTTCCCTTCTCTTCGGTAATGTAAGGGTCTTTCGAGATCCATAGGGGTTGCATCTTTACTGGTGCGCCCTTCTTACATTCGATTGCATTAAAAAAAAAAAAATCCTCATGACTTCAAGGAACTGGAACTCTCTCCCAGCATCTATCTTTCCCAGGACTTATAATCTTCAAACCTTCAAAACCCGAGTGCATAAACACCTACGTCTCCACCCGCTCACTTAACCAACTTTTCCCTTCTCTTCGGTAATGCAAGGGTCTTTCGAGATCCATAGGGGATGCATCTTTACTGGTGCGCCCCTTCTTGCATTCGATTCCATTTTAATTCCTTTAATATTTCTAAAATTATTATTAAGTATTAATGATCAGTAATTCAAATAAATTAAACGAAATGCAATTAAATAAGTAATTTTAGAAAGATAAATTTATTTACAAAAAAAAAAAAAAAAAAAGAATCAATTAAAAGATTTTTCCTTTGAAAATAGTTGAAATCAGATATTTAAAAGAAATTTACAATGTCACTTTTTAAATTAAATGTCGCTGTAAAAATTTGATAAAATAAAAATTCATTTAAACGTGACGTAACAAGAGTGTGGAGAATCTTCTAATAAATTCCAAAAAGGGGTTTTAGAACGATGAGGGAATGAACGCCCGCGAGCGGATGGAGTGGGTAGCCCCACATTTAGTACCTCGGCAGACACGAATCAGACAACAACGGTTATGACCATGTACACCCCATGTTCACCCGCACAACACCACGGCCAGATCACGGCAAACCAATCAACCGGACGGAAATCTGTGCTGTGTCGTTCCAGTTTTTTTGAAGTTTCGGGGACGCCCGAAACCAACCGAGAATGGTTGCTGGACAACTGTCCTCGGTCCCCTAAAGAAGAAAACAACGCTGCGTTCGAGATGTTATTCCTACCCCCGAAGATTCAAAAAAAACAAGGTCAGATAAGCAAATATTACATCTATTATGAACTTTCAAATAACTTCAATATAAAGACTTAAAAAAAAATATTTTAAAAAATAAAAAATTAGTTTGTAGTTATGAAATTTCTTAAAAAAAAATTAATCATTTAGTAAAAAAATTAAAAAAAAAATTATTTATTAAAAAAATAAATAAATAATAATATAAAATTAACATATATCAAATTGTGATGATAACTTGCATACAATTAATTATAAGTAGTTTTAAGTGTTTACATAATTTAAAAAAAATATATCTTTTCAACAAGTTTCAAAAAAAGAAAATACAGGGACTTTGAATCATGATTTAAGGTGATTAAAACTTTATTTTTTATTTTATCTAATCTAAAGAAATAAATAAGAAATTTTAGTTATGCAATCGTCTCTATATAAACATAATTTGTCTTTGTCAAATCTTCTTTAAAAATAATTTATAAATTCTCCTTATAAAATAAAAAATCAATCTTACAATTTTTGGCCTTATTCATTAACGGAAGTTTAGCCTGTTCCCCCACTTCATCGTTTTTCAGATTCGAAACGACCTTAGACATATAGGGCGCTCTGAGGGCACAGTTAAAAATAAAGGTAATCAAGCCGTATACCCTACCTGGGAACCTCGCTTGCGGCCACCCAAACGCTCCTTTGCTTCCAGATGACTTAAGATCATAAAGAGCAAACGAATTACTACAAACCGCGGCTAGTCAGACGGGGTTTCAGGTATCAATATATAATTTCAGCGCTGTATCTCAAATAGGTACAGCGTGCAGCGGCCAATGCTCGAACTAGACCTGTGCACTCGGTGCGCTTTGATTTAATCGCGAAGAGGTGTTGAATATTTGGAAATCGGCTATTTCGGGCAAATGAGGCTTAAGAAGTGATTATTGATTTTAACTCGTTATAACGATGTAGTATCTATAAACAATCTATAAAAAAGGGAAAGGGAGGAGACAGTTCTGCGATGGGTCAGAGAGTTGAGAGCTTCACTTAATACTGGATCTCTTATTAGTTTGATAACTCGGCTCTGAATTTCATCCAAGGTGGCAAGTGAATGTTTGGAGGCTCCTCTCCTCAGATGCTAGCCATATTCGATATAGGGGCGAATTTAGAGCTTTGCATAGGCTAAGAAGTTGAGTAGGTATGAAAAATCGGCTGCTCGGGAAAAGAAAGCCAACCCTACATGCAGCAGCTTTTGCTACTGAAGTAATGTGGTCATCCTAAGAAAGGGTAGATCCCAAAGTTACACCTTTTTTTTATTTATTTGGCTTGGGGAAAATTACACCTAACATTGATATTTTTTCACAAAATTTCAATGAGATATGTTAGGAAGGTCCCTATCTACGCGCCTAGAAATTAGACAACATTGTGTCTTGTCAACATTAAAGTTTACCAAGTTGGGAGATCTCATTTTTTAAACCTGCTTAAATCAAAATAAATCGAGGAAGCGATGTTTCGTAAGGATAAATGGTTATGTATGATATGTTTAATAGGATTTTTCCGGACTATTTGCTGATGATCAAACTCTAACTACGTAACATCTAACATTGATATTTTCTAGTAAAACTAGAACTTAGTTCAAATGAAATTTCGAAGATACCTTTTAATATTTCTAGAAAGGAGACAGCACTGTATCTTCACTAAATTAAAGTTAGCTAATTTCTCCCCTATTTTAAAGCTTTGATAAATCTAGATTAGACTAGGAAGCAAGGATTATGCGATTGTATTCAAGGATTGAGAACTATTGAGGGTACTATCATCTGCGTAACAAGTAAATGGATTGAAGGGCAAATTCAAAAGAGCATTAATTTAGCTTTAGATTTTAAATGAAATCATTTTAAATTATTTAGAGAATATAAATAATTTTACATGGTAAAAGATTTTAATATTAAAATAATACTACCATCAATTAAAGATTGATATGAAATAAATAAAATATTGTAAAAAACTAATTCTGATGATAATTATTTTATTTTATTTAATCACTAAATAGTTCTATATAATCATTTCATAAAAAACAAATTGAAAAACTCATTTTCGATGTTAATTCTAAAAAGTTAATATCATTTTGTATAAAATATTATAAAAAAATTCAATATACATCATTATAGTAACTGCAGACTTTTAATTCAGACAAAAATTTGAGCGAGAATTAAATTAAAATATTTTAACAATATATGCTAATATTTACAATTTGACTATATTTTCCATCTTGTTATATAATATTGTATTTTTTTACAAAAAAATTTAAAAGTGCCGGATTAAGTATTCTACCCAATACTATTGTCATTTTGAAGATATTTTAAATGATAATAATAAATTTAACGAAATTTACTAATATATTTATTTTAAAGCTACCACATAATTCGCCGACACTTGTAAATATACGTTCATTTTACAATTATTATTCTATATAATAAAAAAAAAAAAATCTAAAAAAAAATTACAATCTCTTGATATTTGTTAAAAAATGATTTTCTTAATGAAATAATTACATGTATTTATGTAACAATTTTAACTGATATGATTTAATTTCTGTTTATTCATAAACATGTCTATTTATTGCCCAATGCATTATAGAAAATGCTTATTTAACAATTACCTAGAGAAATTGTGTTATTATGATTTTTTACAGCATTAAACACATAATTTTAATAATGAATAAATTAATTCAGAAATTTTTCGAGTTAGAACACTCATGGTGTTAATAGAAAATTTTCTTCAAAAAGTACTCGACATTTCGGAGTATTAGTTTTGAAACATTTTTCAGGTGTTCGATTCGCATTGCAACTCACTCTATCAAAAAAACAACAACATAATATTTTTTCTTTAAGTATTTAACTTCACAACTATCACAATCACATACGTGTTATAAGGTCACTATATATTCACTCTATTGAAATTTTATTTTTACAATATGAAACTTAAAGTAAAATCTGCTCTTCTCAATTTATCTATCTTTACAGTGAATAATGCCAATGTCCCAGATGCCCGTGTTTGTTTAGGGGAGGAATTACTAAGGGCATCCATGATAGAAAACAAAGCAGAAATATCATCAATACTTTTAGTAATTAAAGAGTACGGAGAAGGAGGGGGGAAGTAAAATAAAAATCGAATTAGAGGCTAATGCGCCATTTCGTCGTTCTTTTAAGATCACTTTTCCAAATCAGTGATCTGAAAGGTTATAAAGGGTAAGAGACAAAAAAATAAATTTACATAAACAAAGGAAAGAAAAGGGAGAATATGTGTTTCAAATATCATTTCTGAAAAGTTTTGTTTTTCTCCTCCTCCTCCCCCTAGACCCTTCAATTTTAATTAAATTTTTTACTTTCACATTTATATTCTATTGAATATAATGGGGAAGTATTGCGATGGCCAGTCTGGGTCCTGACTCTTTGAGAGCTTGTATCTCAGAAATGAAAAAAAGTTAATTATTATTCCAATGAGTGATCTAACATGAAAAAACATCAACCTGATCACCAAAGAAACATAAAAATATTTAAATAATTAAATTAATTTTATGTGTTTAAGCTGTGATTCATTTTCACATTTAATTTATAAAGCATAATAGCAAAATAGCTAAAGGTTTCTCTTAATATTCTTGTAAAATACTAACTATTAGGATAAAATATAAAAAAAGTTAAAGTAAAGGGTCGGCATTCTAAGGCACACGAGCATTCAGGTGTACACAAAGAATACTTATGAGTGCTTGCGAAAATAATTTTAAATATATGTAATGAAATCAAGCTTCTAGTAAATATATATATATATATAAAAGATAATTTAAATTGCAACAATCTTTTCTTCTTTTTTATTTTAATAATCTATAGAAAGAATTGATTTGTAACTTAAACAAAAACGAAATAATTAAAATTAATTAAAAAATTGCACTAATTTTAACATTTTAATGTTAATGTTTTTCTTCTATATGTATTTATTTATTAAACATAAATTAATATTTGAGAGGAATTTTTATAAAATAAACATTGGAAATCCTATTGAATTTGATCTTTCAGAATTAATTTGAATTCACATTAAATTGATTCCTCAGAAATTTCCATAAAATTATTTTAAAAGGCACCTTAACTTTCAAACAAATTTACAATAATTTATTTAAAAATCGATGAATAAACAACTAAATCTTATATACAAAGAAAAAAAAAATTGAAAATTGGAATTCATCATCAAAGCGGGCAGGGAATTTTATGGTCCCGTGTTTAGATATTCGAACTCTTTATTAATTAGAGTATTTTCATTTAATAATATTTTGTGGCTTAGATTATTATATAATGTTTTTTTAAGCGTAGCAGAATCTATATTAGTAGTTCGAGTAAAAATACAAAAATTAAAATATTATAAAACATTTGGTGTCAGATGTTTTTGTCCAATATAATTGAATGTTCTAAAATTATTTCTAATAGATCCTATCTTGTTTAAATCAACTCTTATATATCTTAAATGAATTCATTTTACTTAAGACAAAAACTGTAAAGTTAATGTCAGTTTATATATATTTAATATATATATATATCATTTAATTTAAAATAAGTTTTCCATTTTATTATTTCGTAAAAATATATCTGAGATAGATTTATTGTCTCAATAAGTAAATCAGAATGATAGTTTTTCAAGTCGTTTTAAGGTAACGGCAGCAGTAGTTGTACCATTCCTTTCGAGATAAAACTTTAATTAATAAGGATCCAGATGGAAGGATTCCTTGAAAAAAAATCTTTGGACAGTTCCTGCTGTCTAGTGTCCATAGATTTTTTTTCAAGGGAATCCCTCCATCTGGATCCTTATTAATCAAAGTTTTATGTCGAAATGGTCAACTACTGGTGCACGGTCAACTACTGGTGCACGGTCAACTACTGTTGACGTTACCTTATATAATATATTTTAATAATGAAATTGTAAGCGGCCATTGCGACTACAAAGAAGGTCTCTTTATCTGGAGTCGCAACTTCAGTATTTTCATTAAAAACAATTTTATTAATTGATTTGAAGAACTCTCAGCCTTAATTTCGTTTTGAGATCATAATTCTCGTATGTCAGATATCTATTTATACATGTCAGTTTATATATTCTACCATAGATTAAACTCTGAGACCAATAAGAAAACGCAATGGATAATTTTATTATTATACAGATAATTTTTTTTAAGCTTGCACCAGCAATACCAACAATTTTTTTTTTTAATTAAAACACTAGATATATTATAAATTTTTCACATTTTTGTATTAAAAAATATTGTTAAACATTTTGGCAAATAAATGGTAAACATAAAGATTTTCGTAGTTTTTCAAATTATAAATGGAAATATTTTTCTGTAAATAGTCAAACATATGCTATAGATAAATGTATCCAAATTGAATTTGCTGACCATTCTTGAACTTAACACAATTTTGTTTTAAAATAATAATCAAACTAATTTTTTTTTATATATATATATAAAGGTAACTGCATATTTTTATTTCCCAATCAATAAATAATTTTTTATTATCATTATATAGACCTTAAACTAAAAGATTTTAGTACTTTAAAAATCAATTTGAAAAATAATTGAACATTTTATTTGAATAAAATTAATTCCATCTTTTGAGCATAACTAAGAGTAAATAACATATTTACCAAATATTAGTTGATATGTATTTAATGAATGCGAAAATCTAGACTGCTATTCATTAGTTTGTTAATGGGGGAAAATATTAAAAACAAATAATAAAAAAAAGCATTAAATGAAGATATATTTATTTTGTAAAATTAAAAATTGGATAATACGGATTGCAATATGATAATAGTTATCCTTATTTTCTAAACTTTAACAGAAATATTTATAAATTAAATTGATAAATATTAAAAAAATGTAATAAAAAAAGTAATGAAAAATCTAATTCATTATTGCATTCAATGAATATGACTAAATAGATCAAAAAGAGTCTAAGAGAGATGTAATACAGTGAAATATAATACAATAAACAGTCTTAGAAAAAACCTTAGTTGGTTGGGAACTGTTATAAAAAAGAACGTTGTAAAAAAAAATATTTTCCCTTCATTTATTGATTGTTATAAAATATTCAAAGTTGAGATTCAATTGACCATCTTATTGGACCCTTAAATGGCTGACTGGAATAAGGATAATTTTGAATTTAGATCAATCAAATAAAATAGACTTTAAATAAATGTGTATGAATATAATAAAATTTCAAATATATTTTGAAAATGTTAGGCCAATAAAGAAAATAAGTAATAACATTTATAAATGAAGAGTTATTCTAGAAACTTTTTTAACAAATAAATTTCCAAAAAAAAAAAAAAAAAAAAAACGTTTCTAGAAAAATTTTAAATCTCAAAGTGAGCTTTTATTTCTTCTTAACAGAAATAAAATGGACTAGCACCAATAATTAGCTGTAGTTCATTTATAATAGCACGAAATATGCATAATTAAAATGGATTGATATTGAGAGGAATATGGCAATGAAAAGCTAAAGGCAAGATCACTTCATAAAATTTTTCGGAATTATATAAATGCGAAAAGGAAATCCTAAGAGTGAATAATTATAAATAAAGATGTAAAATGGATAACAATTGTTTTTTTTTTTATAAATTAAGTATTTATCAATCTATTTATTATGATGGATATTAATTTTTAGCAAAAAATAATTTTATTTCTCAAATGATTATTTAGCAACATTCTCTAAGTAGTATAAATAGTTGTATCTGAAGATCGACATTTCACTTATTATTTAACAAATTATTAGTTATTTTTGTTTTAAATAATTAATATACATATAATAAAATGAGCCTAAAATAATATTAAGACCAATAGAACTAAAATTTTAAGAAAATTCTTATTAATTTTAGGTTTTCCTAAGAAGTATTTACAATAGTTCTATATCTCCGTCTTAAATAGAAAAAATATTTATCACTATTTTAACATTAAGTAGTCCTATAAATTTTATTTATTCACACTTAGGATTTGCAGGCTTTATATAATGCATAAAAATGAGATTTTTTCATTCAACTGACTCGTCGTCGTTTCCATAAATATTATAAGCAATGTTATATCTGTTCATAACTCGTATTCCATTTACAAAAAGAGATCTGTTAAATGGTGAGAGAAATTAAATACAAATTCTTATGTATTTTAAAAGGTGATAACAATAAGTAATATAGTTTTCCAAAATACTTCTAAAATTTGATAATAATTTAGTGAAATAGGATCTCATTTTAAATATTTTTTATCATGTTAAAAAAATAATTTCTACAAATTTGAATTTTCAAGAAAATTTTAAATGTATACGCTTGTTTAAAGTGTAATATATATAATAATATATACATAATATACAACAGTTTATGAAAAAAAATCCTAAATTTCCAAAAATTTATAGAGATTATAAAAGAATTAGAGAAAAAAAAAGAAGTTCATTTAATTAAATAATTCAATTATCCTATTTTGAAAAACCAATACCATTGTTTTACAAACCTCAAATACATAAATTGTCAAAAATACGATTTAAGTAGCTCGCACCATATTATAAAATAACTTGATAAATTAAAGGAAAAGCCACTTTCCAAAAATTTAATTATAAATGAAAAACACTCTATCTTTTTATGAAACATATCAACAAATTCTTTATACAAGAATTGATTAGAATATAAATATAATTAGTCACATACCACATTCAATTTAAAACAATTCTAAAGCTTTTTTTTGTTGAGATAAAAAATTTGTATGAACAAATGTATTTTATTTTAAATAATTCAATAATGTAATTTTTTAAAAGTAAAATGAATAAAAACCGATCGAATTAAAATTTATAACAAAATATAAATTAATTAAAAATATAAAACATATTCTGCTTGTTTTTTTAAATAGATTTATTATACCTATATATATTCAAATTCAAGCAAGTGATAATAAAATAATAAATAGAAAATATTTATATTCACTCAAAACTTATATGAATAAGCATTCATAAAAAATAAAGCGCCCATTGATTTTAGTAGCACATAAAATATATTTTCTTAAAATAAAATGTATATTTATGTTGTATTTTTAAAAGTGAAAAAAAAAGAGTCTAAAAGAAATCTCAATTAAAATAGTGAGAAGGTAAGGCAGTATAAAAATTATAGTTCTTGGCCAAATAACTATTTATACATTTAGTCATTTAGGTCAAATTTTTCATCAAAAATTATGATAAAATCAAGACAATTTATTAAAATATTTGATGTCCTATATTGAATCTATACATCTTAGGATGTAATGTAATAAAATATAATCAAATAGTTAAATAAATTATATATATATACTTGTATATATATATTTATATATAATTATTTATCTAATTAATCGTTTGTTTTTTTTTAAATAATTTTTTCATTTCTTAAAAAATACTGTTTCAAAAACTTATATAATAAAAAATCACAAAAATCAGATCTCAAAAAAATAAAAAAATAAAAAAAAAAAAATATTAAAATAGAAAAAAATAAATAAATAAAATGAATATGAACATCCATGGCAAATAAATTATAAAAATGCTTATTTCATTTTAATAAAGAGAAGCCCTTCTCTCAGCTATATTTTAGTTAAACACGCATTCAAATATTTCTTTGAGCACACAATATCAATATGAGTATATATACAATATATTATATATCTATATATTTATATATACCTATATATATATATAAATATCTGTATAAATATTCATATAATATTCACTCCTATTTTCGTAATTTTTTAAAACTTCGAACTGTTTTTGAAAATCTATCTATTTTTTAACTATATTAAAGGATTCTAATCTTTAGAGAATGATTTACTCTTGTCACATAAAGCACAGATTTTTGCACATGAATAATTTATAGATTTAAAAATTAAAAGTATCAAATAAAAGCAAAATTAGAACAATTTACAATGTCCCATTGACTTAATTTGCAAGCAGGAAAATTTTTTAAACTAAAAACTCACAAATTATTTTTAATCTTAAGAGACTAAATCATCAAGAGTGAGGTTATGTATTTGCGGGTATTTGTGGTAATTTTGTTGAGTGATGTGAATGCCTAGAGTGAACAGTACTTGCTCTTTCATCTGATAATTGAACTCGAATTTTATTGGTACTAATACCACCACTTCCTAATGTATTTGTTTTGCTTGAATTACGTGATGATGATGATGAAGTTCTGAGTTCGGGAGGCTGAGTATCTAATTTATCAGCAGGCGGACGAGGAAGTCTTCGTCGAAGCCACGCATGCCTCAATGCTGCTGAAGGTGTCATTCGAGTATCTGGGTCCCATTCCAAACACCGTCGGATAAAATCTAGGAACAAGGGATCATCACAGCCTTTGAGAGCTCGACGTAACTCTTTCGAACCTGGAGGCCCCCTAGGTTTGCCTCTTCGAGAAAGTCCTCCACTAAGAACGGTTGAACCATCGGCCAACGTAGTAGCGGTGCAATACCGCGGATAACCCTTAGAGCTAATAAAGTTTTTAGACCTTTTTGAAATATCGAGTAGTTTTTTGGGTGGCATGCCAAGAAGTTCAATAATACAAGCTAACTGATCAGCTTCATCCTCGCCTGGTAGAAGTGGAAATCCTGTTAGCAGCTCCGCAAGGATGCAGCCCAGACTCCACATATCAATAGGCATTCCATAGCGAGCGCCAAGAATCACTTCAGGAGCTCGGTAAAACCGAGATTGGATATATGTGTAAATTCGTAGATGCTCGTAACAACTTGATCCGAAGTCAATTACCTAAAAAAATAATAAATAAAAATTATACATTTCGTGTATAATAATAATTATTGTATAAGCAAAATGATTTATTTTGTGATTTCAATATTATTTAATGGTTTTTACATGCACATTTTAAAACCAAAGAATCAAAATGAAAAAATCAAACGGCTTGCAGTAATAGAAAATTTTCATCCGAATGCACAAGGTTTCGATTCTTAATCGATTTAATATGGCTTCTCTAGTACATGAAATTACTTCAGGATCAGGAGTAAAAATGATGTGCATTGAGATGAGAATATCTAATTAAAAATGTCTTATCTAAGAGGGTTGCAGTCGAAACTTTCCTACTGATAAATCCGGAGGATTTAATATTGATTTGAGACTTATAATAAATAAATATATATATTTACTACAATCCCATCTGTCTGATTCTTTGGGGAATCGAAACAGATGAATTTTGTTCAGATATTCAATAATAAATTTTATTTAGAATGTTTCTATGTTAACATTAGATGAACGCGAAAGTTAAAACTTTTATCAGGTCACTGCCCTATTTTGGTGGAATTGGGACCAGACTCGCTTTGATACTGAACCAAGAGTTGAAAAAAGATAAGTACGATCCGACATCTTCTGCGTTAAGCCCGCAGATGCCTTTTCCATTTAAGCTATGATTAAGATAGGTCATATAATCAAATTTTATTTATATTCAACTCTTTAGATCAAGCGCGTTTTCTCGCGGACCGGATCGTACCCGACTGGGTCGTGTATCTTTTTTCAACTCTTGGTTTTAGTATCAAAACGAGTCTGGTCCCAATTGCACCAAAATAGGGCAGTGGCCGGATAAAAGTTTTAACTTTCGCGTTCATCTAATGTTAACATATAAACATTCTAAATAAAATTTGTTATTGAATATCCGAACAAAATTCATCTGTTTCGATTCCCCAAAGAATCAGACAGATGGGTATTGTAGTAAATTAATAAGAACTATACTATTAGGAAAATAGGAGAAAACACGCTTGAACTAAAGATTTGAATATATATATAATTTGATTATATGACCTAGTAGGGGGATCCATCGCTTAAATGGAAAAGGCATCTGCGGGCTTAACGCAGAAGATGTCGGATCGTACCCGACTTTGTCCTGTATCTTTTTTCAACTCTTGGTTCAGTATCAAAACGAGTCTGGTCCCAATTGCACCAAAATAGGGCTGTGACCGGATAGAAGTTTTAACTTTCGAGTTCATCTAATGTTAACATATATATATATATATGGAAAACTAACTAAAAGAAATTATTTAGTAAATGAATAATTTATTGCTATAAATAAATTTAATTAAAATTGTATTACGGTCATTAGAACATCATTATCTCCCTCTAGGATTCCATCGAACCGAAGCAACGATGAATAAAGATATCGAAAATTATAAAAAATCTTTTTACGATGATTTATATTAGTATTCAATGTTTCTTTAAAATAGCCAATTTAAATAATTAAATTCCTTTACTGTTTTGATTTAATCAACATGTTTTATACTAGAAATAAAAATATTTATGAAGGTGGAATAGAGTGAATAAAAAATAGAAAATTTGTAAAAGGAAAAAATAATAAGGTAGAAAAAAAACTGATGAGGAATCTTGTGTCTTTTTAAATCTAGTTCTATTAAGGATGAATGCTTACCAGTAAAAAATAAATAAAAAAAAAATTGCAACTTTCTATTTAAAAATCTTTAGATGAAGATTTGGGTACTTTGGGTCACTTTGAAAAATATAGAAATTTCAAAAAGAATTATAGTGCAAAATTTTATTATAAAAATATCAATTAATTTAAATGAAATATAAGATTTTTTAGTTCATTAAATGTGATTTAATTAGTCAAGTATTAGGAAATAATATGAAGAATTTATATTTAACCCAGGCTTATTATATTATAAAATTAAATGGTATTTTGCCATGAGTAGAACTTTTCACTTTTATATTTATATTAATAAGGAATAAATTAAGGTATATGACTTCAGCTTATTATGAATATTTTGATTTATTTGAGATTAAATTCATTGAACTATTCTATTTTTTCCAATAAAAGTTAATTTAAATGTGACAAAATTCTATTAATTATCCATGTGAATTATTTATATTAGACCCAAGCAGAGCAAGGTCTTTGAAATTAGTCACTATAATGCCCATCTGTTTGATTCTTTGGGGAATCGAAACAGATGAATTTTGTTCAGATATTCAATAATAAATTTTATTTAGAATGTTTATATTTTAACTAGATGAACGCGAAAGTTAAAACTTTTATCCGGTCACTGCCCTATTTTGGTGCAATTGGGACCAGACTCGTTTTGATACTGAACCAAGAGTTGAATAAAGATACAGGACCCAGCCGGGTATGATCCGACATCTTCTGCGTTAAGCCCGCAGATGCCTTTTCCATTTAAGCGATGGATCCCCTGACTAGACCCTATAATTTTTTTTTCAACTCTTGGTTCAGTATCAAAAGGAGTCTGGTCCCAATTGCACCAAAATAGGGTAGTGATCGGATAAAAGTTTTAACTTTCGCATTCATCTAACGTTAACATGTAAACATTCTAAATAAAATTTATTATTAAATATCTGAACAAAATTCATCTGTTTGGATTCCCCAAAGAATCAGACAGATGGGCATTGTAGTAAATTTATAAGAGCCATACTATTAGGAAAATAGGAAAAAAACGCGCCTGAGCTAAAGAGTTGAATATATATATAAAATTTGATTATAGGATCTAGTCAGGGGATCCATCGCTTAAATGGAAAAGGCATCTGCGGGCTTAACGCAGAAGGTGTCGGATCATACCCGGCTGGGTCCTGTATCTTTTTTCAACTCTTGGTTCAGTATCAAAACGAGTCTGTTCCCAATTGCAACAAAATAGGTCACTGACCGGATAAAAGTATATATATATATATATATTATTTAATAACTGAACAAAATTCATCTGTTTCGATTCCCCAAAGAATCAGACAGATGGGCATTGTAGTAAATTTATAAGAGCCATACTATTATGAAAATAGGAAAAAAACATATATATATATGTTTATTTACATTAATAAAATATTTTTATTTAGGTAGAGGACACTTGAATGTATTCCTTATTAATCAAAATATATATATGAAAAATTGAATGTTGTTTAGAATTTAAATGACCCTAAATTTTTGAGTGATCAAGGAATGAAATAAAAATTAATTTTTTTTATGTTTATAAGTTAGATATTTCTACATTTTATTCGTATCTTCTTAAAAATATATATTTTATTTTAACTTGATGATCATTCAAGGCCTGAAGAAAATACGAATAAAAGTAGAGAAATGTCGATATTATAAATAGATAGAATTTAAGGATTAATAATGTAATTGTAAATTCATGAAAAATCAAATTTTTATTTCGTTCCTGACCACCTCAAGAACTCTTCATCAAAATATAACATACAATATATATTTTTTTAAGGAATTTGGTGTTGGTACTTGGTGAAACATTTTTTAAATTATTGGATAAAAAATACTTGGTAGGTTTCACATTAAGATATAAAAATAAATTCGTTTTTATATCTTAATGTGAAACCTACCTAGTATTTTTTATCCAATTATATATATATTTATAAAATAAAGTTGTATTTTACTTAAAGTAGTATTTTTTTTTAGAAATAAATTAAAAATTGTCTTTGGCTTGATATAAATAGTTGAGAGTATAGTTTGAAGGCTTTGCTTTGCCTTGAATTTTATCCAATATGAATAGAGTAGAGTATGAAGGGGTTACGTTCTATGAAAATAACGTGCAAATTAAAATATCCTATTTAAAGACTTGACATTCATACAATCATGAGGATTAGGTTTCAAGGAAATAAAATAAACCTCCTTTTGATGATAAAAAATTTTCTTAAGCATATGTGTACAATGTTATACATCTTCATAACAATAACAACTAACATTTTCGAATTATTAAAAATATCTGTTTAGATAAGTAGCTAGTTATAGTCTGTTTCGAGTTAATAGTTAATTTTCTTTGAAGTTCATTGAAGGGCACTCACTAATGCAATTGTAATCTGTCACTTTAATTGTAGGCTTATTGGATGATTGGATCTTGCCATTCTCAAGCCTTAGTTCAACGTTAATGTGGTTGATTGTGCTTCGGCATTACCGATCTCACATTTTTTTATCGTTTTTCGCCCTAGTAAATGCAGTGGGGGTGAAAATTTGACAACCGCGTAAAAATAAACCCTCGTGCGAAAGTTTTTGATATTTTTAGTAATATTCTTATTCCTTCACCCAAATAGAGTAAAAATTGATATCTAAAAAAATTACATCACATCACCCTTTTTTAGGTCAGGTTGAAATTTTCATTTTTTTTTCTTTCTTCAAACCCCCCCCCATAACTTGATTCAAAAATTAAGATTTTAGTATTTTCTTTTTTTATTAATACTTCACCGCGCTAATAGTAGATATGATTTAAAAATTATAAATAATACTATAGAAAAATATTTTTACAGGCCAAAATAGGGTGAGCCTACCTATATACCTTTACCGTCATAAATTCTTGTTTTGTGAAAAAATATGATGTGATAGGTCAAAAAGAAATTTATTTTCAAATTCGGCAGCCGAAAATACCCCCCCCCCCCCATAACTTGATTCAAAAATTAAGATTTTAGTATTTTCTTTTTTTATTAATTCTTCACCGCGCTAATAGTAGATATGATTTAAAAATTATAAATAATACTATAGAAAAGTATTTTTACAGGCCAAAATAGGGTGAGCCCACCTATATACCTTTACCGTCATAAATTCTTGTTTTGTGAAAAAATATGATGTGATAGGTCAAAAAGAAATTTATTTTCAAATTCGGCAGCCGAAAATCTATAAGAATCACATAAAATTATTCAAACAATTTTTTCATCGCAGACCTGTGTTATTATTAAAAGAATTTTAGTCACATTTGAATTTAATTCTATATGAAATGATTAGAAGTAGTTTATCAAATATCTTTCTAATAAATGTAAATTTAATTGTGAATAAAATTCTATTAATATCCATGTATATTTAATAGTATTAACGAAAGAAAGGTCATTGGAAAATAAGCTACTTTCATTATTCCCGAATGAAATATATACATTATTGACGCAAGTTCTATTAAAAATATCCATGAAAAAATATTTATTTTAATTGAAAGTAATGGAAGGCAGCCCAGGGGTAGTGAGGAAAGAAAAATTTAACACATTTCCAAATAAGATGCAATTTATTGGATTCCTTCCTCCTTTCCTTTCAAACCAACGTTTCGGAGGATTCTTCCCTCCTTCTTCAAGGTTTTAAAGGGTCAATGAAGGAAAACCCTGAAGGAGTGAAGAATCCTCCGAAACGTCAATTTGAAAGGAAAGGAAGAAAGAATTCAATAAATTACACCTTATTTGGATAGGTATGTGTTAATTTTTTCTTTCCTCACTACCCCTGGGCTGCCTTCCATTACTTTCAATTAAATGTTCTACCAATCCGTCTCTCTCCAGAGAAAATTTCGTGCAAATATTTATTTTAAATTTAAAGATGAAAACAAGGCATTCGAAACTACAATCACAAATAAATTTATATATTTCATTATTTTAAGCAAAAGACAATCCTTAATTTATTCTTTATATATTAATTAGGGATTAGATCATTTCCATATACATATTTAACAAAGAATATATTTTAAAAATGGACTAAAATGAACAGCTGAGTCCCAAATAAAAAAAAAATACTCTGCTTATAATAATTATATTGTTATTAAATAAATAGTAATGTTCATTTAGAGCTTACTTTAATTCCACTTCTTCCTTGTTGTTTAAGTAGAACATTTTCTGGTTTCATATCACAATGAATTATTTTATTTTTATACAATGCATCTAAGCATTGTAATAGAGAATAAGAAAATTTTCTGACTAATTGAAGAGAGAAGCCTTGAAATTTGTTCTTTTTAATCAATTCATACAGATTGATTGATAATAACTCAAATGTTATACACATATGACTTCGGAATGTGAAACTATCGTATATGTGAATAATGTTCATTGTATTATCTTTATCTTGCTTTCGGAGATGTTCTAAAATTCGGATTTCTTCTTGAGCTTGTCTATGAAATCTTTTCTCATTTCGAACCATTTTTAAAGCGACATGTCCATGACTCTTATGGTCATAAGCTTTGACAACCTGCCCGAAACTTCCTTTGCCAATTACTTTTAGAACTTCATATCGATAGGCTACATGGTCATGAGGGATATGAATATAGGAGCCTTGCTCATTGTCATAGCCTGAATTATTGGGCATCCCGATAATTCCAGGCCTCTTTTTAGCATTGGCACCAATGAAATAAATTTGTTGATAATCAAAAATTTCGTCATGCTCATATGGTGTTAATTTATTCATATAAAGCTTCATTACTTGTTCTGGTGTTGCCACCATAGTTTTTGGTTTTGATGATCCATTTTTATTTTGTGCTGGAGAATTGCTTCCTTCAGCGACTGAATTGACTAAAGGTAACGTTTGTTGATTTGTAATTTGGACATTGTGATTTGGTGGCGTAGGTAAATGGGAGATTACCGAGTCTTCCAAGTGTTGTTGGTTTGCTTTTAATGGAGGAAGATGATTGCTATTTTCATTTATATGAGCGAGATAGGTCTCACTTGGTGTACTGGACGGAGCTCCGTTGATATTGGCTAGGAGAGAGCGAGTACGTGATAACGGCATGACGACAGAGCCAGATGGATTCCAACCAATTGATTCACGAAACACTCCTCCTCCAACGAGAGCCTCATAAATAGATACAACTCAATCCAAAACAAATCAATTCATCTCGAACAAAATAGATTCATTCCAAACGCTTTTATTTATCCTATTCTCCATTTCAAGAAATTAGAACAAAAGAAAAATTAGATAGTAATGCGACATCTGGGAACAATCGCATAATCGCTTTGGAGTTTCAGTCAACTCGGGAAAGATGTAGCCAGCAGCAACATCAAGCCTACCACCACCACCACTACCACTACCACTACCACTAACACTAACACTAACACTAACACTTAACTAACACACTCCTCAAATTCAACTTCAACTTCAACTCCAACTCCAAATTAACTTCCAAATTAGCAAATTCACCACCCGACAATACAAACTCCCTTTTTTCTTTTTATCCCATTACATTATTTTACAATCTTTTTACTATATTTATATTTAACATTAATTTTTTTTTTTTTTTTTATTCAAAAAAAAATTTAAATATATTTTATTTATAAAATTTTATGAATTAAAATATTCAAATGATTTTATATTTTATTAGTGAGAATTATCTATATACATTTAATATTTATATTACATTTTATAAAAAGCTTTTTTATTAAAAAAAAATTATATTTATTTTAATTTTACATTGTTATGAATTAAAATATTCAAATGATTTTATATTTTATTAGTGAGAATTATCTATATACATTTAATATTTATATTACATTTTATAAAAAGCTTTTTTATTCAAAAAAAAAATTATATTTATTTTAATTTTACATTGTTATGAATTAAAATATTCAAATGATTTTATATTTTATTAGTAAGAATTATCTATATACATTTAATATTTATAAAATTTTATAAAAAGCTAATTAATGTAGAATCCTGTTGAAAGTTTAACAAAATACCGAAATTTCACACAAATAAAAACTTTTTTTTAATTAACCGTAAGCCTGGTTTTCTATTTTATCATCTATTCTATATCAACAAGATTGTTGATATTTCTTCTATTTTTTTATTTTTAGATTGTTTTAAAGTCTTTCTTATTATTATATTTTTATCTTATTCATTTATAATGTTATAAAATAAAAATATTATTTGATTTATCATAAATATATATTTTTTAAATTAACTTTTAAATGACTATAATGTATTAATATAGTAAGCATTATTTATTTTCAATTAATATTTATAGAATATTTTATTAAATGTTAAGTTGCTGTGGAACCCTGATGAAAGCCTAAAAAAGCACCTAAAGCTCGATATTTAAATAACTTTCCATTAAATGATCATAAAAGTAATTTCTTTTTTAAAGAAAATTTTTGAAACTTTTAAAATATTAAATACTAGGTTGGTTTCACAAAAATATTGTCAAACCTACCTAGTATTTTGTATTTTAAATTTAAAAATTTTTTTTTTAATTTTCTTTACTATATTTAAAATGTTTCACCATCAAGAACCCACACCATTCTCCCTTAACAAAAAATTTCTTTTTTTCCCCTTACATATAATAAGACTGAAGTTTTATTTTATTGAAAAGCTTTTAATATAGATAATAATATATTTTTTAGAGATCTCTAATATTTTTTAGTTCCGCTGTTTAATATCTATAATAATTTTAATATAAAAAAATTAAATATTTAATACCTACTTTGTTTTTGATCGGTAGTATATAAATAAATGAATATTTATTTATTTATTACAAAACAGTCATACTTAAAATATTAAATAAATTAGAAGAATAAAAATTTCTAATAGAAAAACAACGAGAAATTTCGCAGAAAAGTGTAACCATTAAATAAATTAAAATTTATCTTTGATCCATAAATTAAAATGAATTTTGAATTTGTTTCCTTGATAATTACTAGTTCATTAGATTATATTTAATTGAATGTAATGGAAGGCAGCCCAGGGGTAGTGAGGAAAAAAATAAACACATATCAAATAAGGTGTTAATTTATTGGAATCCTTCCTCCTTTCCTTTCAAACCGATGTTTCGGAGGATTTTTCCCTCCTTCTTCAGGGTTTCAAAGGGTCAATGAATGAAACAAATAAAATGTTTCCTTCTTCTCTCCACAGTAGTAGTGTTCAAAAACTTTCTTCTTTTTTAACAAAGGCATAGAAAAACAATTTTTTTCCTCCTTTTCTTAATTACTTACTTACTTACTTACTTACTTCCTGTGGCCGAACAACATTTCCAATGTTTTAGCCTCCTCTATAATGCCTCGCCATTTTGTCCTATCCCTTGCTATGAGAGTTCCAATTTCCTTGAGCACCCAACTCTTCAAGATCTCTGGTTATATTGTCCATCCATCTTTGCCGTGGTCTACCTGGTGTCTCCTTTTCTTAATTAGATAGATAAATGGCTTTGGACTCCAACATATATAGGCTGCCTTCCATTACATTCAATTAAAATTTCTACCAGTCCGTCTCTCTCCAGAGAAAATTTCGTTGCAAAAAAATTATATTTAATATTTGCTATATATTTATATCAATTTAATAGAAACAATTCGCTCACTTTTTTTATATTAAAAATAGTTAATTTTAAAGTTTAATATTGAAGGAGACAATAAAGAGAGTGTGTCTTTCTGCTGGAATTATAAATTTTATTTATTTATAACGAAACTATAGTCTCGTTATAAATAAATAAAATTTATAATTCAGGCAGAAGACACACTCTTTGTTGTCTCCTTCAATATATAAAAATTCTGCTACTCCTCGGCTCAAAAACTTTCAATCTAATTTAAAGTTTAATTTAAAAGTTAATCCTAAAATTAAAATATATTTATTTATAATATTGTTTATTAATTTAAAATTGATCCAAGTTTAAATTTTTATTTAAATAAGTGAGTTTTAAATAATTGGCTGGTTTTAATTGATTGTCAGTGGAAAGTGTTGTATCTGAATGTTATCTTCTATGATGAACTTGTATGTGCTTGGTGAGCTTACCTTTTTTTCACATCTGTGAGTAGAACATAGGTCTTTTTAAAAAAGTTATTGTCTGTTTTTTTTTATAAGTTAGCGTCCGCCAAAATGGCAAACATCTTGCGAAATGTTTTGATAAAATACTCTGAAAAGAATGGAGATTTGAGAAAAAAATTCGAATACGATGTGGTGGTTTACATGGATTATGACCCTCAAGGAATATCAGTCAAAATTAAAAGAGGTAATTATTAAAAAAAAAATGTTTTTATTATGTCATTTTTGTATTGAATCTTTGTAAAATTATTTCCAATAATTGGTGAATTCTATTGTTTTCTTATCTCTAAATTCCGTTTCTTTCGAATTCTATTAATTTGAGCTTGAAAACATGATGCCGGTTTTGCAACTCGTTTTTCCAACCACTTTTGTTTTGTTTCATTTCTTATCAACTTAAATAATCATGTTAAATAATATTGTTCTTATCAAAATATTTTTTCAAATCATTTGTATATTCGAAAATATATTTTTATTTATTTCTGTAATTCTTTAATTAGTAGCCAAATGAGAAGCGAAATGAAATTCAAAATTTCAGCCTGATAAGTCAACGTTTCGGCATTTATACAAGACTTGGGAAATTTAGAAATTTATACAAACATTATTTTTTATATTTTATATATGTCATAAATTTTAATACAATTATTCGCAATCACACATTGTATTTTATACTTTATTTTAAATAAAAAAATTGAATGATTTTTAAAAAATACTTATAAAAACACAAAACAAAGCTGATAATCCAATTTAATTTTTTTTATCCAATAATTTTAAATAATACTTTGTAATGTTGTATAGTAGGCATTCATAATTAATAAAATAAATAATAAATTCATGATATATATTTATTTATATAAGTTAAACAACAACTAGAAAAAAGTATAATAATTCTAATAAAACTGTTGAGCCCAAAAATAAATTGATATGTCCTTAGGTGCTGAAAAAGCTGACATGATTCAGGGAAACGCTCCAATTGTTTTATTTATTTATTTAATTGATACTGCCCTTTTCTTTTTGGAATTTAGGACTATACAAATACATATACTTAAATATTTATTTGTTGCTTGACAACATTATAAGCCAACTGGCTATAATTTAGGTTTGACACTCGGATTCGACTCCAGAGGGTGCAAACTTTTCTGATAGTAAAACAAACATATCTATTAAGTTAATAAGTTGTTGTAGGGAAATAAGGACAATAGCTTATGCAACTTTGCTGACCAAACGTTGGCATAAAAAAAAATATTTGCATAAGCTATTGCCCTTATTTTCCTTCAACAACTTATTAATTTAATCGATGGACATAGGTAAATAATCAAAATATCTATTAAGATTCAAAATTAAAATTTTCCTTAAATTCTTCCTACTTATTCTAGATTTATAAATCAATAAGTTATGATGTTGAAATTTTGAAAAATCAAAAAATTCAGAAAACGCCCTTGTTTTCAATAATTTCTAACACTTGAATATAAATCTATTCCATATTATTTCTTCCTAGTAACTCACTCTATCCAGCAGATGCACATTTCTTTACTTATTTTCTATTAAGCTTCTTAATCCATTGTGTTTCATTTTGTATTATCCAATCTTTCTTTGTTCATCCTTTGTTTTAAGGATTCCCGGTTCCTTCCATATCGTCGCCATTATGCTAAAACCATGAATGTCCAAAATCTTTGTGTTGAATTATACATTTCGAA
This sequence comes from Forficula auricularia, assembly GCA_024734495.1. Classification (NCBI taxonomy): domain Eukaryota; kingdom Metazoa; phylum Arthropoda; class Insecta; order Dermaptera; family Forficulidae; genus Forficula; species Forficula auricularia. Next base: position 4,156,065 of record JALMQS010000101.1, on the reverse strand, counting down.
ATTCAATTGCTCCCAAAAATAAGTTTTTTATTTTATTCTAATGAGGTTCTTAGATAAGTCTAGCTTATATAAAATACTTTGTCGACTATTAATTATGCTATATAAGTATTAATAGTATAATAATAGTATTAAGTATTATTATTACCTTTGATGTATAAATTAAGATTACACAAGACATTGGTTAAAAATTGGGAAATGTACTCATCATTTTTTGACATTAGGGTGATAATACATGAACTAAAATTAAGGTGAGTTTTTGACCTAATTTAAATAATTTCACACAAAAACCCGATACCAGGAGCAAACGACGCATTAGCCATCCCTACATTTGCCATAAGTTGTTAAGGAAACCTGGTCAAAATCTTAACAAGGATGGTATGACCTCTCTCTACCTCAGGTAATCTCTGCTTGTGAGAACTAAATAAAAATTTTCACAACTCTAGGACATTAGGACTTGACAAAATTTATAATTGACTTAATCATAGGGGACAGAGGACTAGAATCCCATGTAGTAACAGAGAGACTGTTCCACAAATTAATGCCAGATCCTACAAATGAATGTAAACCGATATTTTTCAAGATATAAATATGTATATCGTCGCTGATCTTACAAAACCTCGTAAGTCCTAAATTCATTGTTTGCCAGAAAACAAGAAAAACCCTCTTAATCAACAATATATACAAATACAATGCAATAATTATTATTTGTCCGTAGCGCGAAATTAAATTGGAATAGAATAATAAGGTTTCAATAGACAGATGCGCCGTGAAAAATTGGTCGTTATAAACGTATATAATACGTATTTGACCAAAAATCAGACTTAAGAGGTTTTGTGTGATCAGTGACGATATATATCTTCTCCAGTGGGTTTGCATGTCCTAGTTTTGAATATTTAATATTAACTACTTCGACTTCTTTTTGAGTATCTGAAACCCCGCGCCACTTCCAAACGACCAGCTTTATCCCAAGTTGTTTTTATATCTTGGGCCCATTTTGTTGGCATCTCATTTTTTTAGATTTCTCAGTTGCTCCTTGGGGTAGATTTTCGGACATCTATTTATCAAACTCATCAACCTTTTAGAATATATTCCACACCCCTAACCATATTTTTTACTTACATATTCCATCTTCCATGCTTAGTCCGGCGTATTTTGATCCAAACCCATTATCATCTAAAATTAACTTGCCCTGGGGATTTTCGAATTGACTAATCTCTGACAACCTTAGAGACTATTCCGTACACCATAACAGGAAAAATCTTTGTTTCAAAAAGTTGCATCTTCTAAGCTTCAGACCCTCCTTTTATAAATTGACACGTCTTTCGAGAGAGATACTTTTTTTCTAGTTGTTGTTTAACTTATATAAATAAATATATATTTATATTTTATTAATTATGAATGCCTACTATAAAACATTACAAAGTATTATTTATCTGATAAAAAAAATTGTAACTGTAAAATATTATTGCTAAATTATGTATAAACACTAGGTGGGACCTAAGGTCCTATGTTTGTATACTTTGTGAAATAAAATAAATAAATAAATAAACTATCTGCGACTCTCCTTAAAAAAAAAAAAAAAAAAAAAAAAATTTTGGGATGAGAATGAGGGATTATCAGCTTGGTTTTGTGATTTTATAAATACATATATTGTAGATTTTTCAAAAATCATTCAATTTTTTTGCTTAAAATAAAGAATAAAATACAATTGAATATTTGTGATTGCGAATAATTGTATTTGATTATATTAAAATTATTGACATATATAAAATATAAATAATGTTTGTATAAATTTCTAAATTTCCCAAGTCTTGTATAAATTGTTTTATTTTATTTTATTCGATATACGTGAGCTATCCCAGTTACAATATACATTTTTATACAATAAATTAACAATTTAACAAAACTAAAAAACTAATTTATAGTCTTAATTATTTTTATAGAGAAAAGTTTGCGTAACTTAACAGAATGCAATGTACTTATTTTTATTAAATTTATGTTATTTCATTTAATTTGAGTAGGTAAACAATTATTTTTATAGAGAAATGATTGCGGAACTTAACAGAACAAAAGTCACATTAATAGATAGATACATACAAGTGAAGCTAATATAATATAATACGATTTATTAGACATTTAATCGTAGTGTGAGCAATATCTTTTGATATCCCTCACTCTACATGAAAAGAAGTCTAATTGTGAGGAGTTTGCCTTTAGCATCACTCTATTCAGCCCTGTATTTTTTGAATAATTAGTATTACAAATGGGGATAAAAAAGGTTTCGAAAATCGGACTGTAATATTGAGGTACTTTAAAATTAATATATTGGAGAATTTCACAACAATCAATCAGACTATTCAACAGTTTGCGAAGGAATATCAAGTCATTTTGTAATCTACGGGATGACAAACTTAGGAAATTTAGTTCGGTTCTTAAGAGTCTAGAAGAGGGATAGTTATATGGGGTAAGAGAGTTATTAGTTGATGAGAATTTATATGATATAATTTTAAAAAATTTATTTTGCACTCTTTCAATTTGGTCAATTTGATGTTAGACATACGGTGACCAAATTAAACTGCAGTATTCCAGCTTGCTTCTTACTAGGGAGTTAAATAGTTTTTTTAGGCAGTTGGAATTTCCCAGATATAAATCCCAGAAGTTTAAAAGACTGACCACAAATATTTTTTATATGAAGAGAAAAAGAGAGAAGACTCGAAGGTAACTCCCAAATCGCATATATGATCAACCTGCGAAAGAAAACTACCACCTATTGAATATGATAGTATAGATCGAATTTTATGTCTGTGAAAAGATACAGCTCAATTAATCGTATGTTATATATTAATGAACTATATATATTTGATTCAATCGCGAATCAAATGCAGGTGATTTTTGTCAAATATTTGGTGATCCATTCAAGTGTCATGCGGGCTAAACTCAAAATGACGTTGGATTATAGCTAAATGGATTACATCTTTTTCATTCTCTCTTGGTCCAGACTTAAGACTCAGCAGACTCCAATAGCTTTAACCAGCAGTAGTCTCGCGACCAAAAGCGCGATCAAAACAATTCTCGTATTATCTTAATTATTCTTTAATATATTAATGAGAAAATTATAAATTTATTTTGTATAAATGCCTTCAGTCTCCTCTCCAAACCAATCCCTGCCATTTCTTTCTATTCTCCTTTTCACGATGCAAGAAATTTCATCTTTTTTGGTACATATTCCTGCATCAATATCATTCAAATTAAACCTAGATACTATACAATAGTGGATTTTTTTTTATTTGAAAATGTATGATTGTGAATTAATTGTATTTGATTTGATTATGAAACTATATTTAAAGAATTATTTTATGAATTTTTAAGCTTCCGAAACGTTGACTTATGGTAGCTGAATTTTTAATTTCATTCTGTCTCTCTTTTGGCAATGGATTAAAGCAGTGGTTCCCAACCTTTTGTGGCCCACCGCCCCTTTCTGGAGGTTGACCAACACCTCCTATAGCCCCCTTTTCATTTTCATTGTATGCCTAATTTTAATTTGAAGTAAAGTGTAAATAATAAAGCAGTTTTATTATTTTAAACAATTTTATTACCATATATAAAAACAATCAAAGCAGTTTTATCTGGTCACTTTTAAATAAAATAGAAAAAAAAATTAAATTGTACCTTTTTTACAGATTTTTTTTTAAGAACAAAGAAGCGAAATAATTAACTAAGATTATTGACCTACATTTAAAAAACAGGAGTACATGTTTTCATTTTTAAATTGGAATCTGGAAAAATTAGCAAAGTTTTCCCCACAGTTGTGGATAAGTGTCCATAAGCTTCACCCAAGCTAACTCTTAACCGCTATGCTTGTAAATGATTTTCGCCTCACAGTCATACTTCAGATCTAGAAACTCCGTCTGCAAAGAGTTATTAAGCTTATTGTCTGCAAAGAGTTATCAAGCTTATCCACAACTTCAAACGAGAATGGATCTAGAATCCAATCCGGAATTTGTAACTTGGTCAAATCTTCAAATATTGATTCCATGTCAGTTTTTAACTGGTCAAGGTGATCAGTAAAAATTAGGATTTTGTCTTCTGGGAGTTCAGGAGTCGTTATCTAACTAGCTATTTTAATTCCCCCCTTGAATACTCACCCCCCCCCCTGATAACCCAAATCACCCACTGGGGGGGGGGGGCGATCGCCCCCAGGTTGGGAACCCCTGGATTAAAGCATTGTTCTTCAACCCTAGGGTTCTACTTAAACGCTTTAGGGATTCTGCTAGTCAATGCTAAAATTCGATGTATAATAATACAAATACTTTATATTTTAAATGGAATAGTTTTCTTTTTGTTTGAATAAATTCAAATTTATATCTTATATAAAGTTTTTATAACAAAGGCAAGGACGCACCTTGATCATAACATGTAAGTGCCTGGAGCGATGCTCGGTTACTTTTTGCCTCTAAGCGCCAGTTGTATGTCGGTTGGTAAACTCTTTTTAAACGGTGACAAAGGGTAAAACCTAAAATTCACCTTGTGCCCAGTGGGATGGCCAATCAATCAGATGATAGCCACTTTCATCTGATTGGCCCTCCCACCCGGCACAAAGGTGGATTTTAGGTTTACATTTTGTCAACGTCTAAAAAGAGTTTACCAACCGACATACAACCAGCCCTAAATAGCTTAAGTTTCAAATTTCAAGGCTCTGCGACTTACTGAAGACGAGATATGAACGATTAAAATATTTAATTTTGCGACATTTAATTAATTAATTTTACACCCCCTTTCTTTATTTCAATCGGATTAAAATTTATACACCACTAATAACAAATGAGACTTGACTTGTACACCAATTTTTAGCGAAATCGTTAGAGCCGTTTTCGAGAAACCGATTCTCTATATATACACCTATATAAATATATATGCAAGAATTGCTCGTTTAATATAATAAGATAAGATATGTAATAAGACACCCCCCCCCCCCCCAAATCAAATCTGGGCAGGCTACTGAACGAAGGGTTCCATAAAAAAATTCTCTCTTAAAAAGTGTCCCGTGGGATGACTAAGGTTGAAGAACACTGTATTAAAGAAAATAAAAAATTCTGACACATCAATGTTATTCTCTTATTATTTTTATTTTCAGAATCCTATAATATAATTGAAGATTTAATGGAGTTTCCGATTCAAAGAACTACTGAATGTTGTAGAGCAGGCTCTCAAACTTATGTAATAAATCTAGATTATGAAACATTATTTATGAAATTCAAAGATGAAATGGGTATGAATATATTATCTATTGTTATTATTTAAATTACTTTTTATTAATATTAATTGTCATGTTTTTATTAGATGCTCGGACATTCCATCACTATGTCATGCGTGTTAAAAATGGAAAAGGTGCATCAGTTTTTTCAGATCGTACTGAAGATTCTTCAGCAATGCAATATTTTCAGGTAAGAATTTAATATTTTTTTTCTAAAATTTAAATTCTTCACGTGCTATTCTCGTTTTCGAACTTTGACCATTACATTGTAGAGAATGTTTCGTCCTGGAAAAATGTTTACTAGGGTTGCCTTCTAAGGTTTTTGATAAGGCACATTAAATAATATCAGGAATGAGGCGAGAAAGATTTAATCTCGAGTCCAAGCGCTTGGTAGTCAAGTCAAGCCCGTTAACCGCTATATTACTTGCACACAAAGGGTCCAAACACATGAAAAGTTGAAACATTTACTGGAGTCTTTTTTTTTTAACAACAAAATAGAAAACTTCAAGATACCCTAGGATGAATTTGATTAACAAACTAATGTAAAAAAATACTGAAATAAATAGTGTCCTTGATGTATTGGTTTTGCGTCTCTGTCGCTACAGAAGAAAATTAAAAATAAATAGCTAGATAGAATCACAAATGAGCATCTATTTGATAAAATTAGAGAAAATATAAAATGAGGAAGAGCATAACTCAGATGTTAGGGTACACGTTGAGACACGTTAAGGTAGTTGTTCCGCCAAATGGGTTTTCTTAGGAATTTTTTGAAATTTAGACAGATTATTATTTTAATACTTCTGCATCGATTGGTGGCAAAACGAAATTTATGAACAATATAGTTCCGGGGATATTAAATTTCAAAAATAGAGTTTTTCAGACTCTTATACATTGCACTATACGGGATATCGGAAAGTTTACATACCTATTTAATTATAATTAAGAAACCCTTCTTACCATTTTTATAAAAAACTTAACCAATACATATTTTAAGACAATTTTGATTCATAGTTACAACACAGTTTCTGAGATAATAAGGAATAAATAATGAAAAAAGTATAAAAAAAATTTACAGTAAAAACAATTTGGCAACAGCGCATTTATTTAACCTGCGAAAGATGTATAAAGCGCGCATGCGCTAGATTTTTTCAAAATTATAATTTTCATAAGGTGTAACGTGGGAGTTGATTACATTTGTTAAAAAATAACAAAACGATTTTTATAGAAATTTTTTAACTTTTAAAATGTATTTTATCTGTCATTTTAATATAAAAATATTCAATCTCTTACAATGGTGCCAGATTTGTCAAACGAGCATGGGATTGGCTAGAATAGGTACATAAATAGCAAAAAGTTTTGTGCTTATGAATTATGAATCCTTATTGTCTGTTCTATATACTCTAGCATTAACTTTTTGCTAGTATTGTCGCGAAACAACTACCTTAATATAATAATAACAAAAATTTATAGTATTTGTTGAGAAAAATTTAAATGCATAAGAAGTCTTAGAAATAGGTCCTAATCGACAGCTTATTTGGATCGCAATACAAATTGAGTCTTTCAGAAGCCAATGCCATCAAGCCCACTTGTGGAAAATTTACAAATTTTCAAAAATTATTTTTCTTTTGAGTACATAAAGTTTTATTTTTTGCTTCGCTTTTTCTCATTTGGGATTACTAGTTATTTCTGCTGAATATATTTTCTTATCGGGATGGGATTTAGAATTTATAAAATAGTGAAAGTAACTTATAAATATATATTTAATGAACTATTCTTATGATAATGATTGTTCTGATTTTACGATTATATTTACAAATGTATTTATATTGTAATTAGATTATGTAATGATCAATTAAGACATCATGTGTAAGAATGGTCCAAGAGACCAAACACTTTCTCTTTTGTAAATAATGCATTATTATTATTATTATTAGTCATTCTCTTTAATATGTTAATTATTCTTTAATATATTAATTAAAAAATTATTTAAATTCATTATTTCAACACAGAAATATATAAATTCGGATATTATTATTACTTAATATCTGACAAAAATCACCTACATTCGATTCGCGATTGAATCAAATATAGGAATCTTATGATTAATTGATAGCAAATACCTAACACACGTGTTAACAAAATTGGAACGCGCTGGACTGGGGGATTGAATATATAACATCTTAGATTATAAATCCATTTGGTGATCCGTATCAGTTTTTGGTATAAAGCGTCATGCGGGCTAATCGCGAAATGATGCTGGATCATAGCTAGATGGATCACATCTTTTTCATTCTCTCTTTGGACCAAAGATTAAGATTCTTAAGATTAACAGACTCCAATACCCTCAACCAGCAGTAGTCTCGCGATATATATATATATCTTGTTTAAAAACGCGATCAAAAACAATTCTCTTTAATATGTTAATTATTCTTTAATATTTTAATTAGAAAATTGTTTAAATTCATTATTATTAGTCATAGATTGGAAATTGGAATCATGAAATTGCTTAAATATTATTTATTTATTATTTGATCAACTTTAAATCAAAATATCATATTATTAAATCCAGAAATTCATTAAAATATTTAATAACATATCAGTTTCATTGAAAATTATTGCAATCATTCTATTAATAATAATACCTCATTTGATCGTGATAATAAAATTATGCTAAGTTTTTTTTTACAAAAAAAAGACAAAAAATAATTGTGAGTGGGCTTCACTAACTTTTCGGTTCGTAGTTTTTTCATCTCTCATCCAAACTAATTATATTATAGCAATCAAAATTATTTTTCTCAAAAGTACTCCCACCAAGCGTTTCCAAATTTTTATATATTTTTTTATCAAAATGTTTCAAAGGGGGTGGGGTTCATAACACGCGCATGAGAAGTTTAATAAAAATTAACAAAAAAATTCTTTAATAAAATTTTAAAAGACCTATTCAATGGTCATTTCCATTAGTGGTAATAACTAATAAGGTAATTTTTAGAATTTTTTTCATAATTTTAAGCTATTTTTAAAACATCGACTGATATAAAAATCATCTAAAATCGGCCACTTTGGAACTCTCTCTCACACCACCATTTTAAATCAAAATAAATTATAAAAAATTTAACCTAATTCTACTTAAAGTGATCTTTACATGGATACCTCACACTCTCTGATAAAAAAAATATATTTTTAACCCTCCCCAAAATAATCATTCCATTATATTTTTAATATGGGTTTTGTTTTGCTGGAACAATAGATACATATAACTCCAAAGTTTCAACTTTATATCCTATTTAGTTTACTAGCTACAATGCTCTGACAGTCGGACAAACAGACATTGTAACGACACTAATAATAGAGTTCCGTTTTACTTTTTAAACGGAACTCTAAAAACAGGAAAGAAAGGAAATTGTGACCCCAAGTACAACTCCGAAAGTTAGATCAATTTTATCCATAATTAGAGAGCAGTAGAAGGTATTCAGTAAGTACATATGGGCAAAGAGTTAATAATAATTATATTAATATTAGTTATATTATGATATGGTTAGTGTTATATAATATACACTTTATCACGCCTCTAATTTAAGTATTTATAAAGATGTATTTGTTTTAGTTTTATGGCTATTTAGCCCAGCAACAAAATATGCTTCAAGATTACGTTAGAACAAGTACATATCAAAAAGCTATCCTCGCCAATTTGCCAGATTTTAAAGATAAGGTTGTACTTGATGTAGGCGCCGGTTCTGGTATATTATCTTTTTTCGCAATTCAAGCTGGTGCAAAAAAAGTATATGCTGTTGAAGCTAGCACCATGGCACAACATGCTGAAGTAAGTATTTATATTTATATACGTTTAATTGTTTCATTATACCTGATGTTTTTTTTTGTTATAAACAAAGTACAATGGTAAAATTTTTATTTGCCTTTAGATTTTTTTCCCTATTGATTTTAAAACAAAAGTTTAAATACAAAAGATGTTAAGGATTAAATTAAAAAACTATATAAATTTAGGTATATTATGAAAAGAGGAGAGCTAAACTCTCAAAAATTACAAAGTCTCAATTAAATATTTATTATGAAATAGAGCTTAAAATTAGAATTTATTTTTGTACTAATAAAGAAAAAGCATGTTCATTATTTTTAGGATATCTTCTTTAAATAACTATTAAAAAGGTATACAAAATAAATACTATAAATCAGAAATTGATGACAAACACTATCCTTTAAATTAAATGTTTGAACAAATCCACATCTCCAGTCAAACAATGTCTTAATCTCGTATAAAATTCCTGACTTATTAAATTTGCCTTTCCCTGATCAGCCCCTCCGGTCGCTTCTTTTTTAACTTTTCATAATATTCCCACTGGAAAGTAGCAATAAATTTGTTGCAGTTTTGAATTCTAAACATCTTTTGTATTTAGACTTTTGTTCTAAAATTAATAAGGAAAAATATATAGCCAAATGAAAATTTTACCATTGTATTTCCTATATATAAAAAAAGACACTATATGAGTTTAATTATTATGATTTTTTATTTAATATTTTTTCAGACTCTTGTTCATAATAATAATTTAAATGGAAAAATAATTGTGGTAGCTGGTAAAATTGAGGAAATAAATATTCCTGAAAAAGTAGATGTCATTATTTCCGAACCAATGGGTTATATGCTCTACAATGAAAGAATGTTGGAAACTTATCTGCATGCCAAAAAATGGTTGGATCCTAAGGGTAAGCATCGGGTCAAATTGGTTTTGTTTTATAATTCATTCACTGACATGTGCATATTAGCATATAATGATTTTTTTCAATTACTTGAATAATCTTAGATATAAAATTATATTTCATATCTGTAAACGCAAAATGGGTTATTAAAATTTTAACATTTGTATTTTAAATTTTTTTATAATTTAATTTAGATTGAAGTTAGGGTCATTTATTAATTATTAAAAAAATAAAGCTCACAAAAAATGAAATTAGGGAGTGAGTTTTTTGGGAAATAACTTTTCATCTTTTATTAAATATTTTTTTTCTGCTTGTTAAGGTTTTGATTTTCAGGTTGATAAACGTGATAATTTCTTTGGGTTTGACCACATTTTAACTATAGTGATCCAAAAGAATTTTCAATTTCATATTTCTATCTAATAAATCTTTTGTAATTATATATTTGTTTTTGTTTTTTACAGGACGCATGTATCCTAGTCGTGGTGATTTACATATTGCTCCTTTTTCGGATGAAAACTTATACATGGAACAATACAATAAAGCCAACTTTTGGTATGTATATATCATAGTTAGCTTTATTAATTAACGGTAATCTCTTAAATAAAAACAGAAACAAGCCAATTGAGATTTTATGAATAAAACAGATTAATATTACACGACTTATTATGTTAATTTCTACAGTTATAATCAAAAGGCTATAAAGAAGTAAAATACTTCTTTGGTTAGAAAATTAAAAACTTCATTTTTCGTCAAACAAATTTAACTTTTGTTACATAATCAAAGAACATCTGGCGGGCATTATTGATGTAGTTTTATATCTATGACTAATAAATTTAGAAATTTATATAAGGGAATAGACGCAATGAGAATTTGAATCATCCCTACAAATACATGGCAAAATTTAAGTAATATCGACTCATATAATTTAATCTACAGCCATAGGCATTTTTGTAATTTTTTTCTTTTAAAATTTTCAACATTTGCTGAAATGAGAGCCCAAAAAAATATTTTCCGAATTTTTATCCCATTCTACCTGACAGTTTATTCCTTCATAAGTCAAATATTAGAATAATAAATATTTATTCAGCAGAAATTGATCGACCACTTAAATAATTTATTCATTAGAAATTGATCGACCTTTTCCCACAATAATTATTTATTTAATTTCTCAAGCATGATTACATTTTTTATTGAATAAGCTATAGGATAACTGATTCAAGAAATCATTAGTCACCAAAAACGGGAATATTGTCCTTCCCTTTCTACTAAATCCTACATCAATCAATAAATCAAGACTCGGTTACATAATCGTCACAGCACCTAATTACTATCTCGATCTATTCTTTTAGGATATGCATGATCTATAGGTGTTATACTTTCTGGCTACATCTTCTTGCATTCTTATCATTAAAAAAAAATACTTATAATTAATCAAAAAGATTATAAAAAATTATTCATTTTTAAATAATTGCGCTATACAAAAACTATTTATTGAATTATGTTTAAATTTAACAAAAATTAAATACAATTCTTTTAAAAAACTTTCAAAGTTTATTAATGGATAATACGTATCGACATAAATGATCCTTTAAGGTAGTTGTTCCGCCAAATGGGTTTTCTTAGGATTTTTTTGAAATTTAGATAGATTATTATTTAAATACTTCTGTATCGATTGGTGGCAAAACGAAATTTATGAACAATACAGTTCCGTAGATATTAAATTCCAAAGATAGAGTTTTTCAGACTCTTTAACATTGCACTATACGGGATATCGGAAAATTTACATACATATTTAATTATAATTAAGAAACCCTTCTTACCATTTTTATAAAAAACTAAACCAACATTAAACAATAACCAATATATATTTTAAGACAATTTTGATTCATAATTACAACATAGTTTCTGAGATAATATTGAATAAATAATGAAAAATGTATAAAAAATATACACAAAAAACAATTTGGCAACAGCGCATTTATTTAACCAGCGAAAGATGTATAAAGCGCGCATGCTTTAGATTTTTCAAAATTATAATTTTCATAAGGTGTAACGAGGGCGTTGATTACATTTGTTAAAAAATAACAAAACGATTTTTATAGAAATTTTTTAACTTTTAAAATGTATTTTATCTGTTATTTTAATATAAAAATATTCAATCTCTTACAATGGTGCCAGATTTGTCAAACGAGCACGGGATTGACTAGAATCGGTACATAAACAGCAAAAAAATTTTGGGCTTATGAATTATGAATCCTTATTGTCTGTTCTATATATAATAAACACACCTCTTCTATTAGCCACCTAGTTCCGTTACATTTCGAAAGAAAAGGCTTACGTTTAGATTTTTTGAGTCAACCGAAATAAAATTAGCTCTCTCAAATAAAACGAATATACTAAATAATCAATTAGAAGTTAAAAAAGTACAATCATTGATTACATTCTTTAAATATTTGCAAATTTGTTTTGTGTGTAAATTCTCATTTCTCAGAAGACCATTCAAAATTAAACAAAATAGACTTCTCCCTCCACGAATTTTAAATATTTACCCTTTTGTTATCTTAAAAATAAATCTTACCATTGAGTTGTATTCAAATTTGAAATCCTCTTTTCTCAAAAGGCCATTCAAAATTAATCCAAAGTAGACTTCCTACCTTTTCTCCCTCCACTAATTTTAAATATTTACTCTTTTGTTATCTTAAAAAAATAAATTTTACCATTGACTTGTATTCAATTTCGACTTATTCAGGTCAGTTACTTTCTGTATCTCCTGAAGATGGGTTAGTCACCCGAAATATATATATCGAGATTAAAGATTCTCTAAAAATAAATTCGTTTTATTTTTTTATATCTTAATGTGAAACCTACCAAGTATTTTTATCCAATAATTTTAAAAAATGTTTCACCAAGTACCAACACCAAATTCCTTAAAAACTATGTTCTATATACTCTAGCATTAACTTTTTGATAGTATTGTCGCGAAACAACTACCTTAATATAATAATAACAAAAAATCAGAAAGCGATTAAGGGCTTTCAAAGTTTATTAATGCATAATACGTTTCGTCATAAATGATCCCTTAATCATATATAAAAAAATCAGAAAGCGATTAAGGGCTGATTAGATGTTGTTTAAATTCATATACTTAATAATCGTTAGGGAGGGGGAGGGGTGTTAAAATTATAAAATCTCCAAGGAGAGAAAAAAATCAATTTATAATTTCAAGAGGAAATCAATGAGGGTATCCTCTCCTTGATACACATATACATATTCCTATATAACAATGAATATATATATATATACATGTATAATTTTATTTGATATAGTTTCAAAGTCTTGACCTTCATCTTCACTCATTCTTATAAATATTATATTTGTTTTCTCTGCATAAGTACCTTCGAATGAAGTGGTTCATTCAGATTTCAAAATATCTTCATTCGAAAGTACTCAGAAAGTACACAGAAAACAAATATAATATTTATAAAACTGAAAATAAAAGTCAAAATTATCAAAAAATATATAAAAAAAATTGTATCTTTCTTATATACTATTTTTATTTAAATTAAATTAGAGAATAAAGAAAATTTTTATTATATACAAAGATCGGCCGGGATTCGAACCTGGGACCTTTGCGTGACCAGCGCAATGTTAATTAATATAATATAATTATTATTATTCTTTAAATTTGTAATATTGTCAAGATTTTTAAATTTTACATTTACTTGCTTTCTAATTTTACATAATTGATAAAGAGATCATTTATATCGAAACGTTTTATGCAATTATAAACATAAAATTGAATGTTTCTTTAATATTCAATAAATCACAATCATATCATCAGATAATTTAAATTTATCTTTATTTTCAAATATCAAGTAATAAATTATACTTGTTTATTTCTATTTTCCAGGTACCAACAGTATTTTCATGGAGTTGATTTAAGCTCTCTGAGAAATGAAGCGATGAAGGAATATTTTCGACAGCCTGTAGTGGATACATTTGATATGCGCGTTTGTCTTGCAAAGTCGGTTCAACATTCTGTTAATTTCCTTGAAGCAGATGAATCTGACCTTCATAAAATTGGTTAGATTTCTTTATATATATATATATATATATATATATATATTCTTATATGCTTATTTTTATCTATCTATTTTATAAGATATTATTAGAATGATTCATTGGATTGATTATATAATCTGACAACAAAACATATATTCTTACATATAAAAGCGTATTTTTCATTTCTGAATGAATGAAAGAATTTGGTGTAGATTATAGCGAACTTAATTACCCATTAGACAGAGTAGCCTTTTAGGGTTCCGTACTACGTGAAACGTGATCCTAATAGTGTGGATAACTTGTCTCTCTGTCCATCTGTCACAGCATTCTAAAATTCTAATCGGATCAATGCTTTAGTGAGGATTGAATTTTGTGAGGTCGAAAATAAAAAAATAATTTTTTTATCAATGAATGTTAGGTATCCTTGTAAATATCCCATTAAGCAAAATGGTTATTTTTTAAAATTTAATTCACTTTAATATGATGGTTTTGAGGATCTCAAAGAACCCATTTTTAGTCGATTTTTTGAGGTTCATAAGTCTATACAGCTGTGAATTTTTCACCAGTCATCTACAATCTTATGAATACGTCAGGGGGGTGCTTCTACATTGTTATCTTATTGACTGTTGAGATTCTGAAAAAAAATGTTTTTGAAAATAACTTAAAAATGATATGACCATTTCTGATTTCACCATTGCATTCGGCTTCAAAAATTATAGATTGCCTATTTAACAAAATTGGTAGCTCTAGTAATAACTAAGCTAGCAATAGTCCACACTTGAAATGAACTTCCGTAAATTGTGAAAATTACGGATTTTTAAGCTCTTATTTTATGATAAATAGTTATCATATATTTATTTTCTTAAACCAAATTATTAATAAAAAATTATTTAAAAAAAAACTTTAAAATATTTAAAAAAGTATGATATACAACATCATTTGTAGATTATCTTTTGTTAAACTAGTAATTCTACCATTTGAAAGTATATCGTTATGTAATGAAAATGCCTTTTCTACTCTATAGGAAGTGATAGGAGCAAAAATCTCTTTAATATCCTATACTTTTTTAATCTCAGTAGGTTCTTTACGAGTAGAGCCATTTGAATAATTCAAAAAGCTTCTTTTATAATTATATTAAGTCCTTTTATTTGTTTTACTTTACCATACAGGGTATGGGCAAGTATTGTAATCGTGCATGAAACTCTAAAAATGCAAAAACCAACAGCCCAAAATGGGGTGGGAGGGTCAAAAAATGAAAAACTTGGCTATTTACCAAAGTCAACCAAATTTTGTATACATAATCAGTGGGACCCCAGAAGTATAAAAATTCAAAAACTAACCCCCCTACATGATTATAAATAATTTTAGGGGCCAGGTTGTATGGTAAAGTCAAGTGGATGGCCACATCAGAACACGTCAGCTTATTTAATCTCTAGAAACTTTAAAAAAAATTTCCTGACGTGAACTCTGCAACTGAAAGAATGTTTTTTACTACATCTAATAATTACTTATAAAAGAAAAATATATATTTTTAATATTTTTTTTGAAATTTATTTTATAGACATACAGGGTGGGCCATTTAACTTTTGGGATTTGAATCGGCTATAAAAAAAAACTAATGAATATTTTTTCAAAATTATGAGTTTATTAGAAAGATTGGACATTTTCATTTATGAATGAAACACAAAATCATTATTCGATTTCCAAAAACAGTGCGCAAAAGATCGATTGTTACGTTGGCTGTGTGGCAAGTGGCCCCGTCCTGTTGAAACCAAATGTCACCCATGTCAACCTTTTCAATTTTTGGAAACAAAAATGTTGTTTTTCATTCTTAAATAAAAATATCCAAACTCATAATTTTGAAAAAATATACATTAGATTTTTTTTATAGCCGATTCCAAACGTTAGATGGCCCACCATATATAGAGAATTTGAATCGTCTATAAAAAAAAACTAATGGATATTAAGTGGATATTGATGAATATTTTTCAAAATTATAAGTTTATCAGAAAGATTGGACATTTTCATTTAAGGATGAAACACAACATCATTGAAATGACTGCCTTGAAATGTCGTGGCGACTGGCTTGACAGTACCCCTTCCGACCAACAAAATTTTTCAGTACATTTTCAATTGGGTTGATCCGGATAGGGTACTGTCAAGCCAGTCAATGGCAGTCATTTCAATGATGTTGTGTTCTTAAATGAAAATGTCCAATCTTTCTAATAAACTTATAATTTTGAAAAAATATCCATTAGTTTTTTTTATAGCCGATTCAAATTCCAAACGTTAGATGGCCCACCCTATACAATTAAAAAGTTCAAGTCTCTAACCAATAGGAGTCAAAATTCGTAAAATTTCTTTATAGATCATATAAAAAAAATTGCCTTTAGTCCCAATGGAACAAATATGTAAAAACTTAAGAATCCACACTCTACACAAAACACTAAAAAATACTCATTTTATCCAATCTAATCTTTATTTCAATTGAATTGTTATATTTAAAAAAAAACAATACTAATTTTATTTGCAGAAGTCCCTCTCAAATTCGAAGTCATCGAGTCAGGTACCGTCCATGGCCTTGCCTTTTGGTTTGATGTGGCCTTTATCGGGAGTGTTCAAACTGTCTGGCTGTCAACTTCTCCCACTGAACCTCTTACGCATTGGTATCAAGTTCGTTGCCTTCTTGAACGGCCTCTTCTTGCCAAAGTGGGACAATTACTTACTGGACGCCTTCTTCTTATTGCCAATCAAAGGTAATTTAATCCTTTGTTCAATTATTTTTTTAAATAAATCGCAATATAATATAGCGATTTATTTTCGGTGTGAGTTTTTTAAATGTTTTCTCAAATTTCAAAGAGATTTCTAAAACGAGAAAATTAAAATGTAAATTTATTTTTAAGAAGGGAGGGAGGGATTCACTCTATGCTTATGTAATAATTCAAAAATTATATATTATTGAAAGTAAAAATGCACAATTGTAGGAAAAAGTAAAAAGTTGTTTAAGACTTAGTACACTTTCAACAAATTTTAGTGAACTGGCAATTTTTTTTTCAGTGAACGGTTTGAGCTAAAAGTTGAAATTTGGCTTAGAGATTTAGTTTATTCATACGAATTTGTGGTCCAAATTTTAGCTACAACCGTTCTTTATATAACTCCCCATAAATAATAATTTGATTTTTTCTGATTTTCTGCATTTTTGAACATAACATTGTGAAGCCAGAAAGCTCAAAATCCAAAAATTTCTTCCTTTTGGAAATACGAAAATTTTGGTATCAAAACGATCTTTCTACGATTTAATCATGGGTAGTGAAATACAGACAGAAAAATAAGATGATGTGGCCATCCGCAAGACTTTGTCATATCCTCCCCCTTCCATGGTCTATTAAAATTAAGTAGGAAGTAACTTTTTTGATTTCTTGTTTTGAAAATATAAATATAATTTTTTTCTTGAACCCCCTCTTCACTCATTTTGGATCACTACCAATTTTGCAAAATAGTCATTTCCGTAAGGTCCTAAAGGGTACATATGAGAAATTTGGCACAAATCAATCAAAGGATCTAGCTAAGACGTTAAGGTAGTTGTTTCGCGACAATTCTAGCAAAAAGTTAATGCTAGAGTATATAGAACAGACAATAAGGATTCATAGTTCATAAGCCCAAAACTTTTTGCTGTTTATGTACCAATTCTAGCCAATCCGGTGCTCGTTTGACAAATTTGGCACCATTGTAAGAGATTGAATATTTTTATATTAAAATGACAAATAAAATACATTTTAAAGGTCGATTTATTTCTATAAAAATCGTTTTGTTATTTTTTAACAAATGTAATCAACGCCTACGTTACACCTTATGAAAATTATAATTTTGAAAAAATCTAGCGCATGCATCTTTCGCTGGTTAAATAAATGCGCTGTTGCCAAATTGTTTTTAGTGTAAATTTTTTTTATACATTTTTCATTATTTATTCCTTATTATCTCAGAAACTGTGTTGTAACTATGAATCAAAATTGTCTTAAAATATGTATTGGTTATTGTTTAATGTTGGTTTAGTTTTTTATAAAAATGGTAAGAAGGGTTTCTTAATTATAATTAAATATGAATGTAAATTTTCCGATATCCCGTATAGTGCAATGTATAAGAGGCTGAAAAACTCTATTTTTTGAAATTTAATATCTCCGGAACTCCGGAACTATATTGTTCATAAATTTCGTTTTGCCACCAATCGATGCAGAAGTATTTAAATAATAATCTATCTAAATTTCAAATAAATCCTAAGAAAATTTGGCGGAACAACTACCTTAAGCGATAATTTTCGATACTTAGATAATCTAATAGTTAAAATAAAAGCTAATTTTGATTTCTTTTTAGGCAAAGCTATGATGTCACAATTGAGCTTGGAATTCAAGGAACTATGAATCGATCATCAAATACACTTGATTTGAAAAATCCCTATTTCCGTTATACTGGTCAAACAGTTCAATCTCCTCCAGGTGTTAACTATAGTTCACCAAGCGAAAATTATTGGGAACAAATGGACGCTCAACAACAAGTGGCAGTGGCAGCAGCCGCTGTAGCAAATCGCTCCGGTTTGTTTATTTATATTTATATACAGTTTTTTAATTTATTTATTAAATACTTTTACTTAAAATACGAGGTGCGGACAAGACCGTAGGATCCCCGTTAATATTAATGTATGTATTAAAATAAAATTCCATTATTTTATTTTAATTTTTCAAAATATCTTTATTTATAATTTCGTTATAAAATAAAAATTTAATCCTTTTACAATTAGTTTAACAAAACAATTATATTTATCTTATAAAACAAACATTAACTATTAATATCTTGATCTAAACATCTCTATAAAAAAAGCAGAGGATATTCTTTTGATTTGGTCATATAAAATCTGCTAAGTATTTTTAACAAAATAAATAAAAGTGATTTTTTTATTTATGCTAATTTAATAATATTATACTACTTAATTACATTTCATATTGATTTATTATCAATAAATAAATAAATCACATATAATAATACAAATATAAGAATAAAATTTAATTATATTTATTTTTACAGTTCTAATTATAAAGCTTTTATCAAATAATCAATAATTCATTTTTTCAAGGTGGTGCTTTGACAATGGTCAACGGTTTAGCAAGTGCAGGAGGAAACCAAAATGCTACCCCTGTCAATAATGCTCCCGTAAATGGATATACAGAAATGCAAATAGAAAGTGTTCACACTACCCCCAATACAAATCCAAACCTTATTGGCTTAGGTAAAAAATCTATATATTATTTTTTTCTTAAAATCTAAAATTTTAATTTTTTTTCTTTCGTACATATTTCATTATATATATTTTTTTCTCTCTAGTCCCTTAGTCTCGGGAACTGAATGCCCATTTAGCCTATTAAACAACATAAATTCTAAATACACGAAAAAAGTACATTTTCTTTTTTTAATGTAATATATATATTTAATACGTTGGGGAAAATCAGATATATATATATATATATATGTATTGTTCTTATGGGAGAATGGAAATTGTTTCCCCTAAAACATAGGTGGGAAACCTTTTTACCATTGAAGGCCACATTAAATTAGGCAGTAATAAAGGAGACAGGAATAATTTTTTAAATTAATCCTTTTTACTTTTTTACTTTACCATACAAGGTATGGTCAAGTATTATAATCGTGCATGAAAAAAGTGGGTTTTTTTTCTTCCTTGAAACTATTTTGGTTAAAAAAATTGGGCGAAACCGTGGCATTTCGGTCTAGAAAAAAGGCCTAATAAGTGAACATCGAAAAAATTATATTTTTCGAGATAATAATTGTTTTGTCAAAATGTCTGTTAGTCTGTTTATGCCTTACCAAATTTTTGTGGGCGAGCTAGCTCAAAAACTTGTGGGAATATCAAAACCAAATTTCACACGTAGTTTTGGTCTGATGAGATTAAGAGCTGATTAGATTTTGGTGCATATCAACTCAAAAAATTAGGGAGGGGGAGGGGGGGGGTTTAAAAATTAAACATCTAGGCCATTTGAGCAAACTCAACCAAATTTTGTATACATAATCAGTGGACCTCCTGAAGTCTAAAAATGCAAAAACTAACCCCCCAAAATGGGGGGGGGGTTGTATGGTCAAAAATGAAAATCTAAGCTCTTGTTCCAAACTCAACCAAATTTTGTATACAATAATCAGTGGGCCCCCAGGAGTCTAAAAAGCAAAAACTACCCCCTACATGATTATAAATAATTTTATTAAATATAAGTGAGGGGCCAGGTTGTATGGTAAAGTCAAGTGGATGGCCACATCAGAACACGTCAGCTTATTTTTATTTGACTAACCCAAGTAGTTCTTATGCGTTCTTTATTTATTATATTAATTTTCAGATTGTCGTAATCTAAATATTGATATTATAAAATATAAACCATATATTAATTTTAAAGAACTCGATCAGATGTCACTTCTATCCCAATTTTCGCCTATAAATAATTTTAAAAAATAGAAACATTTTTTATTTTGCTTATTAAATAGCTTATCTAGTGAATAGAGCGATCAATTTCCAATAACGTTTACTCGGGGTCTAATCCATTATTATAGCTAAAAGGACCGGCTAATCTGGAATCTTAATGTCTAAATCTTTAATCCTTTACATATTTATTTTTGCGGCTCTTTAGGATTAAACTTATTGATTCCATCTTCATATAAACATTAAAAATGAGTTAAATTAAAGAATAAAGAAAATGTTTTTTATTTATAGACAAAAGGAACCCTTTGTCTTTGGAGGAGACCTTGTTGAGATCGCGCCCCAGGCCAAAGAAAAATAATATCCGAACTTTGGGTTACGTGATTAATTGAGACGAATTTGAATAAAGATTTTTTTCTCTCCTCTTAATGACCTCGGAATGAATTCCATTGTAGCCAGTCTACCATGAGTCTAAAATTTTCACAGCCAAATATAAATTAGGCATAACAATTACAAAACTGTGTACAATCATATATACAATAATCATTAAATAAACAATAAATAAATAAATAATTATAAACAATTAAATAGTATCACAGATAATGAAAATAATAATAAATAATAACAATAAAATAATAAATAAATAAAATAAATCAATAAAATAATAAATAAAACAATAAAATAATAAATAAATAATAAACAAATAAATAAAACAATACATCAATAAATAGATAATTAAAAAAATGTCACAAATAATAAAATTTTCACAGCTAAATATAAATTAGGTATAATAACTATGTATGTAGTTGTCAATTGTACTATAGCTTGATCTTATTTGCTAGGATAAACCTAATCAATGATTTGTATATATCCGCTCTCTCGAAAGACAAAAGATGCGCCAAATTCCATGGCCTTTGCACATCGTTAGCAATCAATTCACCCTCTAATCTGTCTCTAAATTTAAATTTTGGACAACTAAATATCATATGATTGAGACATCCCCATGATACACCATCACATGAACACTCTCGCTCACCATACACTCCTATTTTAAAAAGATGAGCCGGATACTCTAGAGAGAGTCTAGAGCATGGTTTAGTCTCATTCTATTTATAGTAGAATAAAATATTCTAGGTCCAATTATTTCATGATACCATGGAATTCTACCAACCTTACTTCTCAACAAATAAAGGTTGAAACAATTTAAGTCTTGTCTTTGCCATTCTTTATTATTATTAATTTCAATTGTAGTCATTATATCGTTCACTGGGATTGATTTTGTTGGAAAATTTATGCTAGCATTTTTGGCCATTGCATCTGCTTTCTCATTCGCACAAATTCCAGAATGACTTTTAATCCACAACAGTTCTATTTCTTTTGCCCATTTGTCCAACTTGGTATATTTCTTGTTTAATTTTCAATAGAAGAAAATTTAATTTGGCAAAGTTGTTAGTACTGATAGGAAGTCTGAACAGATTATAAACTTTTACAATTGACATTTTTATATAATTTATTGTTTCATAGATAGCCATTGCTTCTGCTGTGAAAATTGATGCTTCCTCAGGAAGAATATAAGCTTTCCAGTTTTTAGTTGAGGATCGTAATATTCTCATTGCTGAGAAGTCATTATTTCTTTTGATCCATCTGTAAAAATCTGATAATACTCTTTATAAAATTTATTTATATATATTTTGAAGGATATATTATGTGATAGGCTGGTGTTTGAAGCATTGCTAAAATTTCTAATCAACTCTTTAATAAATAATTTAATATTCTTGAGTTCTGCATATGTATGGAAAGAACTTAAAAATATAGTTTACAGTTACTCAATTTATTTGGAGTTGGTTTATAGTGAAGGGTTACTGGGTAAACAGTTGAAGAAGTATATATTTATAACATTAAGGCTGCATTGAATGAGTTACAATGCGGAGGGCGGTAAGCCGAGTGCTCAGCTTTAGCTTACGATCGATATGCTCGTAAACCGCCCCTGCGTAGTTTCTCTCTCGATCATGTCCTCTCGATCATCCGAGACTTCACTCTTTAAGAACCCTCGTGGTTCAGGTCGAGCTCTGCAAAGTAAGCATTACGTACAAGCCTCGTGCCATGACCATTGACCATCAAAGCATGTCTGTATAAGGTCATGTCACAACAGTTGAATCAAGTGCCTGAATGGACTTATTTTTTCAAAACATTTCAGCAAGAATGGTGTCTTATTGGGGCTTCTCAACCAATAACCAGTTTGAACTGACGAGATCTTTAAATTCTCTAGGGACTCTATTGCTTAATTATTATTTATATGTATTTTTTTAAGTATACTAATTTCCATCCCAAATTGTATAATCTTATTTCATTAGTAGGTTCATTTGCTTCCACTTGAAGGGCGTTCGTCGGGGATGATTTCATACCTCCTATATGGTCCTTAGACCTCTATATTGTATAGCGTCTAATTTTTTTTTGTGAGGGTTGTTTGCATATATGAAACCTCCGTAATCTATATGGGAATAAAGATTAATAATGCGTTTAGAGATTAGTAGTTCAGTTGGTTAGAGCTTCCCGTCCGTTACGCGAGGTTCTCGCTTCAAACCCCGGCCTGTCCTTTTGTCTATAATAAAAAAATTCTTTACTCTCTAATTTAATTTAATTCATAATTGTCTTTAGACGAAGCCTCGTGATTGCTACCCAGGATTGATAAAAAAAATATTTTTCCTTCTTTGGTGTTTGAATATATTCCAAATTGTTCAACTAATCTAATTAAACTTCTATGATTTTTTTAGCATTCATATTGTTCATAAAATCTATAACAATAAATCTTAAAAATATAAGCAAAATTTCTTTTTTTTTTAATCAATGCGGGTTGTCCTCCTGTTGTAATAAACATACACCTTATATACAAATGAATATATATGTATGTATAATTTTATTAGATAGGGACTATAGTTTTGAAGGCTTGATCTTCATCTAAAGTCTTTCTTATAAATAAAATATTATCTTTTTTTGTGCATGAGTACCTTCCCATGAAGCGGTTATTTCACATCTAAAATGAAATAGTCTATTGTAAGCCAGGATTAAATAAAATTTAAATAAAAGTTAATTTATTATTATTCAGTCAACTTTATGCTTCAGCGATGCCCTGATGATGGTCCAAGCGGATTGAAAAGCTTTGAAAAAAATAAATTAACTTTTATTTAATCCCGGCTTCAAATACATATCTACCTTTTTACTTGAATTTAAAATTTAAAATATTAATATACCCGCTTTCAACTAACCCAAAATTACCGGCCACCGGTCCATCCGTCCGGGACTGTTATATTTTAAGATGTGAATGAACCAATTCATGCTAATGTACAGAAAACAAAGATAATATTTATAAGAAAGTTAAGATGTCAAGCTTTCGAAACTATAGTCTCTATCAAATAAAATTATATATATATAGAGGGTGTTTCAGGATGAATAGTAAATATTTTAGGAGGTGGTAGTATAGACGAAGTTGCAATAAAAATGCCATAAAACATGTGTCCAATTTTTATTGAGTACAGAGATACAGCTGAGTTCAAAGCATTTGCGTTCCGTGTCATGGTACATCGGTTGCTATGTGTTGCTATGGGGGTATTTATCGAATATCAGCAGTAGAGTGTTGATGTTCAAGTTGTGAAGTTGTGCTTTAGTTTTACATTGAAGTTTTCATTGTGATTTGTTGGCCAAGTCTACTATACTGTAGCGTGTAAACATGCCGCACGTATTTACACATGCTGAGTATGACGATATGGTATTTGTAGGGTTACATACTAACAGCTGTATCTTTGTACTCAATAAAAATTGGACTCATGTTATATGGCATTTTTTATTGCAATTCGTCTATACTACCACCTCCTAAAATATTTACTATTCCTTCTGAAACACCCTGTATATTCATTTATATATAGGTCTATGTTTATTTGTATCAAGCAGATCATTAATTTCCTCTTGGAAAAACAACAACTATAATACTCTCTATTTTCAAATATTTCTTTTGATAACTCTTTCCTAAAACAAACAATTGAATTGTAGGAAATCAACAACCAAATATTCATCCGGGATCCATTACAAGCACGGGTCGACAGAGAGTTTTTACCGCTACATCAACCCAACAAGCTCAACTCATCGGAGGCGGAATATCTCCAACACTCTTCACGTCCACAATTAATCGTGATAACACCGTTTCTCATAATGTAGGCAAATATAGAAAAAGCATGAAAATCAATTTGCGAAATCTCGTTTATTTGATCTAATTACTAAACAAAATGGGTGACACGGTTTATGTTATGATCTGCTTAGGCCCGGTATTCTTGAGATTCGATTTACTCTTTGATTTAGTATTTCAATGTCAGTTTAAGCGTTGATCGGAAGAAAAATCTCTGAAATCTTAAACTCTGCTTTTGGTGGCGATCAGCTCGGGTGTAACTAACAAATATAAATTTTGTTACCCTTAAAATTCTAAATATATTTTATATATATATATTTACATACTGCCTTATTGTGTTTGAGTATATTTAAAATTCACGTGAAGCAATTTTCTTATTTAATTTTTTATCATAATTTAGTTAACATTGTCCTTTTTTTATTTTATATATTAATTACATTTCACTCCTGCTCTTTTACTCTTGCCCTATTATCTTTATGAAACACACAAATT
Source organism: Forficula auricularia (assembly GCA_024734495.1). Taxonomy (NCBI): domain Eukaryota; kingdom Metazoa; phylum Arthropoda; class Insecta; order Dermaptera; family Forficulidae; genus Forficula; species Forficula auricularia. The sequence continues at coordinate 4,130,892 of JALMQS010000101.1, read as the reverse complement.
AGTAGACTGTTTGAATTATTAATTTATTTAGCTACATGGCGTTGAAGTCGGCTTATTTTGAATGACTGCTTTTGGTTGATTTTTTCGAACACCTAGTTGCCATTTCATCCAATCCTCAGTTTAGCTAAGCGGAGCTTAAAACTTGATTGAAATACGGGGAGCTGAGAAAAGCTCCGCTTAAATTTAATCTCCTCTTTGCTAATCTCAAGAATAAACGGACATTGAAATACCGGGCCTTAGTAATTCAAAATGTTGTAAAAATTTAAATTTCACTTATAGTAGTTTGTAACTTCTTCTTCCAAGCTTTTATTTCCTCTTCATTTCTTCTTTATTTACACTTGCTTCACCTTTATTTAATTAAACTAATTTTACCTTTTTCTATTTCTTTCTCTATTTCCTCTCTTGGTGATTTTAAAAAATGGTTCATTTTTGTTATTTATATATATTTTGTTCTTTGTCTTCCTGTTTTAATTACTTTTTAAAACAATTATTAACCTAGTCTTATAAATACTTTTATTTTTTATATATCTGAGATTTTATTGCACAAATAAATTCATCTTTTTACAAATTTAAAAACTTTTTATTTATCTACTTTTTTATTTTTGTATTTAAATTTGATCTCGTATTTATATTGTAATTATATTAAGTAATCAAGTATTATTTTTAATCATTTTTATTGCACAACTTATAATATGTTAAAAAAAACTTAATATTTTGCTTTTATATATTATTTGCTTTTTTCATTTAATTTTTAATAACTTTATGTTTTTAATCTTGATTTTATTCTACAATTTGAAATGTAATCTTTTTCTTAACTTCCGTTTCCAATAACCTGTTGAAAAGATTTCATTAAAAGATATTTTTTATATAATACTTTGTGGAATTAAGTAATTTTGAAATTACTTATTGTTTCAATTTCAACAATACAAATTTGGAGTCACGTAAAAAGTGACTGGGAAATTTTAATTCCACTTGATATAATTTTTAAATTTTAATATATATGATCAGCCAAATTATGTATATGATTATAATTATTGATTGCAGTATAATGACTTTTCGTTATGGGTTATAGAATTTATTAAAATTTATTTTGGTTTTTAAATCTCAAATCTAATTATGTAGAAATCGCTTTAAAAACAATTTTTATTTATTATTTGACATCGTTTTTGTGAAAATTTTCCATTTAGATATATTCTATCTTAACCAATCAATCTGCAGCTACAGCTATTAATTATGCTTTTTTAATTGTAACCGCAATGAGATTGTATTATAGATTATTATAAGTGAGTTGTTCAATGTTAATTGTTCCAATTTTTTAACATATTCTTGGACATTCATACTAAGGTTATCATAGTTTTAATTAAAAAAATAACTTTGACCAATTCATCTATAATTGGCTATTTCAATAGAATTGTTATGTATAATTTTGGCGTTGGTGAAATATGTTTTTCATACCTTGGGCTTAAAATCGCTTTTTGCCGATATTCTTGCATGATCTATCATCTCACTTGCTATCTCTGATCTCCATCGTGCACGACTAGTAATGAATCGCAATCATTTAAGGAAGAGTCTTCCCTATAATGATTATTGTAATGATAGAAAAAAGGAAAATTTTACTTAATTCTATTCATTATATACTTACAGGGTAATTACACCCCCCGTGCCACCCCTTTATTTTCTTACCGGAACTTGCTTGTAAGATGGCCAAAAACCAAACCTTAGTTAAAATATCTTTTGATGACATTATCTTTTTCCCGAACAAGTCGCAAGTATGTCCGATTCGACACAACTTCTAAATTTCAAATTAGATTATGGGGTATGGTTCGCTAAACCTTTCAAAAAGAAAGAACTTTAAGAAAAAAATTGATACTAAATGTTTTTTAGGCTTTTATGATCACACAAACATTACTTCTATGAAGAAATATAATATATTTTTTAAGCTTTTTAAGGTAGTTCTTTCACAAATGCAAAAATTCAAGAAGTTTTTGAAACTTGGAATATAAGTCAATAAAAGAATAATACACACAATGTTAAAATTTGAAGACGATTTACCACACCAAACATGAAATATTTGCAATTAAAAATGACATTTTTTACATAGGGTAGATAGGGAAAGGGTGGGGATATAATCATTATTTTATTTTTTTTTCATTGAAGGGCTTTCACCATCTTGATGGAAATCTAATATTTGTTAGAATAATATATTCGAAGTAACTTAAAAAAGAAATTGAAATTATTTACCACGTAGTTTTGATAAAAAACAAACAAACATATTTGGGCGATTATTTTTAGTGGAGGCAAGTATGGGTGTATCCATATAGAGATTTCGTAGTGTGAGTGGACAGTCACGTTAAAAAAACATAACCTAAAATTTTAGTTCCGTTCATATTTATAGAGTGGTTACGAGCCTAAAACTTTTGTGTGGATTGTCGCGAAAGAACCTCCTTAATCCTAATTAATCCATCAAAATATTTTTCTGTTGAGGTCTTAATGCTCAGGTTGATCATCTTGAAGATTTTTTCTATTTAGGCTATCCATGGTGAAATTGAAAGATAATTTAGAATTTTCTAGTTTATTTAAGATGTTTCGTCATCTAATTTTGAACCCTTTTCAAGTGATTATAGGTAGAGATAATTAGAGTAAACTCAATTCGTTTCTAACTAAAGTTCGAGTTTCACCATGAATAGCCTAAACCAAAAAACTTTTACTCATCAATCTCCTCATCAAGCTCTCAAAAAGGAAACATTTGATCAATTAATATTATTAAAAAAAGCTAAAAAAAAAAATAATATATAGCCAGATTAATTTGCAGCAACGCTGACGTAATGCTGCCGACAGGGAGCGCTGATGCCGTCAGTATATTTGCGGCCAAATTTGAAATATAATCGTAATTTGGACTCGAATTTTGAAATGAAACACTCCAATTGATTTTAAATTAAGAAACATTAAATATATTGATAATTATTCCTCCTCCCCGACCCCCTCACCACTCAAAAATTAAATATTCAATTTGCTTTTCCTTGCGCACAGAAGAAGAAATTAATCACATGTTATTTGATTTATATTTTATATATTATTTGTTTATTTTTTAATAATTTGCCACTTTTTTATAATTTTTTAAAAATCTAAATTTTGTTATTCTTATTTTTTGATTTTTACAAAATTGAACGACTTAAGACACGCATGCCCGAGTTTCTCATGGCAATACTGGAGCAGCCTGTCATACAAACAACACCTGATCTCTTTTAAATATTTGGAGCCTTATATCGATTATCGATCCGAAATTTAAAAGAAATGATATAATATAATTCTCCTCCTCACACGATCCCACTTATTTAAATAAATCTACATATTTCCACACAAAAAATATCATAATGCTGTAGATTATAGAAAAAAATACTCCCAGATTCATCTCTAGAGCCTCATTTCTGTAGCTGTGTCAGGACGAAAATGAGGCGAAACTTTTAAGAGAGTATGTATTTTCGGGAGTTTACAGGTATACATTTGGAGTGTGGTTTTTTAAGAGGAATAAAATTTTTGGACCGAGACGCCGCCCGCCAAGGCACCAGCCCGGAGGGCCGAGCTTCGAGGGCGTGCCGAAGGCACGCACGAAAAGCTCGTTATTTTATAATTTCATTAAAGTTCTTTGGTTTTTGTTTTACTAAGGCTAATTTTTTTACTAAAAAACATAAAATACAATCAATTTTTTCTCCTATGAAAGTTGTTTCTTTTTGAATGATATATCAAAAGATACCTCCATATGATGCATATTCCTATTTGAAATTTTCAACTTCTATCTACTTCCTATTTGTTCTGGAAATTGAAAATTTCATTAAAAGATAGTTTTATGCTTTGGTGAAAACAATTTTTTCGCCATCTTCCATTCCCTCGTCATTAAGAAGTGAAAGGGGTGGCAGGGATGGTGTGAATTACCCTCTATTGTTAAAATAAACTAATGAATGCTCTCTCCCATCGTGAGTTGTCAAATTTCACGATTGAGCTCTAAAGATGGCAAGTGCCAAAACATTAGAAATCCAGTTCCAATAAGAACAAATTGACAGGGCACTAAGTCCAAGCTACGGCAAACATATAAATAATATTATTAATAACTTAATATCAATCATTGGTGGTCAGGTTGATGATTATGAAGAATTTTTTCAAATTAATTTCAATTTTCTATTTAATACACAAAGGTTTTGGCACTTGAGTTGTCGTTCTTGACCGAAACTGGACATTTTCCTCTCCTTTATAAAATGCTTGTAATGAGTGTTCGGCCACTTAAAACTCTAGAAATTGAGGCCCCAACCTTTGTATTTTTTCTAGAGAATTTCAATTAATTTTTAATTACAACATAAGTGAACTATTACAAACAGCCATACAAATTATTATTATTAATATTTTCCCAGAATTTTATTAAGTTGTAATCGTGAATCTTATGGCTATATAACTTTAAAGATCTTAGATGCAGATAGCATTAATAATAATAATATACAATTTTAGAGCTGTCATTGTCAAGTAGATGCTCAATGTTTGTTATTTTTCGGTGGAAGTTAATAGACCAGCATTTCCAAACTGTGCTTCCCGAGTTGATTCTTGTTGGTTTTCTACAGGGTGATTCACATCACACCTGACACCCTTTTATTCTCTTATTGGAACGTGATAGGAATATGGCGAAAAAATTTATTCACCAAAGCTTAATTAAACAATCTTTTGATAACAATTTAGTTTTCCAGAACAACCCAGAAGTATGTCAAATAGGGCAAAATTTCAACTTTGGATATACCGGGTTTGTTTTTTATCTTGAGACAGTTTTATAACACAAAAATATGAAAAAAGTTTCAAATAAAAGTTTATTTATATCAAGAGGGAAACTATCCTACGCTATTTTTTGTCGATCTAGAACAAGCTTTCAAGAGTATTTTGAGGTCACGTTCTGTTTTTTAAATGGAAACATATATGTTTCTGTACATATTCTGGATCTACTAAAAAAACTGAACAATTTTTATTAGAACTATTTTTTATACAACATCATATAATAAAAAATATTAAATCAATTATATTTCAAAAAAAATTATAATAATTATATTTAACAATCATTCAACTTAATTATCAAATAATAATGATTAAATAATTAATTATTAAATAAATAATTCAATAATAATTAATAATTTAATAATTTTGCGACACTGTTCTGAGATATTCCAGAGTGAATCGCAAGTCTTCTGGATGAATTCCAGTTCCAATTTCGTTATTTTGTTAGAAAATCATAAGATGGTGTCATCTATTAAATCCGATGGAATGGAATATTTTTAATTATATGTCAGAAGGGTTGTTTTTCACCCCCTCGGGAATCGAACCCGAGTGCCAGTAACAGCAGATCCGGACCGTCTGGCTGGTGAAAAACAACACTCGAAATATTATTAAAATTATTCTATTCAATCGGATTTAATAGATGACATCATCTTATGATTTATCAATTGGAACAATTCAACCAGAAGATTTATTCACTTAGATATCTCAGGTCGTCCATAAAATTATTAGTTACTAATTTAATAATTAGTTGTTCAGTCTTATTATTTGATAATTGAGTTGCATGAATATGTACAGATATAATTATTATATTTTTTTAGATATATTATTGATTTAATATTTTTTATTATTTGAGGTCGTATAAAAATAGTTCTAATAAAAGATTGTTCAGTTTTTTTTGTAGATTCAGAATATGTCAGAAACATATAGGTTTCCATTTAAAAAACAAAACTTGACCTCAAAAATACCCTTGAAGGCTTGTTCTAGGTCGACAAAGAATAGCGTAGTTTAGTTTCCCCCGTGATATAAATAAACTTTTACATGAAACTTTTTTCATATAATGCACTGTTTTTGAGTTATAAGACTTTCAAGATAAAAAAACTCACCCGGTATATCAAGTGGATAGATCTTTCAAAAAGAAACATCTTTTACAGAATAAAAAATGATTATACTTATCCTTTTTAATAAATAATTAGGCTTATGATCAGACCAACAACATTACATCAATGAAATAATGTAATAATGATTTTTTAGCTGTTAAATTATTAATAATTCATCAAAATATTTTTCTCTAGTGGCCTTAATGGTCAGGTTGATGATTTTAAAGATTTTTTCTAATTAGACAACCAATGATGAAATTGGAAAATAAGTTAGCATTTTCTAGCTTATTCCCAGTTTCGTCATCTAATTTTGAAACCTTTTTTATGCGATGGTACATATAAGTTGTTAAATAATAGTATTTTTTTTAATATTAAAAGAATAGGTCAGCTCTAATTATTTCATTATTTAAAATTTCCTCTAAAGTTTCAACCTTAGGTTAAGATTATTTTTGGAGCTACAATATTAAACTGTTTTTTTTTTTTGTTTTTTTTAATCATTCAGTAAAATAATATGTACAAATAACATAATTACACTGCCTAACAATGAAAATGCCTCGGGCTCAAAAATAGCTGATTCTTATGTATTTCAACCTGCTGAATTCAAAAATCACCATAAAAATTACTTTTTCATTCTCTCTTGGTCCAGAGTTAAGACTCAGCAGACTCCAATAGCTTCAACCAGCAGTAGTCTCGCGATATATATCTTGTTTAAAAGCGCGATCAAAACAATTCTCGTTAATATGTTAATTATTCTTTAATATATTAATGAGAAAATTATAAATTTATTCAGCTTCTTCTTTGATTTTCAAATTACGCCTTGGTTTTTAAGCTCAATTAGAACTCGAGTTATAACTAAAAAACTAAAACTACGTGATTATAAAGGATAATAAACATAGATAAAAACATATGGTCTTAATTTTTTAGTTATAGCTCGAGTTCTAATTGAGTTACAAAACAAGTGGTAATTTGAAAATCAAAGAGGAAGCTGTTTTCTATTACGTCAATATAATATTTTTTATTTCAAATATTGCTTTTTAATATCTAATGGGACTCGAAAATAGGTCAAAATGACCTTTTTCGTCGTTTATTATTATTATAACCACTACAAAAGCAAACTTTATACGGAATATAGGTACTTTTCCTTTATTTTGGTGCACAATGAATAGAAAAATCATGAAATAAACTTTAGGACAAGGAAAAAAAAAATTCTAGAGTTGTGTTATCTATCAAGTGTCTATACACCTACCACGAAATTGTCAACTTTTATAAAAATAGAGTCCACAACTCTCTTAACATATATAGATATTTACCATATACATAGAAATAGAAATTTACACACACATTCTTTGAGTCTATTTACATGAGCAGGATATAGTTGCAGGATGAAATAATCCTTTTAAGAGAGAGGAAAAGCATATAATACTAATTATACATAAGTGATATTACATTAAACTAATAACTCGTCCAAATGTCACGTTGTTAAAGCTAATACAATTAAAACTTATTCTAATTTCACCATAGGTAGTCTAAATAGTAAAATTCTTCCAGATCGTCACCCTAATCATCAAGGAGTTAACAAAAATATTTAAATGGTTTAATAATAGAACTACTAACAAATATGAAGATTAAAATATTATTCAATTGAATAAATTTTTTTTGACCGAAATACTATTTATCTACTAAAAAATAAACGGAAGAGACTTTTCGTACACCCCCCTCGCTATAATTACGTCACCATATGCCACACCACCTTTTCTTAAAACGAAAAATGAATGTGTTTCAGTAATACAAGTATATTCATAGAAATTATATTTATTTAAAAGATAATAACTTTTGTTAGTACAAAATTTGAATTATAAAATAAAAAAATAGATCTATTTTAAAAATCCTCATGGTTCATTTAGCTTAAAGTAGTTGTTTCGCGACAATACTATCAAAAAGTTAAAGCTAGAGTATATAGAACAGACAATAAGGATTCATAATTAATAAGCACAACATTTTTTGCTGTTTATGTACCGATTCTAGCAAATCCGTGCTCGTTTGACAAATCTGGCACCATTGTAAGAGATTGAATATTCTTATATTAAAATGACAGATAAAATACATTTTAAAAGTTAAAAAATTGCTATAAAACATCGTTTTGTTATTTTTTAACAAATGTAATCAACGCCTACGTTACACCTTATGAAAATTATAATTTTAAAAAAATTTAGCGCACACGCGCTTTATACATCTTGCGCTGGATAAATAAATGCGCTGTTGCCAAATTGTTTTTAGTGTAAATTTTTTTATATACATTTTTCATTATTTATTCATTATTATCTCAGAAACTGTGTTGTAACTATGAATTAAAATTGTCTTGAAATATGTATTGGTTATTGTTTAATGTTGCTTTAGTATTTTATAAAAATGGTAAGAAGGGTTTCTTAATTATAATTAAATATGTATGTAAATTTTCCGATATCCCATATAGTGCAATGTATAAGAGTCTGAAAACTCTATTTTTTGAAATTTAATATCTCCGGAACTATATTGTTCATAAAATTTCGTTTTGCCACCAATCGATGCAGAAGTATTTAAATAATAATCATGTCTAGAATTTCAAAAAATCCTAAGAAAAGGCATTTGGCGGAACAACTACCTAAACTGTTAGGTTATTTCAAACCGTAAAAGACAAAAATTATGCTCTACCTCTAAGTATAATTAATTTTGTTTCACTATAAAAGTTGTTACTTTTTAAAAGATCTATCCTCGATACCAGATAATTTTTTAAAAGTAAGTATCTTTTGGGAAGCACTGATGTAAATAGAATATTCATTTAATTTTTCTAGATATACCATGAGTGAATTATAATAATTAGGTATGTGCCTCTGTTCTAATTATCCCTTAATGTCAGTGTATTGGTGTGAAGTATTTTTTTCACTAATGGCTTCTCGGTCATAGAGTTAGAAGAAAACTCTTCTAATACCTAATTCCTCATCCTTGTAGCTTGTTTACATAACATGTTAAATAATTTAATAATATTCTTGCTTTTAAATTATAGTAATGAATACAGTCGAATATAGAAATTGTAAATCTTAAAATGATCTATCTATTAACCTAATAATTATATCTCTTGGTCTCTCTATATAGAAGTGACCTCAAGTGGGCTATTTTTCTTAAAAAGTTCAACGGATAAAAACCGAGGAACAAATTTGCCAGACGAAGAGCTATTAATAAAAAGCCTTGGGTGAAAATTATAACCAGTCCCAGTTAATTTACTTGAATCACAATGATATTGATTAATGAAACTTTAAATCTTCCAAAAACAAACTTGAATGCTTATTATTATATTTAATTATAAAAAATATATAATGAGAATAAATTATACTTTCATATAAAGTCAGAGAAATATGAATAAAATACTTATATTTATTAAAAACTATTGTAGTATTTGGTAAAGTCTATTAAGAAATTAATTTAAAGAAAACAAACTAAAGAGAGTAGCTCTGTTTTATTTGAAACCATAGGCCTTGACTTCATCTTCATTCTAATACAAATATTCTCATCGATGTTTAATAGAAATTTAGTCATCCAAAAATACTTGGTAGGTTTCACATTAAGATATAAAAATAAAAACGAATTTATTTTTTGAGAATCTTTAATCTCGATATATATATTATTTTTATATCTTAATGTGAAACTACCAAGTATTTTTTATCCAATAATTTAAAAAAAAATGTTTCACCAAGTACCAACACCAAATTCGTTAAAAACTATTTAGTCATCCAATTTTTCCAGAAGAATGAAAATAAGTTCATAAATATATGTATGCATATTTAATATATAAATTGAAGAGCTTTGGCCAAACGTTTGCTTCTATCTTGGCCTGTTCCTAAACGAGGCCACTCAATCAATAAAGCTTTGAGCAAGATGCAGCTAGGTTTCACAAAAAAGAAATAAAACAAAACTCACTTTTGTTTTATTTCTTTTTTTGTGAAACCTACCTCGCATCTTGCTCAAGTTTTATTATTATATTAAAATGTTTCACCTAGAACCAACACCTAACTCCTTAAAAGTTAGATGCCACTCAAGTCTTTTTTTTTGAAAAGAAGAATTACACTCGTAATGTCAGAATGGAATCTTGATATTTATCATTTAAAGAGTTTCGATTAAAATTGAAAAGATTTTCTTGCCGAGAGTTGCAGAGTTGTAAAAATTTTAAAACTGAATGAAAGAGAGTGTCCTCTGCTTTGTGCAAATATATATCGGTATATATACCATAATCGTATATAAATAATTTTATTTGTGGACAATAGTTTCGAAGGCTTAACTTTCATTATCGGTTCTAACAATTATTCGTTAGACCCCTTAGGGCCAGTTGTATGTCGGTTGGTAAACTCTTTTGAAACGTTGACAAAGGGTAAAACCTTAAAATTCACCTAATTGCCCTGTGGGATGGCCAATCAGATGACAGGCACTTCCATCTGATTGGCCATCCCACAGGGCACAAGGTGAATTTTAAGGTTTTACCCTATGTCAACGTTTCAAAAGAGTTTACCAACCGACATACAACTGGCCTTAGTAGCACTGGTTAATAATATTAGACGTGACTGGGGTTTTACACCGTTTTTTATATACCTCAAATGAATTTAGAGGGTGAAAACAACGATTCTTAATGAACCTTATTAATGGGCAGCCTAATAAATACGTATGTATATATGTATTCATTTATAAATGTGTGAATTGTATTTGCATCAAACAGAGAGCACACTTTTTCATTTAGTCTAAAGAGTTTCGGCTGAAATCACAAATTAGGTATTTTTTTATTAGATATTCCCATCTAATGATCTCCAAACTAGAGATAAATTTTTAAGCTCTTGAAGTTATTTACACTATATTCTTGGAGTCGAGACGATGTTTATTGATAGGAATAATTCATTAAAAATAAATAATCCAAGAGGTTTCAACCGAAACGCTTCAACTGACCAACAATTCAACCACTGAAGCATAAAATCTAGCATATCCCATGGCATTACAATAAAAACTTATTAAAAACACAAAAGAGCCTTCTCTTTATAATATTTATAAAAGAATACATTCGGGAAATATTTAGCAGGTATAATAAAACAATAAATTAAGTGTTAGAGGAAAAATTTATAAAATATTTGGTGCATGAATTGATAGCTCAATAAATGCATTTTTTCGGTAAATAAAATAAAATTTGGAATGTTAAATAATGTGAAATTTGATATTTTATAATTTTTTTTTAAAGATAAATTTTTGATTTTTCATATCAAATTGAAATTCCAACTTTTCTCTAAAAATTGGAAGATTAATTTACAATTTATCAATAAATGAAGATTCGATTGCCATAGTGTCAAAATATGTTTTGGCAGAAAATTTCACTTTATCATGGGCGCCCATCAATGAAAGCTAAGAGAGGATAGAACCCCTTTATTGCTTTCAAATTATATTCAATTAACTTAAAAATTTTCTTTTTTTGACATTGAAAATATTTATAGCGATGTTACCAAAAAAAAAACAAAAAAGAAAAACGCTTGGTTTTTAGACAGAGTACCGAGTTCTTTTTCTTGCAATTTTAAGTTGATTTTTATGTATTCGTGTATTTTAAATAGTATGTATTTTTTAATTGGGTGGAAGCGAGTGTGCTATATATACTCTATGTATATCGGTTGGCCATCATTCTGGCTTCTTATAAATTTGTCCGATAGATGAGTCCCCGATCAGTCTTTTTTTCTAAAAATCCACATAGGTGCCCATGATTTGAATTGAACCAATTTGAGGAATTTCTTGCTTTAAATTACCACTGGTATAAATATAATTTAAGTGAAGATTCAATTAATAATTTTCCATTTCAACAAAAGAACTTAAAAAATGAATTACCTATTTATTTATGATTTATGAGTTTACATGAGGCCTTACCATTTTTATAATTAAATTTTAATAGAAAATTTCCATGACCTGGAAAGATGAACTAGTTAAGAATTAAAACGAGATAACTCAGCATTTATTTTATTTATTCAAAATACATGTAAATAGGACATATTTCGTCCCTCATGATGTACAAGAGACATGGATTTATCCAATTAAAGTGACATTCACTTTTAAAAATTGTTTATATTTTATTCTTTATACTCTTTTTTATATATTAATAAATAAATATAAACAATGTAGCTTAGTATATCAACTAATAAATTAGTTATATTCCTCAAATTTACATGTTATTTTCAATTGCTAAAATACAAATACAAATTTGGCTTTATAATGATATCCAAGCAGAGCCTCTATCGAAATAAGTTTCATTGATAGATTGATCTTCATAAGAATATATACTTGAAAAAATTATTTTCTTCATCTTAGATCTTTTAAAAATTGAAAAAAAAAACAATTTTTTCAACATCTTAATTACTATTTAACCTAATAATTTTTTGTATTTCATATATAACACCGGTCAACACAATTTTTGTCCTAAAGTTTTAAATATCAAATTTGTGTTCCTTTTACCTATAAAATAAAGGGAAAAATTGATTTTTTAAAAAGTTTGCTTTTGTAGTGATTATAATAATAATAAACGACGAAAAAGGCCATTTTGACCTATTTTCGAGTCCCATTAGATATTAAACAGCAATATTTTGAAATCAAAATATTTTGTCGACGTAATAGAAAACAGCTTCCTCTTTCATTTTCAAATTAACACTTGTTTTTAGCTCAATTAGAACTTGAATTATAACTAAAAAACTAAGACCTTATGTTTTTATCTATGTATGTTTATTATCCTTTTCATCACGTAGTTTTAGTTTTTTAGTTATAACTCGAGTTCTAATTGAGCTAAAAACAAGTGGTAGTTTGAAAATCAAAGAGGAATATGTATTCTATTACATCAACAAAATGTTTTGATTTCAAATATTGCTGTTTAATATCTAATGCGACTCTAAAATAGGTCAAAATGGCCTTTTTCGTAGTTTATTATTATTATAACCACTACAAAAGCAAACTTTATATGGAATATAGGTATTTTTCCTTTATTTTGATGCACTCTGAATAGAAAAATCTTAGGACAAGGAAAAAAAAAATTGTCGGCCTGTGTAATACATACATATATTTATAAATATTAATTTTATATCAAATATTTATAAATATTAATTTTATATCAAATATTTATAAATATTAATTTTATATCAAATAGATATTATCTAAAACTGAAATGAATTTAATATTGTTATTTTCTTCTATTTCTCGAGATTGATTCTTCAATATATATCTCATTTGATAATTAATATGTTATATTTCAATAAATAAATTAAAATTTGATCACTACACAAAAGATTCATTGTATCTAATCCTACATATTAATGACCATATTTTAACTAATAATTTGATTATTGCATTTTTTAGCAACAAACTCCTTCCGTCGTGTTCGGCAACAGTATGCCATTCTATTCAGTGAATAACAGCTTGATGATCGGTGACTATGTTGCTCCAGGGACGATGCTTCCAGCTCCAAACTACAGGCCTTAGTTCTTTCTCAAAAGACATCGACCCCGAGCCCGCCGATAAACAAAATAATATCATACCTCTCATACTCTTCTAATTATCTCATTTTGATTAATTACCTCGAAAAGGTCGATTTAATATATAAGACTGAGTAGTGTATTTCAATTATTAATATATACATTATATATAAATATATATATATAAATTATATATATATAATATATATATATATATATTATATATATATATATATATATATGCAGGGCCATTTTTCTTTACAACACTTGTGCTTTAATATTGTTAAAAAACAACTTAACGAAATTGATATCTTTATTCATCAAGTATCTTATATTATTGACGAGGACACCAGTCACTCTGGCTTTTTTTTAATATAAATATATATATATATAAATGTATATAAATGTATTTATATATATATATTATATATAAATATTTTTTAAACTTAGCCCCCTGCATATTTTAAACTTAGATCTATAAGAAATTACATGATTGTAATTTCTCAAATTAAATTTATTTTAAATAAATGATTTCGACATTATTATTTTTAAAATGTCGAATTCATTTCTACTCTTCATAAATGAGAAGAGTAATAAGTAAAAATATAGTTTAAATCGATCTTATTCTATACTTATATCATTCATTTATTTTATTTTAATTTTAATGAATTTTAACTAGGGATTCATAGAGATTTGTTTAAATATAAGTCTTCGAATTCCGTTCACTATTTTAATTATTTTTTTTTTAATTATATTTTTAATTGCAAGATGAATAAATTGATTTGATTGTTTTATCTTCTCCTACAATATTTATTTAAACTATTTTACTTTAAATATATTTTATCACATAAGCGGCTCTAATAAATAGTTAACTATTATCTAAGATAATGGCCGATTATTTTTAAATATTAATATTTAGAACGTTGATTGTAAAATAATGATTTTAATTAGAATAGCAAAGACTAAATGGTCGTGTACTGTAATATAAATTGCATATATGAAAGCTGGAGCATGCAATCATGTCCAAAGTATTTTAATTTTTAACAATTGACTATTATTTATTATGATGTTCACAATAACTTTTAATTTTTTTAATGTGATATTTGATCTAAAAAATTTATATTATTATCAAACAATCGGGATAATTTTCTTTTCCGATATTGATTTTTTTATTCTCAATCAAGAATTTAACTCTTTTTGAGCTTAACAAAATTTTATAGTATTATTTAACTATTTTTTTTTTTTCTTAATTTATTTATAGAATTATAATTTTAAATAAAATATTTCTTATAAAGTTGATTTTGTGAGCTCATTTTAGCAATCTAGTATTTCTGTATAGGAAAAATATAATTGATTATACTTTTATCTTTAATCAATTTTTTTATCAATTTTTTATAACTATTTAAAATTCTTTCAATTTCTGTCTGATCTTTAATTACAAAAAAAAAATATCTTTTAAACAATTATATTTTACATATTTCTGGATAATTTATTTTTTATTAATTTTTTAAAACAATCTAATATTAGCTGATGAGCTAAAAGATTATATTTTATAAAAACTTCATTTGTATAAATTTCTTAATCTATGTATTTTTCCGTATATATCATATTTTTATTTTTTATCCAAAGCTTCCTTCATATTAATATTCGATTTTTTGAAAATATATAAAAATATATATTATCGTAAATAATGCATTTATTTTAAATAACTGATTTTTTAATGACAATTAAAAAAAATTTACGGTAACATATACTATCTTATATATTATTAGTAGATATTAATAAATTTTCTATCCTAGTATTTCATTATCTATATCTATATATATATACATATTTACATATATACAGGTGCGTATCCAGTGAAGGGACGAGGGACGATTAAGGAACTGCAGCTTCCCTCAAAATTTAGAACCAGAAACTATATTTTTTCGATTTCATAGTAAATTTATAATAAGTAAAAAGTTTTTTTTTTATTTATTCCTTCAACTAATTTATAGACGAATAATCTATAAATTTCATTCTTCAAGGTCTGCCATTATATTTTACTTTAATGTTTGTAATAAATATTATTTAAGACAATTTTTTGATTGCTTTTACTTAATCAATTCCTATTCAATTTTAATAATACTAATAAGTTTGATAATGTTTGTACAAATTCCTTTTGATGCGCCCCTGTATATATATATATATATATATACATATACCAAGATTATATATACAAACAATAAAAATTAAAATATGTAATCAATCACTGAAAATTTAATGCAGCTATTACGAAATATTTTAGTTATTTCATAATTTGGAAATTCACTGAAATAAAATTTTCAAAATAATTAATAATTTTATTTTTTAAATTATTGACATATTCTATATAATATAGTTACTAAAATGATTTCTTCTTATTTAAAAATCTTCATATTTTGAAAATTAAGATTTAATGTAAATAATATGTTCCATAAAAGTTATTTTTTCTTTATTATTTTTTTTATTTTATTTATACTTGATTTTGCTTGGAAAATTTAAAATACCTTCTCTTAAGAGATTTTATAAAAGCCTTATTTCAAATGATAAATACTATTCTAATACATTATAAAAACAGGTTTTTGAAAAAGTAATTCAAATGTGCCACTTTTTGAAATATTTTATCTTCTTTTCTATTTCATTTATTATTTGTAAAATTAAATATTAATGTACCATTATTTATTTTAAAAGTTATTACATACTTTACCAATTAATATCGATAGCATGTTTTTAACTTTCATTTAAAGTAGCTTAATCAGAGGGCCGTTTTTGGCCTAGTTGGCCCCCCAGGTGCTAGCTGAAGTTTGCTGCCCATAAAAGTAAAGAGCAAGAATACTGCGAAAAAAATTTGTTTAAACATCACATCATCAGTATTAAAATTAAAACAAAATAAAATTCTAAATAGCCGGGTAGGCATAAGCATACTTTTAAGGTTGATTTAAAATTTATTGGGCGATCAGGTTTCTTTCGCCACATGCTTCCCTGGGTAGCAGCGGTCCTGCGTTAAATTTTAAAAATAAAAGAAGTATTTACACTAATAATAATAATAAAAATTGTGTTATATTATTGTGTTATATTTTATGGAACAAACTTTATTAATTGAAATGGAATCGCACAAATAATCTGAAAGATAATAATTTTTTTACCAAATAAACTTATTTTTGTCTTTAAAAAACAGAACAAATGTTTGATATGATTTTGTCTCATAATAAACGATGATCATAAACATAAGCCTAAACAGAATCTTTTATGTTTCTAACATGTAAACTTTATGGAAAATTGTTTTCCAGTAAAGAATGAGATATGTGAACATTTTTAATATTTTTAAAATAGAAATTATTCATTTGTATATATAATGTGTATATAAATTCTTAAATCTTTTTTTTTATTTTTTTTAAAGATTGATTAAATAAGGAATGAGTATTAATTTAAAACAATTTATGTCAATATAATAAAAAAGTATTAATTTTATTTAAAAAACAAATTCTTTTCGATAAAAGCTTAATTTTTATATTTTTTTTTTTTATATTTTATATATATAATCGAAAAATATATCCATTGGATTTTTGTTTCAAATCTAAAAATTACATGTTTTTTTAATACTAGAAGATTTAAAAAATATATTTTTTATCATTGATCGATTTGTTTCATTATTATATATTTTTGCAACTATTTGGAAAATCAAACTTCTAATAAAAAAAAAAATGGAAAATAAAACTACATAAATTATATTTATTTGTTTGATCAGAAAATATTTGAAAGTTTCCATTAAAAAAATCCACGATAATAAAATAATAAGTCATTTTAAAAGCCATGTTCAAATCATTTTTGAAAGAGATACATATTTTATACTATTTATCTTTTCTTAACAACTCTTTATATTAATAAAAATGAACTTATTTATATTATTTTACAGAAATGTTCCTATAAAGGTATTAAACTCTTGACAGCTGAACATTAAATAAGTTTTTATTTTAGCATTTTCCTACAATCAATTTTTATTTTATCGTTTCCCTAATTTCCTAAACCAATGTAATATTTAAAATATAATGTTAAAAATGATATTTGTGATTAAATTCACTACATAAATTTAATTTTGTAATAATTACTTTTTAAATAAATATTTATTTCTTTTATATTATAATTATTTTTTTATAAAAAACACTCGTCTATTTACTTTAATTTATCGTTTACTGGTGGTAGCGTAGATGCATTGCGTGACTCCCCCTACTTTTACTTGTTTAAGGAAACAGACGAAGAACAATCTGAATTGTTGGGGGGGGGGGTGCTCATATTTTTTGTAAAACTTAATTTTAATAGTAAATCAAATCCATGGGGGACTTCACACACCACTTCCTTCTATACAAACATTTTTATTATCTTGGTTTTACCTACATAAACACATAATACCTATAAGTACGTAAGGTACTATAAAATATTAAAAAAAAACAATATTTCAAATATATATTTTAAGGTAAAAATAGCTCTATTTTTTAATAAAGTATTCAACAACAACAATTTTTAGATCGTTAGATGGAAGGAAACCGCTGATTTTTTCGAAAAATTATGTTTGCTTTCTTTCTCATTAAAAAAAAACATAAAGATCACCTTATAACTGATACTCCTTACTCTTATTTCCTTTATGTCTTCTAATCTTTCTCTACTTTTTTTTCTCTTCTTCCTCTTCAAAATGTGTGTATTGATGAACTCTTTTGCCAACTTTGTAAAATATTGTTGCTAAATTATGTATAAACACTAGGTGGGAACTAAGGTCCTATGTTTGTATACTTTGTGAAATAAATAAAAAAAATAAAACAACGGTTCTATTCAGGGGCGGACTGGGCTAACACTACTTGGGGGGGGTTACCTAATTAATCAAACTAATTGCCATTTTGATCAAACAAATCAATTGATGGCCGTTAACCTAGAAAGAAGTTCTGAAATAGACATCTCTACTGAAAAGAAATTGACTTCAATGGAGGCTGGGGCCCTGGGCTCCAGCCCAAAAAGCCCCATAATAAAATCCGCTTCTGGTTCTATCTTCTAATCTGTTGATAGGAACTATCTAAATATAATGACATTTTGTTAGCATATGGAAATTTCTGAAAATCTCTTCACTAAGATTTTTCTATAGGCGTTTATTTTATATTTTCCCATAAATTTATCCATTATGGTATATGCCCAGAGGTGGAGAACCTGCGGCTTCCAAGTGTTTCTTGTGACGGCCTCTAACAGCTAGCTCTTGTATTAATTAATGTTTAATTATTTAGATTACAACAATCTGAAAATTAATATAAAAAATAAAGAACACATAAGAACTGCTTGGGATAGTCAAATAAAAAAAATAATTAATTTATAACATTTAATGTAGTGTGAGTTAGATTTTTTTCTTTAAAGTAAAGTATACAAAATTATTCTGGCCTCTTTTCTTTTAGAAAAAAACATTGAAAAGAGTAAATATGTCTTCACCGAATCATTCACTTTAGTTATCATGACAATATAAAACATAATTGTAATTGTTCATAGTTATAACGAATATTGGTATTACTTTTAAGAAGTAAAATCATGTTGAGACCGGATGAAAGCTTGATTTTTCTTGTTTCACCTGTTTTAATCCTAGAGTCATTGTATTTTCAGTATATTATGTTCATTAAGCGTATAAATTTCACCCCTTCATTTTAGGTCTTGAAAATTGGAAAGATTCGGTTTAGCGATTTCATTCTTTATTAATGTACCAAATTCTACCAACATGCCAAGTTTTAGCATTTCAGTGTCATTATAATAGGTGAAGTAAAAAGTTCTGAGCCTTTTTTCTCTTTAGTTGGACAATAAAATTAACAAAGTTAGGACTTTCCGATTTAGATCAAATATGCGCCGTTTTGTTCGATAACTTTTGTTGTTTTTGAAGGCAATCTCATACTTCTGCGGTTGAAGAAGTCCTCGTCCCTATTGGTGAAAAACTTGACAAGCTCATATTCACAAGCCTCTCTTGAGGCCAGTTTTGTACCATCAAGAAAATTTTGCTAATGCTTGAAAAGGTGATCTTGGTGCCAGGTCTGGGCTATACGGTGGGTGCGATATAACCTCCCATCCAAGCTCTCGGAGCTTCTGGCGCGTCGTTAACGATATATGCGGTCTGGCGTCCACTTGATGGAAAACAACACCCTGCCTATTGGCCAATTCTGGCAGCTTCTCGTCGATCGCCTGCTTCAATCTGGTCAGTTGTTGACAGTATAGAACTGAATTGAGTGATTGGCCTGATGGGAGCACCTCATAGTGGATGATTCCCTTCCAATCCGACCAAACACACAGTAAAACCATATTGGGCCTTAATCCGGCTTGGCGATCGTTTGGGCCGGCTCACCGCGCTTGGACAACGATCTTTTTTGCCTGTTGTTCTCGTATATGTGACCCATTTTCATCCCCATCGATTCAGCAAAAAATCCCAAGCATCAATTCGGTCCAAAAGTTTGTTTTGTGTCAATTCATGTGGCATCCATACATCGAGCTTCTTCTTGAGACCAGCCTTATGCAAATGGTTCCAAATGATTTTCTGGCTAATCTTCAGTTCCTGGGCAATGGACTAAGTCCTCGCATGCCGGTCCGACTCGACAATTTCCATGATTTTATCGACATTTTAGACGATTAGCCTACCAGAGCGTGTCTCATCTTCGACGTCCATATTACCAGAACGGAATCGTTGGAACCACGGCTTTGCTGTTGCATTCGATACTGTATTGGGTCCATAAACAGCACAAATTTTTTTGGCCACCTGCTCCGCTTTTTCTCCTTGGTCGTAGTGGTACTGAAGAATGTATCGAATTTTCTCTTATTTTACCTCCATTTTGGAACTCTAATATACACCTGGCTTCATCAAACAGAACACTCTTGAGAAAATAGTACTCTCAATTAAAATGCATTCAATCCATTTGAATGACCATCTAGGTTTGTGGATTATAAACTTTTAATTTAAATTATTTTCATGAAACTTGGCTAGTCTCGAATTTTGTTCATTTACCTAAGGACAATGCGTAACAGCCAAATTTCAGGAAAATAATTTAAATTAAAAATTCCATAAATCTAGAATGTCATTCAAAATAGAAAGAATGCATTTTAATTGAGTGTACTATTTTTTCAACTTAATTATTCTTGGCGAATTTAACTTGGCTGCACCCTGTCTAAATTTCCTTACTTTTTTGAATTTGGCCTGTTTTTTCATAGAAATGTTTTGAGTGGGATTAACTCTATCGAAAATTCCGTTAGAAACAAAGTTGTAGAGGATGTAATTCCTGGCATTTTTTTTTCTAAAGAAATGCAAAAACTGACCAACCAAAATAGGGGGGGGGAGTGTCAAAAAATGAAAATTCTAGGCCTTTGGTCCAAACTCAACTAAATTTTGAATAGGTACATAATCCGTGGACCCCAGAAAGACTAGAAATGCAATAATAATAATAACAATAAGGTAAATGTTCCAAATTCTGACACTTTCAACTTGAAATAACATTATTAAGAAATGCAGAATTTTGTTTGAATAAATAAATATATGAAAACGTAGGTCCATTTATCTACTTTGTCATCAACTAAAAACATATTATTATTTACAAACTGAATTTCTTTTCCGCCAGCTTTTACTTTCGTCTTGACTTTGTTCATGTTCCGAGTGTAACCTTAGGAAAGTGTACCACCAAAATAGCGTATAACTCATCAAAAAATCATTTTTTTGCTGAGAATATTGTTTTGATAGTAATATATATATATTTAATACACATTCTAGTTAGTTTATGTTAGAAAATATGTGTAATTAATAAATATTAGGGTGTCAGGTTTTGGTACATTAAAATATACTCTGGGCCAAACTGACATGACTGTCAAATTTGCAATCATGAATAAATATGCCATGATCCTAATTCTGACACTATTATTCTAGTGCCTTCACCATTTAAACGTTGTCTTTTTTGGCCTCAAACGCCTGTAAATAATAAAAAAGAATAAAGTAAGAAAAATACCGTCAGTAGCCACGTCCACTGAATGGAGAAATTAGCATTTGAAGAAAGAAAAAATAAACCCTACATTAATCAAGGCTATTGTAAATCTATATAAAGATAACACCTTGCAAATAAAAATAAATAACAATGTGTCTGATTGGTTTGAAATCTCAAAAGGTCTCAGACAGGGATGTAGCCTATCGCCGGCTCTCTTCAAGATCTATTTGGATAGGATTCTTCACGGGTGGTCAAGAAAGTGCAACAGTATGGGAACACAAATCGGAGAAAGTATAATTTCTACGCTATTTTTTGCGGACGACCAGCTGGTTATTGCAAATGATGAAATGGATCTTGACTACATGGTGAGGAAACTAAATGAGGCTAAAAGCCAGGGGGGTTTAAAAATAAATTATAAAAAATCTGAATACTTGTCTGTGGGAAATAATATGGTATCGGACCTAATATTTTTTTTTTTAATGCAATCGAATGCAAGAAGGGGTGCACCAGTAAAGATGCAGCTCCTATGGATCTCGAAAGACCCTTGCATTACCGAAGAGAAGGTAAAGTTGATTAAGTGAGAGATTAAATTTTCTACAATTTAAACAAAGTTTCATCTTAATTGGATAATGGTAACCCGTGCCGCAAAGAGGTTGAAGTTTTGAATTTTTTGCAAAAAATCGCAGTTTTTTCTTCATAAAATGAAAACCACTCATCTATCTCATTCTCTAGGAAATTTTATTTAGTTGAACGTTTACTTGGACCACTTTTTTGATAAAACTCTTAGATTTATAGATATCATGCATTTTCCCGGCAGGATATAATCCAAATCCTCAAATGCGTCAAAAAATTTCTGCTCCCATCCCTATAAATAAAAGAGCCATTTATAAAGTCAAAGAAATGTGTTTAGAATAATTATTTAAATATGTACATGTTTTAATTCCAATAAATTAACATATAAACAATTAGTCATGCTTTTTAATAATAACAAACTAACAAAACATTCTATGTCAGAATTAGGACCAACCGAAATTTTTCATGTCAGAATTTGGTACAAAAATATGTAATGCATTTAATTAATTTTTGCGCAATATAATATATTTAATATGGGTAAAACTTAAACAAAATGAAAAAACCTTCAATTTC
This sequence comes from Forficula auricularia, assembly GCA_024734495.1. Taxonomy (NCBI): domain Eukaryota; kingdom Metazoa; phylum Arthropoda; class Insecta; order Dermaptera; family Forficulidae; genus Forficula; species Forficula auricularia. Next base: position 4,108,320 of record JALMQS010000101.1, on the reverse strand, counting down.
AACGTATTAAAAAAATTATCACATTTTTACGTCATTATATATATTTTGTCGTACGTTCAAGTGGTATTAGCTCTTAAAGTGTCAGAATTTGGTACATTTACCTTATATAAAAATAAATAAATCTTAAATTAAATATAAAAAATAGCCAAGATTCTTGAAAAATATCGGTTTACATACATTTGTAGGATCTGGCATTGATTTGTGGAACAGTTGTGTCTATTACTACTTGGGATTTTGTTAAGATTTTGGCCACCTTAACAACTTATGGCAAATGTCAGGATTGCTAATGCGTCGTTTGCTCCTGGTATCGGGTTTTTGCGCGGATTTATTTAAATTACGTTTTATCTTTTGATGGAAATCTATGATCATGTTATTTGTTAATGAGCATACATTTCTATTTTTTCTTTTTCTTGTTTGTTAATTGTTAATTTCTTGTAATTGATCTGTATTTATGTTTATTAATTTCTGTAGTTAATTTGTATTGATGTTTTGTTGACCTAGCCACCGAGGACTTGTGCCTCTAAGCAGGTCGAGTAATAAAGATTTATTTATTTATTAAGTAATACTTTCAAAGAAACCCTTAAAAAATCTCTAAAAAATAAAAGAAAAAAATATTACAATAAATAAAATTGTTTTGGTTAATATTATAGATTTTATTTGTCATAAAATGATTACAAAAAATTAAGGGAATTGAAATTAATTATTTTGAATATTTATGTCCATCGATTAAATTATTAAAGTTGTTTTAGGGAAATAAGAACTATATTTTTTATGCAGATAATTTACATTTTATTGCCAACGTTTCGTCAATTTTATTGACTTCTTCAGGGCTCAAATAGTTTACTTCCTTGCATATTTGTCATTTTTATAATTATTCTTTCTTAGTAAACATATCTTAATAATAATAAGTCAAGGTAAGTCATCAACATCAATAGATTGAAAATTTTTTCTTTTTTTAAAACTTATATATAGAAAAGAACAAAGAAAGATATTTTTAAGTTGGGACAGTATCTAGATATTATTTTCAAAATGTATTTGATAAATCGTTAATCACTCGTCCATCGTTCAAACTACAACAATAGAAATAAATAATTATTATAGTAGTTATAACAACTAAAAAAACTGAAGATAAAGGCCAAGTCCTTCTAAAAATAAATTGTATACCTATATAGGTATTTTGAAATGAATTGATTGTTTTATTGTATCAAATAAATTCAGTTCTTTTTAAAAACAATCTCAAAACATTTATTAAATATCCAAAAGTTTCGGGAGAAATTCTCCCTTTATCAATGGAAATTTTGAAAAATAGTTGCTTTAATAAGGAATCAGTGCCTGGAGCACCGGGCGATGCTCGGTAACTTTTTGCCTCTAAATAGCTCAAGTTTCAAATTTCAAGGCTCTGCGACTTACCGAAGACGAGATATGAACGATTAAAATGTTTAATTTTGCGACATGAATAATTTACACCACCACCTTCCTTTATTTCTATCGGATTAAAATTTATACACGACTAATAACTCATGAGACTTGTTAAGTTCACCAAGTTTTAGCGAAATCGTTAAGACTCGTTTTTCGAGAAACCGATTCTCTCTCTATATATAAATATATATACAAGAATTGATCGTTTAATATAATAAGATAAAGAATCTATCTTTCTAATTATTATTCTTTCTTAAAACAACTATTTTTCCAAATTTCTATTGATAAAGGTGAGATTTCTCCCGAAAAGATAATAATAATAATACTTAGTGCTAAGTATATAGCCTGAGAAAGTCTCGATTGGAGACGAAACGACACTTAAGGATTTGTAAAAATCAACTTAAGGACGTTCCCCAGATGCAGTTCGCTCTTTCCCCTACTTTCCCATGCGCAGAAAGTCAAAAATATTTTCATTGCGTCGTTTCTCGGATCTGGCAACATTGCATTCTTAAGGACGCTAAAAGTCAAAGAATAAAAAAAAACACTTCATGAAACAGCTCAATGCGAAATTCCAGATTAGAACAGTATAGTTAGGTTGAGAGAATTAGCTAAAAATCTCAAATGCACCAGCTGCAGAAGTTTTTTAGATATGGAAAAATTGAGTGATTTTAGTGCGACGTTGCCAAGTCGCCATCTCTCACTTCCCATGCCATGAGAGAAAAAATGAAAACCGTCAAAACTACTTAACTTTTAACATTTTTCATACAAAACGAATACCGCTTGATACAATTATTTTAACAGGAAAATATTTGTTATATCTTCAGTTAATGATTCTCAGTTTTTCAAAATAATTTCAAGAAAATTACGATTGTTATTTAATGAAACAGTCGTTTTAACATCAATCGGGATAGGGTTCGCGTGTTAAATATACAAATTTCAAAGGTCAATATTTACAAATTTAGTGCCGCAAGGACTATTGAAAAATTTTCTACGTTTAAAGGACACTTATAAATATGTATTATATATGTGTATTCAAAGTTTTAAAAGGATTGCAAGAAAGTCGATTTATTAGATAACTTCCTTAACCACTGACCAAGGAGTTCGGCTCCTGACGGGGAGGGGCAAACTCTTTTGACATGAAATAAAACATATCTAACAAGGTCTTTAAATTCTTGGTAATAATTTAGCGAAAATGTACTCAGTAGTTTTAAAGATATTAAAAAAATCATCTTTTATAAAAATTGAAAAACTCAAGTTTAAGTAGCTTTTAAAATCTTTTCCAGAATATAGTCGTTCAGATGCTTAAGACTGTAAGTACACTTTTAGATAATTTAAATTCTAATCTAACAAATTATAATAGTTTTAATTTTTTGTGCTAAAGTTTGTATTCTATTTGGTTTTCCCCAGTAGGGTAATTTTTTATTTCCTGTGAAAATGTTTTATAATGAGGTTGGGATTTAAAAAACATCAATTTTTAATGACTTGTTTTATGGACTTAAGGAGGTTCTTTCGCGACAATCCACACAAAGTTTTAGGCTTGTAACCACTCTATAAATATGAAAGGAACTAAAATTTTAGGTTATGTTTTTTTAAGGTGACTGTAGCACTCACACTACGAAATCTCTATATGGATACACACATACTTGCCGGATCGTTTCCAAGCCATTGTGCTTATATCCCCTCCACTAAAAATAATCGCCCAAATATATTTTTTTTTTATCAAAACTACGTGGTAAATAATTTCTATTTTTTTTAAGTTACTCCGAATATATTATTCTAACAAATATTAGTTTTCATCAAGATGGTGAAAGCCCTTCAATGTAAAATGTCATTTTTAATTGCAATTATTTCATGTTTGGTGTGGTAAATCGTTTTCAAATTTTAACAGTATGTGTATTATGCTTTTAATGACTTATATTCCAAGTTTCAAAGACTTCTTGAAGTTTTGCATTTGTGAAAGAACTATCGTAATCAAATTGGTCTCGGAACGGGTCAATTAAAGCTGAAACATATATATTTCTTAATGAAAATGATGAGAGAAGGAGTTACACCAAAAAGGTGTATCCCCTAAAGGCCTGGGTTGGCCCCTCCATCGTGAAAAGAAGAAGAAAGAATTTTATGGGCTGGGCAGGGGTCGAAGGTATCTGTGGATACGGGTCTTAAACAGCTCAAGGTTATAAGTCGCGGGAAAGAGGGTGGCAGGGAGCGAGTTCCAGCTTCTGGAGGTCATAGGGATAAAAGAGTTGTTAACTTCAACTTAAAAGTAATATGGAATTTTAATTAAATTTAAAGAAATAATAATAAATAATGGATTTTTGTCATTTATCTTTATTTAAAAATAAGTATTTAACATGAGCATCCATTTCAAGTATGTGAAATTTCCTTTCATAATTAATTTTAAATTATTCCGCTACTACTGTTGGAGTAGAATTAATAATGGAAGGTTTAACATCAAAACTCAACTCAAAGTACTGTGTGAAAAACTAAAAATATATGAGTAGAGGAATGAAATAAAATATTATGAAATTAAGGTTTCTCGGACAGTACCCCGCAATTCAAAATAAAATCGAAATTTTTTTTCTAGACTAAAATTAAAAATTTTAATTTAGATGTTAGCTAACATAATTTTTAATCGGATATATGAATGAAATGATTTAATTAATAATTATAATAAATAAATGTCTTTTGACTCTAGTTTTTTTTCGTCTAAAGTAGATCTGGCAATCGCGCAAAATTATATATATTCAAGTGATGTTATCCCCCCCTTTGGGCAATTATTTTTTGCATTTTTAGACTTCTGGGGTCCTACTGATTATGTATACAAAATTTGTTTGAGTTTAGTACAAACTCGTTTTTCTTATGCGACGTTGCCACTTTGACGAGTCACGCGACTTAATTACACGAAAACCTTTGGTCAGATCTTTTTCAAAAAATTATTTTATACGTATTTGTTATCGATTAAAAACATATTAAAAATTCAGATTTTTAATCCAACATTGCCTTAATATCCGAGCAACCTTAATATTTGCACATACTCCATGTTTACACGACCACAAGATTAGATTTTATTAAAGGCAGCGATATCAACAGATTGAACAAAATCTTCAAATTCTTGAATTGTTTCAGTAAGTAAGTCAACAGACACTTTATCATCTTCAACAATACACATAATTTGTAATTTACTAATTCCGTAACCAACCGGAACCAATTTGGCTAAAAAAAAAAAAAAATTAATATATACTTATATAGATATTTATTTCACTGTTCAACAAAAATTTTATCAATAAACACAACAATGGATCCTAGTATAGTTTTTATAAGCTGATTCTTCTGGTATTTTTCGATTTTTTACAATAGTTCAGGGTCTTGATATATTTTTAGACAAAACAACGAAAAGATCTATTTTTGAATAGCACTATTTTAAATAAAAATATTTTGTTTCCTTAATAGAAAAAACATCCTCTTTGATTTCCAATTTAGCGCTTGTTTTTAACTCAATTAGAACTCGATATATATGTAATAAAGTGATTTGGCCATCCATATGACTTTACCATACGCCTGGCCCTTCTCTTATATTTAATGTTTAATAAAATAATTTATTATAATATTATAATAATCAAAATGAGGCTTTTTTAAAAACACATGGAAAACATTGGTCGTTCCCTTATGGACAGGAGAAAGGTCAATTATAACACATATCTTCTTTTCATAAGATTTTAATAATTCCCACCATGAAATTAACATTCTGGTTCTCTGGTTGTTCGCAGCTGATTTGTATAATAGTTCTGTATGTAAGATGCCGCAGGAGAATGTTGTGTTTTTTGATACTACTATGTCTTGCTAGAGACTGAAGATGGCATGAAAATATCGGCCGAAACTGTCTCCATGTTGGGAATTATTAAAATCTTATGAAAAGAAGATATGTGTTATAAATTACTTTTCTCCTGTCCATAAGGGAACGACCAACGTTTTCCATGTGTTTTTAAAAAAGCCTCATTTTGATTATTATAATAAAATAAACAATCATAGTAACTTTATCTATTTAAAAATAATTTATAATCATTTAAGGACAAAGGGCCAAAATATGAAAATCTAAGCCCTAAGACCAAACACAACTTAATTTTGTATACATAATCAGTGGGCTCCCAGAAGACTAAATGTGCAAAAACTAACCGCCAGAATTGGGGGAGAGGTCAAATGAAAATCTAGGCCTTTGGACCAAACTTAACCAAATATTGTATACATAATCAGTGGGATCCCCGAAGACTAATGGGCGGTTAGTTTTTAGACTTCTGGGGGCCCACTGATTATGTATACAAAATTTGGTTGAGTTTGGTCCAAAGGCCTAGATTTTCATTTTTGACTTCCCCCAATTTTGGGCAGGTTAGTTTTTACATTTTTAGTCTTCTGGAAGCCCACTGATTATGTATACAAAATTTGGTTGAGTTTGGTACAAGGGCCAAGATTTTCATTTTTTGACCCCTCTCCCAACTTTGGCCAGAAGAATTTTTTTTTCGTCATTATAAGTTCATTTTTCTCGGTTTTTCTAGTTTGAAAATTTTATAATTTTAATTTTTAACCCCCCCCCTTAATTTTTGGTTCAATTTCAACCAAAATCAAATCAGCTCTTAAAACTCAATGCACCAAAACTACATGTGAAATTTCGTTTTGATATTCACACTAGTTTTTGAGCTAGTGCGTCCATAAAAATTTCGTAAAGCAAGTACTAACAGACATATTGACAAAACAGTTATTATCTCGAAAAATAAAAAAATTTCGATGTTCACTTATATTAGAGCTTTTTTCTAGACCGATATGCCATGGTTTCGCACAATTTTTTTAATCAAAATAGTTTCAGCCGGTTTTGAGATATTTCGAAAAAACGAAGCAAAAAACCACTTTTTCCATGCACGATTAGAATACTTGACCATACCTGTACGGTAAAGTAAAAAAATTAATACTATATTGTTTTTTAGATCATTTAAAAAAATATTTTTAGTTTTTTGAATCCCTCGTTCTAATTGATATAAAAGCAAGCGGTAAATTAAAAATAAAAGAGAAAACTTTTTTCTATTAATATGAATGGGTTAAAAGAGTTCTTATGGATGGAGTTTTGTCTAAAAATATCTCCAAGCCCTGAAATGTTGTAAAAAAAAAAAATTGTAATTAGAATCAGCATAGAAAACTACTAAAATCAATTCTTAGATTTTCTGATGCAATTTCTGTTTTAATTTTGTTGACCAGTGTTATTATCATAGTTGAGGAATAAAACTACTTACAAGCACCCCAAACAAGACCCTCCATTTCAATAGTTCTGACTTGTTTTTCCATTGCAGACATATCTGTTTCGTCATCCCATGGTTTTACATCTAGAACGATGCTAGACTTGGCGATTAAGGCAGGTTTCTTTGACTTCTTCTCGGCATATTCTTTTAATCTTTGCTCCCTGACTTTAGCTGTTTCCGCATCCTTAAACACACAAAGGGAAATAAAATTTTAAGAAAAAATATATTACTTAAATCTTATAAGATATTTACATTTGAAAAATTATTGATTGTTTCATATTTCATTGAAAAAGAGAAATGTCTCCCGAAACGTCCGAGTTATTAAGAGTTAATTGAATTTTCCCCGGGCCCGGGTTTTTTTAAGAGGCCACGTTTAAATTGAAAAATAATAATGTTGTAATCTTAAAATTAATATATGTTCATATATGTATTCAAATTTATATCATTTCAAAATAAGAGATTTTTTAATAACTGTCCATTCTAATAGCTATAAAATAAGATATATTCTTACGGATAAAATTATTATTTTGGCTTTGATTATATATATTGGTTAAAATTGAAACTTGGGGCCCTAGACCACAATTTTCTCTCCTCGGCCCTTAAAATAAATGGAATGGAAAAATTAATCTGATTTGTTCCTAATTTGACTTTATATTACCTAACGAATCGCGAATATATTGCTAAGGGTTTTTAGTTATTTTTGATTTCTTAAAAAAATTAAGGAGTATGAGAAAAAATGTATGGTGATAGATTACTAAAGGAATTGTTAGAGGGTTAAGTGATGTGTACAATTACCATATATCGTGAAAAAGTGCAAAGATGGTCTTTAGAATGATTTGCAGAAAATAGTGAAATATTTGATTTTGTTTAAATCAAAGAATTTAGAATGTTATATATTGTAAATAAATATTATTCGAAGAGTCATCAAACATATGGCCAAAATCAAAAATTTATAATTTTAATGAGATAATAAAAAGTGATTGGAAAATAAAATAATAAGAAACAAAAATATTTTTTTAAAAAGTCAATGAGACGTCCTTGGGTTTCTAATGCTAAATTCTATATATATTAAAATAAAAATAGAACAAATTCAATTTAATGTGATCATCATCATCAGTGTGTACACAGTCCTAAGTTTATTTTCATTTTGATTTCTTCTATTAGGATTTAGTTGATTCCATTAAAAGCCCAAGTTAAGTTCAAATGCGAATGTAAAAAAAAAAAAAAAGTGAATTTTCAAGGTCATATTGCACCCCGTGCACTGCAACAAGTTCCTTGTAGTTGTCAGCTATGACATTTCCAAAAAAATTACAGCATAATTGTCTGAAAGCCAACCATGCGCAATTCTCTCTCACGGATTTGCAGCCCAATAAATATGCCTTCTTTTAACTTACTAGTGGTTTAGCTCAGTGAGTTTAGGAAATGTTTTTCTCAAGTACCCAAAACCCTCACCGTGTTTATCCAAAGCCTTAACAAAATGTTTCATCAGCCCTAACTTTCTATGCAACGGTGGTAATAAATTCCTCTCTTTCTCAAGTAGAGGGTGATTCCTAACACTCTCTGTCCAGGAATTAAGTTTTTAGGCAGGGGGTTACTGATGGGTACATATTCCCATTATGCAACAATACTACTTTTAAACTATTCTTAGATAAATCTAAAAATAGTCTCCACTTGTTTGTGGTGTGAATCCTTCCAAGTTTAGTGAATGGTTTAACCTAGTAATAAGCTAGCTAGCCACTTTATTTTTATTTATTTACTAGCTATATTAATATAACTAGTACCCGGCCACCGAGCGATGCTCGGTAACTTTTTGCTTCAGTTAAAAGCTATTAATCCCCGAACCCCACCACTTTATCCCACCTCATGCACCCCCCACCCCCACTCCACCCCGAAACCGCTGCCTTCGCTCCCACCGTACTCCTTCACCCCCACACCCCCCACCGTCACCTCAACCCTCTCCCCCATCCCCTCACCCAGTTTTTGAATTTCAAGCCTTGTAGTGGCCCACAGATTATGTGTATATATGCATAGGTATATAAATAAATAACGTATAATAATTTCTTTTAATTAAATAACAACTTTTAGAGTCCATCAAATTAAATTGCCAAATTCTAATACAGAAAAAATTCGTTTGTGGGATTTAAAATTCGATTTTTAATCAATTAAATTGTCTAACTTTTAATAAATATATAATAATATTTGTAATGATCTATTAGTGGAATTTATAATTAAAAAAACAATTAAAAATTAAAACGAAATTGAATAAAAATGTAATTATACATTTTTATCGAGATAACCACCTGTGAATAATTATTTCAATTAACAAAAAACCTATCAAAAACAACTTAGCCGAAGATGAGACCGTAACAGATCGAATGTCCAACATAAAACCCTCCTAACCCGTGAATTTCATCCAAATCGTTAGAGACGTTTTCGAGAACCCGATCGGATATATAAATATATATATATATGTACAATTTTTGCTCGTTTAATAAGAGTAGATTTAATATTAGTTTTAATTGCAGTTAAAACACATGAAGCTATTAAACAAATGAGAAATGTAAAGTTGATAGCGAGACAAAAGTTGCATACATTAGTTCAACATGCACCAGCATTGTATATATATTAGATAAATTTGAATATGGTTGTGTATTCTACACATATATTATAGAAATTATTAAAATAAAAGCCCCCATTTCATATCATTAATACTTTATGAATTATAGGAATTGGAATGAGGGCAGGATAGACTTTCAAATAAAAAAGAAAGTCTAAGTTATGCCGTGTGCGAAGACCTGAAACCATACAACTATAAAATATGGGTGTACCGCAAAAAATTTAGGTGATACAGAAACGGTACACGGTACAACGATACAGAAACTGTATAGCCGGGTTTTTTTCTCAAAGCCTTTTCCCGTGCAAAAAATTTAATTATACAAATGTAAATAAAAATTTCAAAAAAAAAAAAAACTTATTGTAAAATTAAAATTCTATAAAAAAGAGAAAGGGCAGAGAGAGATCTACGATGGGCTATGGGGGTCCTTATGTTGGGTTATTTCCAAAAGTTCTAATCAACTATTCAACAACCAAAGTTTTAATCAATTTGTAAGAATAGTTGATAAAATAATAAAATTACCTCTTCATCATCAGATCCAAATAAATCTACATCATCATCATCTTCCTCTTGTTCAGTTTTTGTGGCAGTTTTAGGTAAACTTTTCTTTTCTCCTGGTAAACTAGCTAATTCGGTTCCATATGATTTGATCTGATTATACCATCGGAGCGCATGTGGAGTTACGGGAGTAGGAGAAGTTTTTATATTTTGGAAGATACAGACATCAGCTTGACTTGCTTGATAACTAAAGAATTTGATTATTATTGTTTTCAAAAATTTATATTTTTTAAATACACAATATATACATAACCTTCAATATAACTTTTGTCTGATAAAAAGGAATCTAGGGATTTTAAACCTTGGGCGGTAGCAACATCTGCGGTAAAAGTCATTTTTTCTTTAAATTTATTTATAAATATAATAGGTTGAAAATAAATAATTTATTAAATTATTGATAATGAAAAAATACCTTTAAATTTATTTCTCCAAGTTTAAAATTTAGTATAAAAATGCTTGAATGCTTTATGCAAGAAGGTTGTTGGTCAAAAAGGAAGTGATCGGTGCATTCTAAAATGCCAAAGGAAGTGAATTTAAATCTCATCATTTAGTACCATTCGTGGCCACTAGGGCGATACTAACTTTAATTATACTCTCTGATTTTAATTAAATTATAGGCTCAGACAAAGCTGTGGGTCTGATTGATGATATGTTTTCTCACCGCCGGGTTCGCTGTCATCAAGAATTTGTTACAATTCTAAGATCGCGTCCGTGAATGTAGCCACAAGATATGCTCCCCTCCCTCCCTCCTCGCTATTCCGAATCCGCCCCTTCCTTCCCTCCAGCTACCTTCACGATCATTTCATGATTTCATATCCTGTCACTTTTTTCCCCTCCAATGTTTACATCTGAACTGGTTTCTTGGTTAATTATAATTATACTATATACTCTTTTTTTAAATTTTGATATAAGGATTTTATTAATTTCGATCAAAGAAGAAGAAGAAATTATAAAATATTTTTTATAATACCTACCTATATATTTTCTTAAAGGTTTTTTAGGAAATTAATGTAAGCAGCAAATCAATTTTCTAGTTTTATTTTCATTGAATTAATTATTTAAAATAAAAGGTAAATAATATATATACCTATATTTTATTTTAAAAAGCCAATTTTTTTATGCTCATTAAGTTTTTTTTTAGATTATGTTATAATTACATTTCAACTTTAATTACGTAGAGTAAAAATAATTGAAAATAAGAGTAAGTATTTATTATATGCTAGGCTATACTACATTTCCACACTCGCAACCTCAAAAATTTCAGAACTTATCTTAAATTTTTTGGTGTATTTGAATACAATTAAACATAGACTATCTTTTCTTGAGCTAAAACTGTTTGAAGCGATATTTTCAAAGTTAAGTTTGTCATATTCCTGCATTTTGGGGTCCACCGAACTCCTCAACTATTATTATGAGCCAAGCTAATATCCGGGAAGAAAATGGTAGTTACTCTGAGCATTCCAAAGCGGTGTGGAGAAAAAGAAACAATTTTACTATGATGTACACCAAAAAATATAAAATAAAATGAGAGAGTCTTCTGTTTTTTAAATAAAATAATTTTTAATTATTTCTAGAGACTATAGTTTCGAAGGCATTGCCTTCATCATCAGTCTATCACAAATATTTCAAATTAGTTACAAATTGAGATTTATACATAGAAAATTTTGAAAAATATATAATGTCTTTTTCTTCATGTTTCTTCTTGGGAGATTAAGAATATAACTGGCCCACTATCTGGGTTGCGTCTTCTTGTTTAGGCATTTTTCTAATGAGTTTTACCTGAATGAATGGAATGTTTTTAAAAAAGGGTCATTGATAATTTCTAGTTTTTCATTTAAAGATTCAATTGGGCTTTTTTCCAAGGATTTTAAAATTTCAATGGATTCTTTTAAAGGAAAGAATTAAGGGGTCATTGACTTCTTTGGTCAATTTAATTTTGGATTGATCCTGGAAAACTATGATTGTTAAAGCATTTTAAATGCTCTGCAAATGCATAATTTTCATATTTTAATTTGTAGGCTCTCTTGTGTTCATTGATCCTAATGGATAAATTCTCTTTCCGTTTTTCCTATATAAGTTGCATTGCAATCTTGGCATGTCAATTTATATGCACCGGATTTTTCATTTTTCGGAATTTTATCTTTAATTTGACTTAATTCACTTCCTAATGTATATGGTGATCTAAAGATTGTCGCGCAAACTCTAAAGATTTTAATTTATGCTTTATTTTTTCGGACATCTTACCATAATATGGTAATATTAGTTTTGGCAGATCGTTAATTTGGGAATTTTGTGAATAGATTAAATTTAAATTTGATTTTTGAATTTTACCTTTTAATATTTGATCTATTAAATTGCTTTCATAAACATTATTTATAGCTATTTCTTTGATTATCTATCTTGTATTTTACTTTATCGACATAAACCTTTCAATGTTCAACGCACTAAGAAGGAAACTTCAAAACTACATGTTTTTGAAATTTTTTTTTAGATAATTTGACAGTAGACGTCCTCCATCATTATATTTCCATAATCAAATTAATACAAATTATGGACGGAAATGATAATAATAATTATATTTCGAATACACTTAAATGTATGTACAACCATAAAAAATACTAATCAACAAAATTAGAAAGGGTTAGGTGGGACATGGCACAAAAAAGTTTGGGAAAAACTGGTCTACACGTTTTAATCTTGATCCTTCTATATTCCTTAATTCCTTCCCCTTCCTGACGAGAAAGTTCATCGCCTTCCCGTTGGCTCTTGTTGAACTATGACCCGAGGTATGATCAAATAATTCGTCCAATACTTAAATTTACAAAACAATATTATTTATTCATTTATTTTTATAACGTGTCCCATTTAAAATAGTCACCATCGTCTATAACAGCGGTCGGCAAACTTTTAAATATTGCGGACTAAATTGACAATTTGAAATTTCACGGACCAATAAATTCGCAATATATAATTTCGGGACCACTAAGATCATTTTGAAACGTACGAATTATTTACAAGCATTGAGTATGATATCCCTAGATATATTGCCTATATTTATTTATATATTAATCATTTTAATTGCATTTATTTGGCGGTTTTTTATTTTTTCTATGCCGCTGTCCGCGTAGGGGATTGATTAATCCCCTTTAAGGTAGATGTTTTGCAACTCACCATAGTATTTTATAACAAATATGATGTTATTGGTCTAATTTACATATAATAATACAGCTTTAAAAAAATGTATTTTCAACTGATTTTTTTTAAATGAGCACACTGAATTTAAATAATATTTGAATTTCTTTGCGGACCATTAAAATTACCCCACAGACCACCCGTTGCCGACCGCTACACTTATGCCACTTTTTATTCCAGTCTTTAAAATACATCTGAAACGCAGATTTTGTATATTGTTCAGCTCCTCCAGCAATTTTGTTTTTATTTCTCAAAACTTTTTATTTTCATTGTTTTCTTTGGAAAGAGAAAAAAGTCACATATGGCAAAATCTGCCGAAAAGGGTGGTTTTGGTATCATTGCGGTGCTATTTTTGGACAGAATGATGAAGTCTAGTCTGGTAGGTTATCTTGGTGCAATTTCCAGGAATTGTCCTTCTATAAATCTGGCCTTTTTCTAAGTATTACTTCACGTAGCTGACCCAAATAGTATTCTTTATTAACTGTAGCTCCTTGTGGTAAAAATTCTTGGTACTCAGTACCATGAGATAATAATAAAAATAAAAAAAAACACGAAGAAGAACGTGCGTGCACAATTTTTTGATCATACCTCGTATATATAGACTAAGAATGAACATTTATTTATAGCCTTTTTTGGTTTATTACATAATATATACATAGTTAATTAGTTAAGTGGATATTGATGAGGCAGTCCAAAAAGAAGAAGATAATTTACACTATCTTTTTATTCATAAAACCGACGTTTCGGATGATATTCCCTCTTCTTCAGGGTTTTGAAAAGTCAGTCAAAACCCTGAAGAAGGAGGGAATATCCTCCGAAACGTCGGTTTTATGAATAAAAAGATAGTGTAAATTATCTTTCTTCTTTTTTTGGACTGCCTCATCAATATCCACTTAATTCACTTATCAGTCCGTCTCCAAAAATTACTCCAATCTTATAGTTAATTAGTTATTGTACCAGGCCCCTTAGGGCATAGGCCTCTCCCAAATTTGTCCACGCTTTCCACTTTGTATTGCCACTCTGCACCAGTCCCTGCCAGCCACCTCCGCGATGTCGTCAGACCATCTTTTGGGTTGTCTTCCCCGCTTCCTTTTGAGGTCCAATGGGCACCACTCTGTTACCGTTTTCGTCCATCTTCCATCGTTCATCCTGGAAATGTGGCCAGCCCAGTTCCATTTTATTTTCTTTATGTAGATTTTAATATTTGACGTTTTTGTCCTTCTGTATATTTCTTCGGATCTTATTTTATCCATCCTTCTTATTTGTAGAATGGATCTTAGCATGGCTCTATGAGTTGTTTCAATCTTGTTGGTCATTTTCCCAGTGAGAGACCAAGTCTGTGAGCCGTAGGTTAAAACCGGTATTACACACCGATTTAGTACTTTTATTTTTGATTCTAGTGCTATTTCTTTGTTCTTCAAAATATACTTCAGGGACCAAAATTTGTTCCATGCTTGACCGACTCTTCTATTTATTTCTTGTAGCGTTCTGTCCTCGAAACTGATGGTTTGTCCAAGGTATATAGTTTCTTTTTTGCAGGGAATCGGAGCTTCGTTGTCATCAAACTTTACACTAATAGTGTCCATTTGTGAGTTGGTGATTATTACACTTTTTTTGGTGTTTATCCTCAGTCCGATTTCTTTACTTTTATTGTTTAGTTCTTGGATCATATTTGTAATCTGATTTTTTTTTGATGTTGCTATCAAGATTATATCGTCTGCAAAACGTAAATTATTCAGATAGGCACCATTTATTTTTAATCCTTTTTTTTCCAGTTCAGTTGTCGGAACATTTCTTCCAAGCAGCAGTTGAATAATATTGGCGAGAGGGAATCCCCTTGCCTTACACCTTTTCGTACCTGAAAGAAAGGTCCAGGCTCTTCTAGAAGTATTCTTGCTTGATAGTTGCCATACAGATTCTTGATGACTTCTATATAACCAATGTCGACCCCCTGGGATCTCAAGGCTTTAATGATGAACTCTTGATCCAACATGTCAAAGGCTTTAGTATAGTCGATGAAGGCCAAGAATATATCTATCTGGTATTCCTTTGTCTTTTCGATGATTTGATTAATGACATGGAGGTGGTCACATGTGGAGTATCCGGGTTTGAATCCCGCCTGTTCGACAGCTTGGTTTGTGTATAATGTTTTCTCGATTCTCTTCTGTATAATTTTCATAAAATTTTTTCCCATATTAGATGATATAGTAAGAGGCCGGAAATTATTTACATCATGGGGATTTCCTTTTTAAACATCAATAATATATTAGATTTTTGCCATTCTGTTGGAATTATTTTAGTTTTTAATATATTATTAAATATCAATTTTACTGTTTTTTTTATTATATTTATTGAGTATTTTATTATTTCGTTTGTGAACAAACGAGACAGGAATGCATCAAAATTAACCAAGAAAACCTAGAAGGAGTTAAGGAATTCCGCTACCTAGGAAGTAAAATAACATGGGATGGGAGGAGCAAAAACGAAATTAAATCAAGAATTGCCCAAGCAAAAATGGGGTTTAATTCAAAACAAAACTACTATGCTCCTCCTCAATCAGCTTAGCAAACAGGAAGTTGCTATTGAAGACATATGTATGAAGCATAGCCATGTACGGGTGAGAAACCTGGACAATTGGAAAAGCGGAGAGAAAGAGATTGGAGGCTTTCGAAATGTGGTGCTACAGAAGAATGATGAATATCAAATGGATGGATAAAATTACAAATGAAGAAGTTCTTGGAAGAATCGGAGAAAGAAGAACCTTGTGGAAGAGTCTGAAGAAGAGAAGAGGTCAGATGATGGGGCACACACTGAGACATGGGGGACTGCTTAGGGATATCTTGGAAGGGGAGGTGGGAAAGAAAAGGGGAAGGAAGACCCAGATTAGAATATTTCAACCAAATAATTGGGGATATGGGATGCCAGACATTTAGAGAGGTCAAACAGCTGGCGGGGGACAGAGTCGAGTGGAGACGGATTGTTGCATCAAACCAGTCTTAGGACTGTATACTCAATGATGATGATGATGATTGTGATCCCGTCTATTCCAGGAGTTTTAACTTTTTTAAGTTTTTTAATTATGTTAACAATTTCTGATTCCAAAATTTCAGGTAGTTCGACATCATCATTTGAGGCGCCGTCGTTTATATTAATATTTATTCCATTGCCATAATATAATTTTTTATAGAATTCAGTCGCTATATTAGTAATATCTTTGCGATTGGATTGTGACTTGTTATATTTGTCTAGTAAACATGTAATCATTTTTTTTCCAGAGGAGAGGTTTATTTTTAACCGACTTCAAAAAAGGAAACAATAGTCTCGTTATAAATAAATAAAATTTATAATTCCAGCAGAAGACACACTCTTTTATTGTCTCCTTCAATATATAAAAATTCTGCTACTCTCGGCAAAAACTTTCAATTTATTATTTTTTGTATGATGAATTAGTTGATTAGTATTTGAATCACTTTTATTTTTATTTTTTAATTCACTTTCTTTGGAATAATTCATTTTCTTACTCTTTGAGATTTATTTAATCTGGACTTGTTGGTATTTTTAATACTGTTGTAGGAATTTTCTTATTTCTGAATAAGGTTTTTATTTGTATATTTTATATTAATATTTCTATTTTTATCATTTGTTTGGCTGGACTTTGCTTTGATATAATTTATCGATGTATTTGCGCAGTTTTTGTTTTTTTGATAACTGTGTGTTTTCGGGAGGTTCGGGTCTAAATCACCCAAGCTGGCCAAGCTTCCTGGGTGGTGAGTGGAGTCTATTGTTATTTGATTTGAGGACCTATGCCGGTATTGTTAATCTGAATTATTTGTTTCAAGATTTTCAAGCGATTTAGTTTGTGTTATGAATGATAACAAACTTGCCTGGGAACTACTCATACTTGCTATGTCACGTTTAGCCTTTTTTTTGTGATTTGAACATTTTTGGGTTTTTTCATTTGTATCATTTTTTGTTGGTGGTGATGTTTCCAGTGGTCTTTTACTAGTGTTGGTCTTATCATTTTGTTTGTAAAAATCTTTTATAATTAGTTTGTCGTATCTAATCATTGCATACTTGCCGGCTTCTCTGGCCTGGATCATGTCAGGGATCAGTTTCTTCCTGATTTTCTGTACATTTTTAGGGAAATCTTCTGTAACATAATTTTGACTATTTTTTAGGTTTTTATTATTTTTTATTAATATGTTCTTAACACGGCGGGAGAGGAGAGAAATCACAATAGGTCTTATTTTCCCTGTTTGGGGCTTTCCTATTCGTTGCATGTAATTAACATCTCTAAAGCGAAATTCGTTGTATAAGTTATCATTTGTGAATTTAGTTGTCATAGTTTCTAGATCGTTTAAGTTTTTTTTCATTTTCTACCAATCCGTGTAGTAATATATTTTTAGATTTTAATTCCTTTTCCAAATTTTTTATGTTATTTTCAACCGTTAATAGTCGGCCTTCAAAATTTAGATGTTATAGTCTGTTCTAGCGACTCAAATTTTTTGGTAAATTCATCTTTTATTTCATCCTTCCAGCTTGATAGGATTGATAATAATC
This sequence comes from Forficula auricularia, assembly GCA_024734495.1. Taxonomy (NCBI): domain Eukaryota; kingdom Metazoa; phylum Arthropoda; class Insecta; order Dermaptera; family Forficulidae; genus Forficula; species Forficula auricularia. The sequence continues at coordinate 4,090,692 of JALMQS010000101.1, read as the reverse complement.
GATTTTCATCCATATTGTATGTTTATTCAATTGTTAATTTGTAATATAAAATCAGCAAAACTCACCAAGCTGTCGCTCTTCTTCAAAACACTTCCAAGCTAGATCTGAAGGGAGGAACTTCTGCTCCGTGCCAAGTCTAGACACCAACTCCAAGAATGAACATTAATTTATATTAAATTAAATTAGAAAACAAAAAAAAAATGTTATTATAGACAAATCGCTTCTTCGATTCATTTTATTTTATTGTAAAATTCTATGATCATGAATAATAAATAAATAAATAATATTTTTTGAAAAACATTATAGCTGTTTTATATTATATGTATATATATAAAAAAATACAAATCGTTTATAAAAAACAATCCAAAACACGTTTATTCAAAGTCATTGGATTGTTTTTTATAAAAGTTTTGTATTTTTTTATAAATATAAAAACAATCAATAATTTTTTTTTCTTTTTATATATATATATATATATATATACATCTATACTATACCTTTTTTTCAGCTATTTAAAGTAACAATTTCAAAAGAAAATTTGATGTAATTTTACAAGTGATGTCAATATTATAGAAGTTCTATAAATTATCAATAAGTAATCTACTAGAACAATTACAATTTTCGCAGCTATTTAAGATCAATATAAGAAGAAAATAAGATGGCTTTTAAACTAAACTAAACATGAAAAGAATTTTAGATTATTCCATCATCATGGAATCCTCTATAGACTATAGCTTATTAAAGTAATAGAATACTTTCAAATAAAATATAGATTAATTAATAATGAAATGTTGATAAGATGAAAGAAACCAGTCAATTAGACGATTTCCATATGGCTTTAAAAAATATTTAAATAAATAAATATAGCCTAGAGATTTGTTGCATTGCCAAGAAAGAGTTTTTTAGAACTTAAATTTAGCGACGTTTTGTATTCAAACTTGATCTCTTTCAAAATATTTCCAAATACCCCCTGCCCCCCTGTAATAAAATCATAGCACTCACCACTCAGGGTGACTGAAGAGTTTTTGGTTATTTCAAGCAAAAAGAATTAAGAATAAAGCAAATATGTCGCAGGAATAAACATAATTAAATTCAAAAAGTTAATTCAGAGAATTACAATAAAAGTATAATGAGAATAAGTTATTTTGAATATTAATTCAATAATATCTAACAAATATATAAAAGCATATGGAAGGTAGAATTTTATTCAATTAACTGCTTAAAGACGAGAAAAAAAATATTAATTTCTTTCGGAGAATAATAGTTATAAAATAAATAATTAATTACAAAATAGTGTAATATTTAATCGTTTACTATTAAATGAGGTATACTTATATATATATATATATATATATATATATTTACTAGAAAGCCCATCTGTCTGATTCTTTGGGGAATCGAAACAGATGAATTTTGTTCAGATATTCAATAATAAATTTTATTTAGAATGTTTAATGTTAACTTCGCTTAAATGGAGAAGGCATCTGCGGGCTTAACGCAGAAGATGTCGGATCATACCCGGCTGGGTCCTGTATCTTTTTTTAAACTCTTGGTTCAGTATCAAAACGAGTCTGGTCCCAATTGCACCAAAATAGGGCAGTGAACTGATAATAAGTTATATATATATATATATATAGGGCCTATCAAGGGGGGGGGGCAATAATAATAAGTTTTAACTTTCGCGTTCATCTAACGTTAACATTAAACATTCCTAATAAAATTTATTATTGAATATCTGAACAAAATTCATCTGTTTCGATTCCCCAAAGAATCAGACAGATGGGCTTTCTAGTAAATTTAAAAGAACCATACTATTAGGAAAATAGGAGAAACCGCGCCTGAGCTAAAGAGTTGAATATATATATAAAATTTGATTATAGGATCTGGTCAGGGGATCCATCGCCTAAATGGAGAAGGCTTCTGCGGGCTTAACGCAGAAGATGTCGGATCATACCCGGCTGGGTCCTGTATCTTTTTTTAAACTCTTGGTTCAGTATCAAAACGAGTCTGGTCCCAATTGCACCAAAATAGGGCAGTGACCTGATAATAAGTTTTATATATATATATAGGGCCTATCAAGGGGGGGGGGGGCAAGAGGACAGCTGCCTCAATAATTCAATACGTTAATGTTGAAGTGCTCAATGTTGCTGGGAAATAAATAAATGTTATAATTTATTAAATATAAAATAAAATTATTTTTATTTAGTTGTCCACCCGTACCTTCAGTGAATAATTTTGATTGCTGCTGCTATCTGCACCAAAAGAAGAAACTTTTAACTAAAACAAAAAATATCGTTCGGCCAGGCGCTTTCTCTAAAAATAAAAGGTTTAATAATAACCACAGGGAGTCTCAATAGAGAGGACAACATATAACTGGCCCATGGAAAATTTTTAAAGTCCCTGTATTTTTTGTATGGGTCTACTCCCTAGCTTCATTATATAAAAAAAGATTATTTTAACAAAAAAGGGTAATCACGTTTTTAAGAGGTCCTAAAATGGCTATATAAAATTATTTTAATGCCTGAATATAAGATTGTCCAAAATAGGTTATTACCAATAAGAATATTTACCCTTAGTAAGGATCAGAATCATTCATTCGATTAAAACTGGGCCTTTCAAATGAAAAAGTTTTTCACTATTTTGAATAAAACAGAAATTTGGCTTAGACTAGACCCAGAAGAAATTCGGGATAGCATATAAAAACTTAATAGAGGAACTGGAGGTTTATTATTTTAGCGAGGATCATAACAGAATGGTAAATTTTTCCTTTTCTTCTCTTAATAAATTAATAGATTTTGATCAGGGGGAATCCTAGAAATGAAGGCCCTCATTCGGATGATGAGAATTTTTCATCAGGCTAAAATGGGTAATACAAAACACTGTATTTTTGGCTGAATGGATCTGGGCACAGGATAAACCCTGAAATGGTGTGCTTGGTATGTAATAAATATGAAAATGAAGATGCTTGCTTTTTATAATATGTTTTATGTGTATGTATTCACTAATTTATTTTTTCTCAATTCTAGTATTGAATTATTCAATTCTATATTTACGATAAATTAATCTAAAACATAAACATAAATATGAAAAAGGGGCCAAGTTCGGTACAAACGGCTTCGCCGACAAAAGAGTTGAGATCTTAACGTGTACTATAGCAGTTGCTTAAATCATAACTATAGAAATAAACAACGTTCTTCAATTGATTTAAAAGAAAATTTGTTACGTTCTTTGATATTAAATTTATAACTTGGCAAAAGTTATAATAGTCAATAACTTATTATGTTTAACGTCATGATATTTAATACAAGTTTAAAATTTAGCTTTGCTAGTTGTTCTATTTTATTCTACAAACAATTTAGTTGGATATAAAACTCGTTAAGTTTTAAATTTAATATCAAAGAACGTAACAAATTTTCTTTTAAATCAATTGAAGATCGTTGTTCATCCATATAGCTATGATTTAAGCAACTGTTATGGAACTTGGTACCCTATTAGATTTCAACACTTTTGTCGGCGAAGCCGTTTGTACCGAACTTGTTTGTTACATTATTTGATATTGAATTTATAACTTGGCAGTTATAATAGTCAATAACTTACGTTTAACGTTATGATATTTGATACAAGCCTAAAATTTAGCTTTGCTATTTGTTCTATTTATACTACAAATAATTTAGTTGGATATAAAATTTGCCAAGTTACCATATAAATATAATATCAAAGAACTTAACAATTTTTTTTTAATCAATTGATGGGCGTTGTTCATCCCTATAGCCATGATTTAAGCAACTGATATGGAACTTGGTACCCCTCTAAATCTCAACTCTTTTGTCGGCGAAGCCGTTTGCACCGAACTTGGCCCCTTTTTCACATTTATGTTTTTGGACAGATATCATTAATTTTTGAAAAGTTTTATCTTTTAATTTATCTAAATAATTACATTTTAACATTTATATTAATAATGATTAAATATATCTCATAAAATTTCTGTTAAAAACCCGGTCAGGGTTTTCATAGATTTCACCTCTTCATTTAGGGCCACGAAGAAGGGAAAGTTTCGGTTTTTCAATTTTCTCCTTTATTAATGTACCAGGCTTTACCAGTATGCCAAATTTCAGAATTCTAGCTTGATTGTATTTTCACTATATGTTATTTAAGGCTATAATAAATTGCACGCCTTCATTAAGGTCCTGAAAAAGTTTATTTTTTCTCAATCCTTTTGTATTGAATTATTCAATTCTATATTTACGATAAATAAATAATAATAATAATACGACAAAAATAATATATAATTTTATTTACTCTAAGAAGACACCTAAAAGATGAAAAGATCAGTGCTTTATTTTATTTCTTTCTCTTTTCACTATTAGGATTTATTTTTTTTTATTGGAGCTAATTTTTATTTTGAATTTCGAACAACTTTGGAAATTTTTATATCTTGTGGCTACGTTCGTAGAATAATAAATGGTTGCTACATTCACGGACACGATCTCAGAATTGTAACTTGCTCCTCTCATCAGTGTGCTCCCCACCAGTGGCGCACAGTTACCCCTTGTCGCGCTGAACCAATGAATGTCAACTTGGCGATAAATCATTATTTTTATATTTATTATAATAAAAGAGAGCGGGAATTCAAATCGCTCATTTGAAAATATATAGTTCATATAAAAGGAGTCTCATTAAACATACTTTTTCAATTGACACTGTTTTTATACAGCAATACTTTTGGCTGAACCGAAAATCAGATGCCCTCATTTTTTTTCTTCACTGAAATACAAGAGTCCAAGGTGCTTTTTTCACTATTATTTATATCCGACGATTGGCTGTTCGGTTTCCCATGTGTGTTTGATTAGGAAAAAATGGAAGCCCCAAACACACCCCGCCCGACGATTGGCTGGTTCGGTTTTCGATGTGTCTTTGATTAGAAAAAAAATGTGAGTCCAAAACACACCCCGTCCGGACTTAACTTTCGGAGGTTCGGTTAATATATATTAACCGAACCGGAGTCGTTTGCACATATTCGGTTCTATTACGTGGTTTGTTTTAATAAAATTATTGTAAATAATATATTATTTATTATAATATTAATAATTACATTAATATTTATCTACTGCACTTTTAATTAAAAACCGATTAGACGGAATCAAATTATATTTTAAAATCCCCGGGTCAATATTCATTGAGTGCTGCCCCTAGGAGGAATAACTAAAATAGTGGTGGGAGAGATGAGCAGAGTGGGGAACCCTTTTGACAACGAAATTGGCATATATATATATATACGAGCAGTGCCGGGCGCATATATAAAAGGGGGCGTGCCGTTCATAGTATACTCTCTGGTCCATAGATAAAAGTCGTCGGCACGCCCGGCACCGCTCGGGCCCTCCGGGCTGGTAGCCCTAGCGGGCAGCGTCTCGAGATGTGAATATTAGCTGTCCGTAATTATATGTTTTGAAAAAAATATTTTTTGAATAATGAATATTGATCAAAGAAAGATGAAAAAATATCATTAAATGCTTTATAAATACTTTATTAGAGCATGCAACCATTTCTCTCGAAATTACCGATCTGTTGAAAACCTATTTCTTTTTTAATAATACATTTCAATATTTAAATTTATCTAAAAAGTGTCTCTAAATTAATTATACATAATAATTTTAAAATTAATTTATCTACTAAAATTTCAAATGACCCGCGCAGTAATAATTTAAGAATTAATCCCTTTTAAATCATATCTCATTAAAACTTATATTATAAATTAAATATATATAATATATATATATTTTAAAATTAATTTGTCTTCTAAAATTTTAAGAATTTATATTTTTCTTAAAATTAAAAAAAAAAAAATAATAATTTTCGCGTTATGAATTATTTCCAAAAAATTAAATATATATTAATATATAATATATTCAAAATTAATAAATTTGTCTACCTAAATTTCAAATGAGACACGCCGTAAATCTAATATTCTAAGCTATATAGAGGAATATATTAATATATAGAGATAATATAGATATATAATATAGAGAATAGATATGTTTTATTTGTAAAATTTGACCTTATAACAACTGTCATTGAATATTAGTTGCTTTTTTCTCCCACAAACATTTTTATTTCAATAAATAAAAAATGCAATCCATCGAATTTATATAAAATTTAAATATTGTAAACTTTTTCGATTTGTTGTGTTGGTATTGGCACATTTGTTGTGTTGGTATTAGCACATACGCATTAGGCAATTCTAGAATCGTCATAAAAACAAAATTATGCCATAGATAAAAGATACTAACTGAATTATGCTTCGCAATATTTTCTTTATTTTCCACTTTATAACCTCGATTCATAGTTAATTTAAACATAAAAAGCACTTATTAAAGTGATTAAATAAAAAAAAAATTGGTGTTTTAAATATTAAATCTATGACGATATTTGTTTATTAAGAATAAAATGACCCAAATCCATATCTGAAAGCAATACTTGTCAAAAATATTCTATCTTATATTATTAAACAAAAAGAAACAAACATTTTAAAAATAAAACTCAGTGTTCATTTTATTATAAAATGTCATCAGAATATACAAAAAGTATTTTGAAGATAGTGGTGGCTCAAATAAATCAAACCATAGGTTGGAATTCGATTCAATCAACTCCATTGGAAATTTTAGTAAGCCTTTTACAAAGATATCTGGAAGAGGTTGCAAAATTAACTCATCGATATGCAGAACAATGTATGTATATTATTGTTATATTATTATTTCAGCATCATGGTTTTTAACCTATTGGAAATGTTTGTTATGATATTATTAAGTAATATTTAAAATAGATTATGATTTTTTCTTTATATTGATTTTATTAAAGAGTATAGCCTCGAAACCCTTGTCTATATTATATCTTCAATCTACTAAAATTATTAAATTTTTGTCTTCAAATTAACCTTACATCTTTTGATAAGAATATTCCATTAACTATTTCCATTACTATTTATTTATTATATTAATTGATATGAAAATTAAATGTGGTGTCCAAACAGCTCTATTATAAGATTTCTTATGAAATGTCAGGGTAAACATCAACCCAGCTCATTGTCAACCCAATTATTTCAGCTGCCTTTGTATATATAGATAGTAACTGGAGCGATGCTTCAATTGCTTACTTTTAATATATAATTTTATTTGGTATAAAACCTTTGTGGGATTTAAAATTGAATAAAAATGTAATTATACATTTTTATCAAGACAACCACCTGTGAATAATTGTTTCAATTAACAAAAAACCCATCAAAAATAATTTAGGTGAAGATGAGACCGTGACAGATCGAATTGTCAACCCAAAAACCCCCTAACCCGTGAATTTCATCCAAATCGTTAGAGCCGTTTTCAAAATAGAAAAAATATACAAATATCCTATATCCTATACTACTAAAGCGCATTTGTGCCTGCCTCTGTATCTATCTATGTATCTATGTCCGTCCCCCAACAAAAACAGTCATCATGGTTACCAATTTATATGAAATTATTTATATATATAAAATTGTTTTGGGTCATTCCATCTCAACTCAACACAACCATTTTACCTCACCACTAATGGGGCAAAAAACAACCCTTCTGACATTTAATTAAAAAGTTCTTCGAGCACCGAGCGATGCACGGTAACTTTTTGCCTCTAAATAGCTTAAGTTTCAAATTTCAAGGCTCTGCGACTTACCGAAGACGAGATATGAACAATTAAAATATTTATTTTGCGACATGACTAATTTCCATCCCCTTCCATTATTTCAATCGGATTAAAATCTATACACGACTAATAACTCATGAGACTTGATAAGTTCACCAAGTTTAAGCGAAATGGTTAGAGCCGTTTTCGAGAACCCGATTCTATATATATACAAGAATTGCTCATTTAATAAGATAAGAAAGATAATAGTACCATTTAAACAAAAGGAAAGGATTAAAACGCCTCTATGATGAATCAAAGGAGCTAATTAATTTAATCAATCTTCTCTGAATCCACGCCCTACCCATATTATAGACGGAGGGAATTCCGATCTTGCAAACTAATTTTTATATTAGATTGAAGATGAGGAAAGGATTTCGAACTATACTACCAAATAAATAAAAATATAAAGTTTAATCAGCAAACATTCTATAGTTTATATCATATTAATAAAAAATTATCATCATTTTGTCTATATGTATATATTTAACGAAAACACTTTTTTAATTATTTGAAATGTTTTTTCTTTTAGTTGGTCATACAAATCCCAATCTTGATGATCTTGGACTTGCATTTCTGGAGATGGGAATTAATATTAGCGAATTGGAAGAATATGTTAGAAATGTGGATTCAGTTCCTTTTATGCATGACATACCAATGTACCCCCTTCCAAAAGAATCACATTTGAATCATTTAAAACCAGGAAGTCGAGAAGTTGTTACTCGACCTGTACATGTAGACGAACATCTACCCCCTATGTACCCTGAAATGGAAGGTAAATATTCACATTATCAATTAAATTATTTGTAAAAATATCTAGAAGAGAAGGTTTATAATGAGTCAAAAAGAACATCACCTTTGCAGTCGAAAAAGAGTAGTATAAAGTCGTATAAAAGAACATACATTTAATATTTTTTATTTGAGTGTTGATGAGGTTTTGCCAACAATTCATCTATAATATTTTTTATTCTTCTTTGCTAATGAGAAATTTAAACACCTTCATTTAAATTTCTCAATCTTAAAAAATGTCACCCCCCAACCACACACCTCCCCTCCCCCGGATCCCCCACCATTGCACCCCACCTCCCGCACTCCCCACCCAGTTTTTGCATTTCTACCTTTCTAGTGGTCCACAGATTATGTTTATATAGGTATAAAAATAAATTCCTTATAATTATTTTTTTTTAATATAAAATAATTTTTAAGAAAAAAATAAAAACCTACTTCAAAAAATTAAATGCAACAAATAAAATACACTAAAAGGTATAAAATAATTATTATCTTATTTAGTTACAACTAAACGACGAAATATTAACATGAAATTACTTTTTGAAGTCGGTGCCAAACAAACTATACCTATAAGCGAGCATACCCGCCAAACGTACTAAGTAAGATCCGTCGAGTGCGATTCATAAAAGGTATATGTTTGGCACCAACTTCAAAAAGTAATTTCATGTTAATATTTCGTCGTTTAGTTGTAATTAAATAAGATAATAATTATTTTATACCTTTTAGTGTATTTTATTTGTTGCATTTAATTTTTCAAGTCGGTTTTTATTTTTTTCTTAAAAATTATTTTATTTTTCTCTTTTTAGTGATGTTATTAATAGTCGAAATCGGTTCATAAACAAAGAGGTTAGGTCTAAACAAACCTAATAAAAAAGGTCTAATACCTATGAAAAAAAAACGAAAAAAAAATTGGACCAATCGGAAGCTAGACTGGACCCAATGCAAAAAAAATTTTCAAAATCGGTTGAGAATTGGCGGAGATATGAGGTAACATAGGCACAAAAAAAAAAAAAAAAAAATTCAGTCGAATAGAGAACCTCCTCCTTTTTTGAAGTCGGTTAAAAATAACAATTTATCGAGTTTTTTAATCAATTAAATAAATAATAAATAATAATTTTATTGAAGCAATTTTTTACATGAAACAATGTATACATACAGGACTTTCCTTAAAATTGTTTTTATATTTTTCTTTGCAAATGCACTTTTATGAAATCTGTTTTTAAGGATTGAACAAGTAAATGAAAAAAGTAAAATTGCTATATTAATTCACTAATCATCTAGTGAATATTTTAACATTAAAAATATTTTTGGTAGTATATATATATATTTAGGAACCCCCCCCCCCGCTATAAACATTTTCAATCTTAATTAACATTTGAACAAGACTAATTTTCGCAATTTTTGAGGCTGAAATCTTTTGACCAGAATCAAGAGGATGAGTTTTCATTCTCAATTTACAGGGTATTCATTCACGAGTGTAAAATATTTTGGGATTTTTTTTGGTGCTGGTGGTGGTGGTAGGGGTGATTTGAATCATAAAATGTTATATGAACATAAATCCTATTTTAATCCCTTAGTAACTACAGCTGATCAAAATTATTAAAAAAATTTTTTGCAACGAAATTTTCTCTGGAGAGAGATGGACTGGTAGAAATTTTAATTGAATGTAATGGAAGGCAGCCCAGAGGTAGTGAGACCCTTTGAAACCCTGAAGAAGGAGGGAAAAATCCTCCGAAACGTCGGTTTGAAAGGAAAGGAGGAAGGATTCCAATAAATTACACCTTATTTTATATGTGTTAATTTTTTCTTTCCTCACTACCTCTGGGCTGCCTTCCATTACATTCAATTATTAAAAAATATTTACGATACATATATTTAAGGTAGTTGTTCCGCCAAATGCGTTTTGGTAAAAGCAAACTTGTGGGTCCCCTTTCTTAAGCGCCAATTTCGTTGTCAAAAGGATTCTCCCACTCTGCTCACCTCTTCCTTCCCTATTTTAGTTATTTGAGCGCTCCCAGGGCGCAGCACTACATGAATATTTACTCGGGGATTTAAAAATATAATTTGATTCCGTCTAATCGGTTTTTAATTAAAAGTGCAGTATATCAATATTAATATAATAAATATTATTAATATTATTTACAATAATAATAATAATAATAACAATGTTTATTCAATGAAACATACATAATAAATAAAAGAAAAAAAAATACAAACACATTTTACTCATGGTCGACTCGACCGTTTGAGGAGGTCCGATGCTTCAAAAGTATTCGTGTTAAATCACAAAGCCAGATATAATTCTTAAACTACAAATTGTCATGACTAATATTATTTACAATATTTTTATTAAATCACGTAATAGAACCGAATATGTGCAAATCGACTCCGGTTTGGTTAGTATATATTCAGTTCGTATAGCTCCTTTTCGGGCTGGCATTTAGACCGTTACGCCAACCGAATCGTCTAAAAACTAGCCCGAAAAGGAGCTATACGAACCCAACCGACTAACACCGACTAAAAACAATTTGGCAACAGCGCATTTATTTAACCAGCGAAGATGTATAAAGCGCGCATGCGCTAGATTTTTTCAAAATTATAATTTTCATAAGGTGTAACGTAGGCGTTGATTACATTTGTTAAAAAATAAAACGATTTTTATAGAAATAAATCGACCTTTAAAATGTATTTTAGCTATCATTTTAATATAAAAATATTCAATCTCTTACAATGGTGACAAATTTGTCAAACGAGCACGGGATTGGCTAGATTTGGTACATAAACAACAAAAAGTTTTGGGCCTATGAATTATGAATCCTTATTGTCTGTTCTATATACTCTAGCATTAACTTTTTGTTGCTAGTATTGTCGCGAAACAACTACATTAAAGACGCGTGTGCTAGGGACAATACATTAATTTGATGTTATATTATCAAAAATGATCTATCTTAATACTTCGATATTATTATCATTAAAAAAAGAAGAGATTTTATTTTAAAAACTGATTTCTTCTCTCCTTCCTCGCTAATAATCCACTAGTCCCTGTTATTTTTGCTACACCTATTATTACACGGCCTGACTTCTTTTGATGTTCTTTGTTCAAAATGGAATTTAATATTGGTGTTGTTATTATATCTCTATCTATTTTAATCATTAATAATTGGAATAGGTATAAAAATTTAATGAGGGGTTTGAATTATTGGAGTTGGATTTATTGCAAATTGGCCCAATTCCTCTGAGGAAATTGATTAAAATTTTATGAGACAATTCCTATGAGTTACAAAGGCTATTTTAAATTTAATTTTGATTTTTTCTATTGAAACGATAAAGATATTTGAAAAAGTTTTATTTGATTAGATTGAAGAATGTTTATAACTTTATTAATTAATATAATGTTTCACCTAAAACCTACACCACTTTCCCTAAGTAAAAAAAGTTCATAACTTTTGTTTTAATTTTTTTCTAATATATATATAAGCCAATTTTTTTCTACGGAAAAAATAATAATATTGGGAGATACAAGTTTCAAGGAGCCCTGATTCAAAATCATATTTACTCGATCAGTAGTGCTAAAAATCAAAATTAATTGAAAATTTATATATAGAATCAATAACTAGAATGTCTAAACCCCCTTTTTACCAAATTTCAGGTCACTTTTCGATTAATTTTAAATTTGGTATATGTGTTATAAAATCTCAGGCAAATGTATGTTTTTAAGGTTAAATCAGTCAGCCAAATGTTTTATTTTTCCTATATGCCTTTTACTTATTGTAAAGGGTTTTAGTTACAAATTTTTTAATGTTTTGTTATTTTTCGATTAATATTTATTTCATAATGTAATAACCCCAATGACCCTGGATCGGCTTTTTAAAAACGTCTCCAATCGAAAACATTTTAATTAAACTTCTTTCATATAATAATAAAACTTGAGCAAGATGCGAGGTAGGTTTCACAAAAAAAGAAATAAAACTAAATTGAGTTTTGAATTCGATATATTTCGGAGGTGAGCCCATCATCAGGTGTCAGAGAAAACTGGGCTCACCCCCGAAATATATCGAATTCAAAACTCAATTTTTGTTTTATTTCTTTTTTGTGAACTCTACCTCGCATCTTGCTCAAGTTTTATTATTATATTAAAATGTTTCACCTAGAACCAACACCTAACTCCTTAAAAGTTATAAACTTCTTTCAATACATATAACTTTATTTACTACCTCTTTTATGTTAAACATTATTTTAATGCTATTTTATAAGTTAAAACATAAGATTTCTCATATAATCTAGCTATTTGTCTCTCTTTGTTATCTTCTCTTCTGGTTTTAGTAATTAATACAATTCATTTAATATTGGATTATTTTTGTTGAAATTAAATATATTTATATTAATTAAAATATTTATATATATACTTATATATTTATAATAATAATCTATTTTTTATATTCCTTGAGTTATATTTTAAGAAAAATTAATAATGTTTATTTCCTAAATCTCTATTTCAGTTGAAGAATATGTTCCGAAACAAAGTCCTCTTAGTGTTGATGTCAATAGTTCTGGAGCTGGTTCACCACAATCCAGTCCTAAGCCGGTTTTCAAACGACCTGGAGATCCTGCCCCTATAGAATGTCCAGCTTTGAAAAGAACTAGGTATATTTATTTTTAATTACAAAATAATTTTATTACCCTCCATTCATTTAAAATAGTGCTGGCAAAAACCGGTTTCTGATAAAACGGATTACTCGGATAGTAGTGAAAAACCGATTACCAGATTATTCAGGTATAGAACAACCGGTTAATCTGTTTTTTGGAAAAAAACAAAAATTGAGCTATATCGCAGGTTTTTGGTTTACAAAAAAATATTTTATAGTAAAAATCGGAAAATTATAATTCAGGATTAATATAAATAAAATTCTCAGATCCAATCTTATAAATATAATTCAGGAAATTTCATGTGATACACTGCAAAGCATGCAGACTTAAATAAATAAATAAATATTTATTAAAAAAAAAATTAATAAATATTGATTAATTTTTTTTAATTACCTCCAAGACGACCAGTTTCGAAATTATACAAATTATCATCTTCAGGACCTAATAACAACAAAGGAAACAATAATATTATAATCATAAATGAAGGAGACAAAAATAAAATAAACTGAACAACAACAGGGCTGCTTGACCAGAAACTTTAATATAAAAAAAGGTTGCTAAATGTCAGATGTGGTAGCATGTGATGTCAAGCCAAGTGCCCTGATTGCATTTTTTGGTATTCGGGTAATTAAAGGTTTTGATAAACAAATACTAACTTGAGTCTGTTTTTAGGGTTCACTTTAAAAAGTAAAACGAACACTATTAGTGTTGCTTGACTGTCTGCCTCTTTGTCTGTCTGAGCATTGTAGCTCGTAACTTAAATAAGATACAAACTTGAAATTTCTAAGCTACATATAAGTATATTTCATTTTCCTCGAAATCAAAAATCATATTAAAATTTTAATCAAACGATTTTTTTGGGAAGGGTTGTATTTTGTGGGATTCAAAATAAAATATTTTTTTTATCATGGGGTTTGAGGTATCCTTGTATGATGATCATGCCGTCATTCAGCTAGTAATATATGTAATTGAAAAGTTTTTGTTTTGCCGAGAGTAGCAGAGTTGTTGATTCACAAAGAGAAACAAAGAGGTTGTCCTCTGCTAGATGCAAATAAACATACACACATATATGTACATATATCGAAATGATATATCTGTATATATAATATATAATTTATTTGTTTGAGACTATAGTTTCGAAGGCTTGGCCCTCATCATCAGTCTTTTTAATTATAAATATTATTTTTCATTAGATCAGCACCGCGTGGGTATTGAAAAAATTTGAAAAAAAAATTCCCTTCCTTCTAAGCTGAATAGCCAGGTAGAATTAAAAACATTTTCTGGGCACACATCCATATATACCATATATCTTAAACTAACAAAGAACTCCGAACAATGGAGGGGGGGGGGGGTTAGTTGGACTTTTTCCACTTTTTTTTATCTAAAAATGTCTGTTATGACAACTGTACATTTTAAGCAGGTGGCTATTTGTCAATTCGAATCTGTTATTTAAACAGAGGTCAGAATTTTTGTTATATGATTTAAGAATTTCTAAAGATTCAATAGCGTTAATCAATCGAGGATTTCTCTCTGCCTTAATTAATCTAATTCCTGTACCCTCTGGGAACGAGTGATTGTTTGAATTCAGATGTAGAGCTAGTGAATTTTCCTTTTTTTGATTTCTAAAATCCCTCAAATGTTCTTTTAATCGAATTTTTAAATTACGTTCTGTTTTTTCTACATAAATCGCATCACAGTTCTTGCATTTCAAACTAAATATCCCACTGACCTCTGTTTAAATAACAGATTCGAAATTCAACTTCCCACCCCCATAAACCACACAAATTGTTGAAATTCAAGAAAATCTCCCATTTTAAAGGTTCCCGTTAACCTTACAAATAAAATAAAAACAACAAAATTAAAGTCAATCTTAGGAAATTGTTTGAGCCAACGCACGAACACCTCCCCAAAAAAACAATACACCTCATTAGTAAATTGGTAAAGACACCAATGATTTTATTAATGTATATAATACATTTTTGCTTATGAAAAAATTAATTAATTTTGGAATTTTCGAAAATGTGTTATATTATTATTATTCTCATTAAAAATAGTCAATAACCACTTTGATTAGATAAATTACATATACTATATAATAATCTTTTAATTAGCTGGCGAGCAAATGTATTCATATATAGAGGAGATCGAAGAAAGAAAGGATTATTATTGATTTATCCATAAAATGAATACTGTTGGATTTTTGTATATTTTTTTAATTTGACAAAATATGTTATATTGATTTTCTTTAACCCAACACTTGCTGTTCATTTTATTTTATTTTTGTCTCCTCTATATATGAACAAAACATGTTTCCTTTATTATTAGACCCTGAAGATAATAATTTGTACAATTGTTGGGGTTGAGTTAAATTTTAATTCATTTTTTTTTATTTTGCATACCGTTCCATATACTACCACATTTATGCAAATTTCCTGAAATACAATATAACGTTTGAATATTCAAACTTACGAAAAAATAAATTTTAAGAGATATGAATTATTTTTTCAATAGATTAAACTATGTAATTACGTACATAGAAATTTTTTTCAAAAATAAAATCACTAATTAATTATTTTGTCAAAATATCTATATTAGCGAATTATTAAATTTCTCATACGCTCAAGCTCAATACCACTAAGAATAACCCAAAAAACAGTTTTAAGTTTCCAGCACTAATTTAAAATAATATTTTATGCATAAAGTGTCTAAAAAATTTGTTGAAAGATATTAGAAAACAAACAAAACAGAGGATAGAAATAAATTACCTTTATTGGCCTTCAAAATAATAGCTCTCCGCCACAAAGCACTTTTGACATCGCCCATAAAGCTGATTGGAAAGTGTCTGTAAAGCTCTCTTTAGAAATCGATCGCAGGACCGCTATCATACGTTCTTTGATACCGTCACGTCTTCAAAACGTGCACCCTTTAGGCGGAGAAACAGAAAGAAGTCCACATCTGGCAGATCAGGGGTGTACTCTAGATGATCGAGAACAGTTAAGCTGGGCTGTACCAAGAATTGGCCCAAATGGATCGTGCACACCGCTGTGCGTTATCGTGCTGCAACATCCACTAACAGTCCTGTCCAACAATGGCCGAGCATGGCGGATGCGCTGTAGCCACCGTTTCAAAACTTGCTTGGAGAATGCATCGTTCACGGTTTGACCTGCAGAAACAAATTCTTTAGGCTAAGTCCACACCAAAGGAGGCAATCAATCTTAAAGTCTAGGTCAGGGATCGGCAACCTTTTGAGACGGAAGAGCCAAAAGTTACAATTTACAAAATTACCCAGTTTTTAAAGAGCCACTAACATTTTTTTTTCAATATTATGTTATTTGATTAGGATTAGGTATATAAATTTGATTTTTGATTTAAAATAAATAGCTTTAAATATGAAATAATATTTATTCATTAGCACAAAACATATTAAAGTATTTTAGCTAGCTCTTCTAGAATAATAAAATTAGTAATCAAAAAATATAACTATAATTATTGAATAATAGATAGTTACATCAATGTGAGAATTGGCCTTGCCTTTTGAAATTTTGGTTAAATCTGGCTGATCCATAGCAAGTGATAAAGCAGAAGCCAGTTGAATGTTTTCCACTTGCATATGTGTTACATTTGAAGACATTTTAGCAGTTTCTATCTTGTACTGTTTTAGCAGATAATGGCAAATCTTTGATTCTCTTCATGATTTTTGTTTTGTTTTTGAAATCACGAAACAGTTCTTCAGCTCCACGTATGAAGTAGTCACCATCTGTGAATGGTTTCCCTCTTTTTTCCCTATTTTTTATGAGTTTTGAATATAAAATAATATAATTATTAATATTTGCGCATGGAACTGGAGAGCCGCATCTTGACATCGAAAGAGCCGCAGGTTGCCGACCCCTGGTCTAGTGGATTGATAGCTAACTATCTAACATGTGCCTAGGCCCTAGGATACATAAGGGCCACTCTTAGCAGTAGTGCTAGCTTTGCTTTAAGCCTTGAGTGAATATACTGAAATTCCAAATAAACAAAAGAATGCATTTGATTAAATGGGATATTCAATCCCCCTATAAAAAATCAAAGATAGTAATAATTACTCTAATACTCTGCCAAACACCTGCTGGTGGCTGACAACAAAAAACACCATAATGGGTAACTGGGATTTCATCTAGAGCTTTATCCATGTCCTAGGCGAAGCCTTGCAGTGTGGCCTTGCCCTTATAGAAGATATTGTTGTCCATTCACCGAATTTTTTAAGACTCTTTTCGTATATATAAGTTATTTTTTTCTTTAAAAAAATATTTGCTATACATACGGTCTATCAAAAAATAAATAAAAAAATGTCTTTTTATTGTATAGGTGGATTATGGAAGAAGAAGGTAGACCTATGAGAGAGATTTCAAGTGTAATGATGACCACATCTGGATTTCTCTCTCCTGCTCGAGAAGGAAAATTACCTGAGTCAAGGACACCTTTGCCAGCTTCAGATTCAAGATCTAATTCACCTGAACCCTCATCTTATCCTATGGTACCCCCAGAATTAAAAGGAGAGAAAAAACTGAAGAAAAATGCACTTAAAGCTGGAGGAGACAAGTTAACAAATTCAGATAAGGAAGTTAAGAGAAAAGATCAAAAGATGAAAGATAAATTCAATAGAGCTCAAGGAAATAAAAAAAAATTATTAGGTGCGAGAGAATTCTCTAAATTAAAAGCCTTAAAAGGAATTAATAATATGAATTCACCGAATATAAAACATAAAAATTCTTCCGGAAAAATATCACCAAATAAATTTCAAACGAGTCCCAAATCAAATAAAGGAATTAATAACAAAGTTAATAAATTAGATAAACCAGAAACACCTCCTCCCGTTCAGCCGATAGAGCCTGTAGATACACTTGAAGAAAATGAAGCTTTATCTTTCGATGGAAAACTCTCGGCTGAACCAGATAAGCAAAAACTTAATATCTTTAAAAAAATTTCCAAAGTGAAAGAAGATAAAAGTGATAAATCTTCTACTGAAACCAGTGAAAATATTCGTGGATCAAGGGAAAGTACTCCTGGGCTTGTAATTGATGAAACAGATATTAGGAAGGAAAAACGAATTGCTGATATATCAGAATCAATAGAATCCGTAATACAAATGAGTATTACAGAGAGTGAAACTAAACAAGAATGTTCTCAATGGACTCCTTCAAATACACAAGAATCTAGTTGTAATGCGAATAGTAGTCCCAAAAATATTCTCTCATTATCTTTTGATGATATGTCACCGCCTGGAACCCCAGCCACGCCAAGAACTCCAGAGCTAGCCCTACCTCAAACTCCTATTTCAACACCAGAACAACCTAAGGAACGTAAGCGTAAAAACAAATCGAAATCCAAAAAAGAGGGAAAGAATAGAATAAAAGGTAAAATACTAATTAACTACCAATTTGTTTTGGGTTAGGTGTACTTCTTCTTAAGCTCTCTTTTATTTTTTTAACATTTTATTATAATTATTATATAATTACTTAATTCTAAAGAAAATTTTCATATTTATTTTTATCTGCAATATTACTTATATCCTAGCTTTAAAGCCAAAAGAAGAAACTTGCAACGGCTAAAAATTTCCAAGTTAAGATAAAATCTAAGTGACTTTTTAAATACAGTGGAGTCTTACTAATCCGGCACTATTAAAAACTAGGGGGTGCCGGATTATTGGAATGTTCGGATTACTGGATTGTACGTGCTATTATGATAAGTTTTGAGGTTAGACTGATTGATGACGCGCGGGCAGAGGGTGCCGGTCTATTGAAGTGCCGGATTAATGAGACTCTACTGTATGTCTATTATGATTAAAAAAAAAAATCTTACTAACAGATCCCTGGCAGAAAACTAACTTAAATTATAATCTGTCCCTTTTTTGCATCGCCTCTCGAAATTTGTTTTTTTTGTTCTCTTAAAGACCCTAGCTCCTTTAAAATTTACCTTTGTCGAATTAGGTCTCGCGGTTGAGTGTGCCGCTATACTTGATTGTGGGTTATTGTATTGCGGACTATTGAGAGGGCCCTGGGACGTTGGATGAAGGGGAGGGAGGGGATGGGATGTGTAGGCAATGAGATGAGAAACCGTCTAGTCTAGTATGGCTAGACTGAAAATTTCACTTCGCGTTAGACTCAATTGGCATGTATTAGCGATATTCCGTTTCCTCCACGCAACGCTTGTTAAAATGGTTCAAATAAACTTTTTTACATTTTTCTTACTCTAGAACCAATATCTTGTTGAGATATCCAGACATCTCCATCCAATATATTTCAAAGTTCATTTGTCTGGAATTTTTTTTTTTGATCATATTCAATTAATTCCATTTAGGGCCAGTTGTTTGTCGGTTGGTAAACTCTTTTTAAATGATGAAAGTGCCTGTCATCTGATTGGCCATCCCACTGGGCACAAGGTGAATCTTTTTGAAGGTTTTCCCTTTGTGAACATTTAAAAAGAGTTTACCAACCGACATACAACTGGCCCTGAATAGAACGTTCCTATTTAATATATAAGATAATAAACTATTAAGTATTGATTTTTTTGATTTCCTTATTATTGTGAACAATTTTTCTTAATTAAGTTTAATATATAAAGAATTTGTAATAAACTATAGTGAATTTTCAAATAAAAATTTACAATTGTTTATTTATGTCACTAATATGACAAAGCTTTAAAATTTCAATAAAAATCATTCCAAAAATACCTTCTGTTTACTTAAATTTTTTTAATCAAAATCGTTCAAGCAATTTATGAGAAATTTCGAAAATACTACTAAAGGTTTGGAATAAAGTGCCTACTTTAAAAACAAATAAATTTAAAAATCGATCAACGTCACTTTCTTATGAATTAGCCAAAACCCCAATCCAAAATTTAAAACAAGATTTCCATTACTATTAAAAGAATCACCGATTCTATTTGTTGAAATGAAAAAGGATGGGTGAACATGTTATTATATACAGGATGCCCCTTAAATGTTGGGACAAACTATTGGGGGAGGTAGGGCACATCATAAGGATTAAGAATTGCATATGAACCCATGCCCGGAAACGTCATTGTACGCCGCCAGGCGGTGCTGTACAGTGTTATTGGATACAGTGACTATAGGTACAATGGTGACACATAGACCCATCCGAAATTTTTAGTCTTATTTTAAGCTAAATAATATTAGGAAATTTAAGATAATATTATTATTACATTTTATTTTTAATTAAATAATCTTTAATATGTGTATAGAATGTGTTTAAATATTAATTTTCTTAAATTTCCTAATATTCTTCAATTTAAAAAAACGACTAAAAATGGCGGATGACCCTACGTGTCGCCACTCTCCCTATAGAGTCACTCTACTATTGGAAAGTTAGGAATGCCCCAGTCGTTCTTCCCGGCTTCCTTGACGATGTTCCACCAAATGTGAGGCGCAACATATGGTTCCTTTCCCATCTCCTACCTCTGCTACCACTTACCCCTGACTTCCGGCCATGGTTTCCTATGCAATTCTTAACCCTTATTATGATGTGCCCTACCTCTCCCAGAAGTTTTTCGCAACATTTACGGGACACCTTGTATAATCATAAGTTTCCTGTATTCGATTCGATCGTGAATCGAAAGCAGGTGATTTTTGTCAAATATTAAGTGAAAATAATATCTGAATTTATATATTTCTAACTTGAAATAATGAAGTTAAATAAATTTATAATTTTCTCATTAATGTATCAAAGAATAATTAACATATTAACGAGAATTATTTTTGATCGCGCTTTTTAAACAAGATATATATCGCAAGACTGCTGCAGACTCCAATAGCTTCAACCAGCAGTAGTCTCGCGATATATATATCTTGTTTAAAAAGCGAGATCAAAAATAATTCTCGTTAATGTGTTAATTATTCTTTGATATATTAATGAGAAAATTATAAATTTACACCTTGTATATATATTATATATGTTACTGTGAAAACCTAATTTAGTTTTAATAAAGTCCTTAAGCTAGTACTATAATTAGGCAAAACTAGAATTCTATTTTAGGGAAAACTGCGATTGACTGAAAGAATTGTTATATTTTCTTTTATTTATAGTTATTACTAGTTAAAATTAATTCAGCAAAATAGATTAGTTGAAAGTATTTTTGTGTGTACAGATCTGTACATATGTGAAGGAGTTGTTTTCCCTCAGTCTCTTAAGAGCCATTGACAAGTGTACACGCATGTTGTGATTTCACCTTTATCATTGTGTTTGAATCGAATGCCAAAATTCTTTCGTTTTGAACATCCGTTATGAGATCCAAAGACAATCGAACAATTTTTTGTAGCAAATTCTTTAGGAAGTGAAAAACCGTCACTTCAATACAACAACTTGTTACAATAAATTTTTGGCTGATATTGAAGAATTAATCAAAACTAATTTTAACTACAGAATTTTTAGGGAAAATTATTACCATCTAACAAACATGTTGAATTTTAATATTAACAATATAATACTAAACAAAGGTCTTTGTTAAAACTAATTCTTACTAGGCAAATTAGGTGTTTCATGGTAACATATAATGAATATGTTATGACAACATATATCATTTTTATTAAAAAAATATACATTCCTGCATAACACACAATAAAATTTTATCAAATTAAAGTCACACATATGAATACCAAACAAAAATTCCTTTTTCAGAGTTGGATTTTATTGCAAAAATCGAGGATATCTTCTACTTAATCCGAGATGTTATGGATAATTTTAAATTATCGTATGTTAGAAGTGTTGTATTAAACCCTTCGAGAATTGAACACAAGTTCCAAAAAGCTATATGAGCGATTGGCTGCCTTTTGAAAAATTCCGAAACACTCACCAATTTCTATTTAAACACCAATTAAACTAGATATTATGGCTACATGTTTAAATTTAGAATCCCCCGATCGCAAATTTTATGATAAAGGTTTTAATTTTAGATTGAAAATTGTCATCATGTTATATATGTGAGATTGGTTCCATAACGAAAGACAGCCGGCCCGGATAGCTTTTTGGCAGATGGGTTCAATTCCTCGGAGAGTGAATACAATCTAACTGTCATGTGACATAAATTACAAAACTCTACAAAAAAAATGTTTTTCTTTGTCCTAAAGTTTATTTCATGATCTTTCTATTCATTGTGCACCAAAGAAAAGTACCTATATTCCGTATAAAGTTTGCTTTTGTAGTGATTATAATAATAATAAACGACGAAAAAGGCCATTTTGACCTATTTTCGAGTCCCATTAGATATTAAACATCAATATTTGAAATAAAAATATTTTGTTAACGTAATAGAAAACAGCTTCCTCTTGGATTTTCAAATTACCACTTGTTTGTAACTCAATTAGAACTCGAGTTAAACTAAAAAACTAAGACCTAATGTTTTTATCTATGTTTATTATCCTTTATAATCACGTAATTTTAGTTTTTTAGTTATAACTCGAGTTCTAATTGAGCTAAAAACATGGTATAATTTGACAATCAAAGAGGAAGCTGTTTTCTATTATGTCAACAAAATATTTTTATTTTAAATATTGCTGTTTAATATCTAATGGGACTCGAAAATAGGTCAAAATGGCCTTTTTCGTCGTTTTGACTGATATCTCCAAAACAAGAGCTAATCGGTAATTTTTATGGTGATTTTTGAATTTAGTAGGTGGAAATACTTAAGAATCAGCTATTTTTGAGCCCGAGGCATTTTCATTGTCGACCTGTGTTATTCATAACAACCTGAATTAAGTGGAAGACACGCTCTTAATTTTCCTTTAAAAACATGAAAAAGATAGATAATTTCAATATTGTGAGACCCTGCAACAAAACCTGTATTTCCAGTGTGAAAATTAAATTTCGTATTTTTGAGCCCATCGCAATACTTTCACTTGCTATTAGTAAGTTTAAAGTATTTAGTGAATTTTTAGACGGCCTTGGCATGTTCAAAGGACCTGTTCCCAAGGATTATGAAGTTAAGCAACATGTTACCCGGTTAGTTCTTGAAAAAGATCTATCTAAATTGTTTTTGTCTTTTATCTTGTTATTCCTAATTAATATAAATATGGATGTTTGGATTTATTTTTTGAAAATTTTATTTAAATCAAATATTACTATATTAATTAATTAGGAGCAAATTGATGATGATAAAAACCCTTCTTTTTACTATGTATTTAGAAAACTTCTAATACTATTCTTTCTATAAAAATACTTTCTTCGTTCTTATGTAGTTAGAAATCTTCTATTACTATATTCTTTCTGTAAATATAATACTCCTAATACCATGACATAAACTACTAACATTGCTTTATTTTTTACATTTAATATTCAGTTTTACAAGTTACAGTTTTACAGTACAATTTTATTTAGCTACTTTTAATTTAACATAATAATTTTTTTATTTTCAATATTAGTAGGTACCCCCACACAAGGGCGGATCCAGGAATTTTTTATGGGGGGGTGAATGTATATAAGATCTACTTTTTATCTCGGAAGTGTGTCGCGGTCGAATTGTCCAAGCGGGGGGGGGGGGGGGGACGACGACGCCGCCACACACACACACACACAGAACTTTATTTTCAATTTTAAAATTTTTTAAAAAGATAGTTTTTTTTTTTACAAATTTTTTTGCCAGGCACGGGCCTTCTATGGGGGGGGGGAGCGATCGCCCCCCCCCCCCCTGGATCCGCCCTTGCCCCCACAATTTACCACGTATGGTTAATATTTCATAGAGGTATTTTTTAGTATTCGCGATCCTACGTATATAGAGAAATAGTAAAAAAATTAATTTGAGTTGCCTTCTTAAACAGAAAATTGCTGATGATAAAAATAATTTTCGCGCACCTTATCATGGAGGATACCGTTGAATAGGTCTTTTAAAATCCCAATAAATTTGATATTATAGGGCTCGGATTTATAGGCATTAAAAATCCTTAAAATAGGCAGGCAACTAAATACTTAAACTAACTAAAATAGGCACTTATAAGGGCATTAAAAAAAAGTATTGAGTGAAATTAATATATATATATAAAATTTACTCTAAAAAAATACTTTAAATAGAAATATCCCGTTATTGTTTAATGCTATGGAGTCACGGAGATAAACAAAGGTATACTTATTGGCATGTTTATTTATTAAAATATTTGGCATTACTATTAATTATTATGTATTTTTCAAGATTCTCATTGGTAAAAGAGACCCTATTATCTGAAAGAATTGTTTTATATATTGAAAACGTGCGTTCCACTTCACAAGACTTTAGTGGACAAAATTTCAAATAAGCCATTTCGGATGGTGTTAAATTTTCTTCCTTCAGCACTACCATAATATATCCTTCTAAATTCCTGGCTATTTTTTCCATTATTGTCCAACCAGGATTCCGCTTCAGTATTTTGTCCATTTTTTTATTGGGATTGAAGGCAAGGTACTTTTTTGATATTATTTTGAAATCTCTGGAATATTTTTATGGACTCTATCCAAGAGAGATTTCTTGCTTCTAGTGCTTTTTCTTTAAAAATTGCTATTCGTAAAGGAGCTTTTAAAAATACTTTTTTAATTGAAGCAATTAGAGCATCAATATTGGGGAACTTAACTCGAATATGTTCTGCCATTCTATGAATAGGGTGTACAAGACACGTTACATGTATCATTTTAGTGAAAAACGCTTTTAAAAGTTCCCCAGCTTTCAACATATATGCGGCACTGTCTGTCAGTAATACCAAAAAATTTTCTCACCATTATTTTCTGCACGCCGCAAGATATCTGTACAAGTATAATGCGAATTTCCATTAAAATCAACTTGTGTGGTTCACCACACGACTTTCACATTTTCATTTATTTGAAGTCATCGCGACACTACTAATTTACACCCCCTTCTTTTACTTTGTTTTTTTTGATTTTCTCAAAAACGGCTCTAACGATTTTTTAAAAATTAGTCTATTTATCAAGTGTCATGAGTTAATAGTTGTGTCAAATTTTTAATCCGATTGAATTATAGGAAGGGGTTGTAAATTAGGATTGTCATAAATTAAATATTTGAATCGTTCATATGTCGTCTTCGGAAAGTCGCAGAGCCTTGAAATATGAAACTTAAGCTATCTAGACCAGTGGTTCCCAACCTTTTGTGGCCCATCTCCCCTTTTTGGAGGTTGACTAACACCTATCGCCCCCTTTTCATTTTCATTGTATGCCTAATTTTAATTTGAAGTAAAGTGTAAATATAATAATAAAGCAGTTTTATTATCTTAAACAATTTTATTAGCGTATATAAAAACAACAAAAGCAGTTTTATCCGGTCACTTTTAAATAAAATAGAAAAAAAATTATAATGACATTTTTTACAGATTTTTTTTTAAGAACAAAGAAGTAAAATAATTAACTAAGATCATTGACGTACATTTAAAAAACAGGAGTACATGTTTTCATTTTTAAATCGGAATCTGGAAAAATTAACAAAGTTGTCAGTTAAAATTTGTAACTTGGTTAATCTTCAAATCTTGATTCCATGTCAGTTTTTAACTGGTCAAGATGATCAGTAAAAATTAGGATTTTGTCTTCTGAGATTTCAGGAGTCTCGTTATCTGACACTGAATACTTTTTAAGGGTAGGAAACTGAATCAGCTCTTTACGGCCAATATTTACCATGTGAATATCAAACTTGGCGATGAATGATGAAATAATTCATTTGGCCTTGATAAGGTTCATCTTGTTTCTATGAAGCCTTATAATGACTTCGTTCATTTTTTCAAAAATACCTGTAAGGTTCTTTCACAGTACTATTTTAATTTTTCCCTCTTTGAATACTCTTCGCCCCCAAATCGCCCACTTGGGGGCGATCGTCCCCAGGTTGGGAACCACTGATCTATAGGCTACAAGTAGTATAACAAGATTTTGGCTAAAATAGAAAAACCGAAAGTTGATGTTTACGAATTGCTCTAGCTATTGTTGAACTATTTGTTGCTTCAAGTTCGGAAGAGGCTATTAAATATGCCCCACTCAGTTCATTTATATCACGTTTTCCTATGAGAATATTCGCGATATTCCTTCCACATCGATCAGTTGTTTCATCGGCACTAAGCCAAAAATATGACTCCTATTTCTTCTCGAATGTTGTTTATAGTCTGAAAGTTGTAAATTAATCAAAACATATTTTCTAGTGTAAATAAATATAAATTAATGAATAAAAAAGTTACAGATATATATGAAGGATGTTAATCATTCTTTCTCAAAGTAGATTCACTAGGAATTGTTTTATTGGTATATTTTGCAGGAAAACTTGAAAATAGGATTTTCAAGTTTGTACCATGGAATATTTGCAGCAACCATTGCTGTGCATAAATCAAACGAAAACTCGTTCTGAATTTTGCCAGAATCATTAATTTTTTCCGAAATTAGCAATTGCTTCCCACTTTTTTCTTTTACATTCTTGCAGTGAATGGCTGTTTTTATATGTCGGAGTAAATGGTATTTCTTTTCGCATTTTATCTAAAATGTAAAAAATATTTTGGAAATAATATATAAAAAAAAAAATTAAAAAAATTAATAAGTTTTACAAAGATAAAAATATTTACCTCTTTTACAGAGGGTTGGCAGTATATGATTTTGCCATCCGTTATAAAATTAGATTTTCCTTTTATCCACTGTCGAAATAAGGCTTCTTTGCTTGGTTTTGGTTTCGACATTGCTTGTTTCTTAGAAATTACCAAATTAGACTTAATTGTCAAAAGGAGAATAGTTTAGTGAGGATCCCCAAAATAATGTTTATCGAGCCGCTAGGTGTCGTAGTCGTCATCTAACTTATACAGTGACTATGGGGACAGTGGCGACACGTAGGGTCATCCGCCATTTTTAGTTTAATTTTAAATTGAAGAATATTAGATAATTGAAGAAAATTAATATATAAACATATTCTTTACACATATTAAAAATTATTTAATTAAAAATAAAAGTAATAATAATAATTATTTTGATTGTTTATGTCCATCGATTAAATTAATAGTTGTTTTAGGGAAATAAAGACAATAGCTTATGCAAATATTTTTTTATTTTATGCCAACGTTTCGTCAACTTTGTTGACTTCCTCAGGACTCAAACAAATCTGTTGAATGACTGGCCTATATGTGTTCGCTAAGAATGAATATTTATAAATTGACAAATATGCAAAGAAGATCATTTTTTTGAGCCCTGAGGAAGTCAACAAAGTTGACGAAACGTTGGCATAAAATAATAAATATTTGCATAAGCTATTGTCCTTATTTCCCTACAAAAACTTATTAATATTAATAATATTATCTTAGATTTCCTAATATTCTTCAATTTAAAATAAGACTAAAAATATACGTGTCTCCACTGTCCCTATAGGGTCACTGTACTAACTAATTCAAAAAAACTTTTAAATTTAGAAAATGTATAAATCGTAAAAAATGGAAATTGCAATTTTAGTTGAAATAAGCACTAAAAAAAGGCATTTATAAATGAAATAGGCACTATCACCTAGAATAGGGCAAAATAGGCATTATAGGCACTAATAATTACCTCTTATTTTATTAAGAATTTCATGAAAAGCATAGATATCATATTGGCCTAAATTTTAAGCCATAAATAAAAAAAAAGGCAAATAAGGCGAAATCTGAGCCCTATTGATATATTATAATGTACCCAACAAGTAAAAAATCAAAACAAACAAAAAAAACTCATGAAGTGACTTAGTTGTCAGTCTGAACTGTCTCAGTAGTCAGAGTTTGAAGACATGCAGATAGTCTAAGTTTATAAGTACAAAAATAAAATTTTGAGGCCTTAACCCTTTCACTCCATTTTTTTAATTTTTATTTTTGAAAAAAAATTATGGGAATGTACTCTAGTATATGTAATAAAACAAAATATATATTCTATAAAATTTTATTTTTGAAACTTTTTGAAAAAATTGAATGGGATTAAATATCTCAATAGTGAAAGATATTAATTTGCCGATGGTAATAGATTCAAATTTACTAGAAATTCATAGATCAAAGATGGTGTCATCTATTAATTCCGATGGAGTGGAATATTTTTAATTATATGTCAGAGGGGTTGTTTTTCACCCCCTCGGGAATCGAACCCGAGTGCCAGTAACAGCAATCCGGGCCACCTGGCTCACCTGCGGGATACGAACCTCTCTGACATATGCAAACGCGTAAAATATTTTACTCAAAGATTGTTATCTTAATTTGTAAAATTTCGCGATATAGTGATTCTAAATTTAAACATATAGCCATGCCATATAATTTAAATAAAGGTGGTTGAGTGTTTCGAATTTTGAAAAAATTCAAAATTCGAAGGGCAATGGAATGACTTTTCCTAATTTAATATGAAAGATATTAATTTGCCGATGGTAATAGATTCAAATTTACTAGAAATTCATAGATCAAAGATGGTGTCATCTATTAATTCCGATGGAGTGGAATATTTTTAACTGGCTATTTTTACTGGCACTCGGGTTCGATTCCCGAGGGGGTGAAAAACAACCCCTCTGACATATAATTAAAAATATTCCACTCCATCGGAATTCAATAGATGACACCATCTTTGATCTATGAATTTCTATCTCAATAGTATTATTTCGTGGGATATATATAGTCCCAACAAAACAAAATCTTTATCTTTTACACTATCATCGCTACTATAGTTTATATCATCAATTTCATCTATACCTATGTTTAACAAAATATTCAAGTTCTTCGTGAGTTAATTTTCGTTTCTTTGGATTCATCCTGAATAAAAGTTCATATCTGCTGGGACAAATTTATCCCAAGAAAAAAGACTGTAGGGACATATGATCCCAGGCTACATATTTAACTAATTACATCAATAAAAAAACATGATAAACAGTAAAAACTTATTACTTAATTGGATAGTTGTATATGTGTACAAATAGACAAGTAAAATAATTTTTATTCGGTTAGAAAAACTGTTAAAAACACCAATTTTCAGGAGTAATGTCAACACGTGGTTTTTTCTTCAAGCTAATTTTTTAGTAAATATCGCTTTCTCTAGATGTCTCTAATTGTCAAATACACAGCAGATATATAAACTACTTAAATATCCCACCCAATTCTTTTTCAATGGAGTTTATAAAAATTAGGATTTTTTGAACATTGCTTGGGATAAATATATTCCGACAGGAGTGAAAGGGTTAAACATAAAAATTGCTGGTGAAAAAAAAGAATTTTGCTCATCCATTCAATAGACGGGGTACCTCTATGAAATTTTTTTACTTTTTATCGTTTACTAGTTACTAAATAAGTAAATAGTAAGTAATAAAATAATTCGATTAAATGACAGAATAAACTATTGAACCTCCGTATGTGAGTCGCAATCACACTTTTCCGTATGTTTAATATTTCTATGAACATGCTTTATTAGATTTAAAAAAAAAATTCTTCAAATTATTTCGAATTTCAAAATTATTTTATTTATTTATTTAAATTAGATTTTTATATTATCTACATAAAATTATAGGCGTTGGTATAAAAAAATTATATTTTGTTATTTATTTTATATATTTTTTCTTTTCTTTTCTTGTATTTCATTTACCTTTTAACTTTTTTTTCATTTTTCTATCTTATTATTTTATTCTTTTTTATTATTTTTATTTATTTATAACTGGTTTAAAATTAATACTAGTAAGAGTCAAAAAATAAACTTAATATTGCAATAATAAGTCATTTTCATGTAATATATGATATATTACGGATATGTTATATCCTACTTCTTAATATTGCAATAATTAAGTCATTATCATGTAATAGAATTTTAAGGAATTTGGTGTTGGTACTTGGTGAAACATTTTTTAAAATTATTGGATACAAAATACTTGATAGGTTTCACATTGAGATATAAAAAATAAAACGAATTTATTTTTGGAGAGACTTTAATCTCGATATATATATTTCGGGTGGCTAACTCATCTTCAGGAGCAACAGAAAGTCTCCAAAAATAAATTCGTTTTATTTTTATACCTTAATGTGAAACCTACCAAGTATTTTTTATCCAATAATCATGTAATAGATGTTATATTCCCCGTCTTACCACTACGAATACACCCGTGGGTCTAATGGGAATTATGACGTCAGCAATCCATAGCTAAGATATCCCTCCCATTAATACTGTACTCGAGAGTGGAGCATTGAGCATTAAACTGTTTTTTTTTTTATGGGAGGGGGAAGGGGTAATAATTTTCAAATGTTTATACCCTCAGTTTCAAGCACCATTGGTATTCCACCAGACGGTCTAATGGGAATTATGACATCAGCAAATCAGAGCCAAATCGCACTTTCAGGTGACGAATATTTTGTACGGCTACTTCTTACACCTAAAAGTTAAAAATGGTCAATGAGGTGGAAAATGTAGTTCATGTGTGACTTTTTGGGTCAGTTTGGCTGGCACATCTGCATTGAACGTGATGGCGACCATTTTGAAAAAGTGCTTACATTTCTATTCGTGGGCATTCTGTTAATAATTTTTGACTCTTTCTAGTATTAATTAAATTTCTTTATTTTAAATAATTACTTTACATTTTACCAACATAAAATATTTTGTCAAATGTATTTTTCAAAATTCTAATTTTCTTTTTCTCGTTACTACACCAGAAATTTATCTTTATAATTTATATTACAATTTTTAGGTGTAAGTCCCAAGAAAATAAAAAATAAAGAAGAACTACATCCACAACCACAACCACAACCTGAAGAGAATATCATTGACAGACCAAAAACTCCTGAAGGTGTAATATCGCCTTCGGAGATCATGCAATCTAACCCAGTATTTCCATTTTTTCCATTTCCACTTGGCCTTATTCCACCTCCTATCCACAATCCTTTGTTTGCTACCTTAGGCATCCCGCACCCGCAGATCAAAAGTGTTCCGCATCCAGCAATGCCAAATATGCCCATGCCCCCTCCGATGTTTATGCATTCCAATCATCCTCCTTCTCCAATACTACCTCATCCAGAAACTTCTCCGAAACCAGAACAATTTCAAATGAAAGAAGAAATTATTGAACCAACTTCTCCATCTGTCGAGCCTCTAGACTTAGATAATTTTTCTAATTCAGCAGGGAAAGTAGACAAAATTGCTATTGTTCCTAACCTATCAACTTCACCTAAAGAAAAATGTGAAAAGGAAAAGGTAAATTTGAAAATTTTTTGTCGTTCTTGTTAATTTAATTTGATTTTATATTTAGAACTTAATATACTTAATCTATATAACTAAAAATTTCAGAAATCTAAAGAACATAAAAAAGAAAAAAAAGAAAAAGATAAATCTAAGAAAAAGAAAGATAAAAAAGATAAAATGAAAAATAAGGATAAATTAGAAAAGAAAAAATTAAAATTGGAGAAAAAAGAAAAAGCAGAAAAAATGAAATTAAAAGAGATTAAAAAGGAGAAGAAAGAAAAAAAGAAAGAAAAAGAGGTTTGTTATGTTTTGTAAATTATTCTTTATAAAAATTTTATATGTATTTATATATGTCGATTTCACTTGAAGAAACACGACATATCGTGTAATACCAAGGTATTTCAGACAAATATTCCTGCATTATTACAATAATATTATCTCATTGTAGAGGTGTACCCAGAAGGACTGCCCCCATATATACTACCTTGATCAAAAACTTTCAGGAATGTCCACCCTGTGACGCCCTCAGTTACCCTATTTTATTTATTTATTTTTTGTTAGATTGCCACATCTCTCATTGACATTCGTGCCAATTTTGAGCGTCATAATTTGAAATTTGTAAGTTGCCCCCTTTTTAACAAGTCTACCTTTGTGGGTGTTTTCGATTTAACAATGAAATCGCATTTATAGCAACGAGTTTGTATTAAATTTTGCATTAAAAACGGATTAAACGGTTCGGAAACCTTTGAAATGTTGAAGAAGTGTTTCGGTAACGATACTCTATCGAAAACAAACGTTTATGTGTGGCACGAACGTTTCACAATTGGTCGTGAGTCTCTCGAAGATGACGATCGCAGTGGCAGGCCGTCGACATCGAAGACCGACGAAAACATCGATAAAATCAAAGAAATGATGGCCGAAAACCGTAAATTGACCATTAGAGAGATGGCAGAGGACTTGAACATCGCTTATGGATCCATTCAAGACATTTTGTATAATGATTTGGGTTTGAGACGGGTCGCTGCAAAGCTGGTGCCGAGAGGCCGTCGCACAGTGCCATCGTTATCCGCAACTTTTTGAACAAACACGGAACCAATACCATCCAACACCCACCGAATTCACCTGATTTAGCTCCCTGCGACTTCTTTCTGTTCAGTCGACTCAAAAAACCGCTCCGAGGAACGCGTTTTAGCAGCCAAAAGGAGATAATACAAAAATCGCAGACAGCTCTGAAGACCATACCGAAAATTGAATATAAAAAATGTTTCGAGGATCGCATAAGTGCGTTTCAGTCGGTGGGCAGTACTTTGAAGGGGACAATATCGAATTTGATGAATAAGTTTGTATTTTTAATTTCATGAATAAATTCCTGAATTTCTTTTTTGATCAAGGTAGTATATACCAATATATATATATATATATATATTGATATTTGGATTTTTATTTAAAAAAACACCCAGATTGAAAAAAAAAGATTTGTTAATGTTAACCTTTAGTCTCATCTTGATAAGTGAACCTGAATACTGAATATAGTATATATGTAGAAATTCCCCTGAGGGTGGGAAGATTTACTAAGAGGACTGTTTAATTTAGGGCCGCAGGGAAATTAGAAAGAAAATGATAAGGAATGAAAGGTAGTTTTGTAGTGTACGGAGAGAAGAAAAAAAAATTAAATAAATTTATTGAAGAAAGGTAAGAACTAAGATATAAAAAAAATTAAATAAATACTTTTTGATAAGTGAAGAAGGGAGAGAAAGAAATTTGAGGGGGGGGGGGGTGCAATAAGAGTGTAAAATTTCCATCCCTCCAAACCTCGTCATATAAATATAGGAACACTTATCAAGTTGAGCCTAAAAGTTTATATGTATTCGTACAAATCTCATCGTTAACAATCTATCCCTGTTTTTTTTTTAAGAGCGGATTGAAATTTAATATACCCGTTAATATTCTTAACAAAAAAAGTACTTTGAGGACATTTATCGTTATTAATTTTCAAAATGACAGTAATTAAATTTTTTTAATCATTAATATCACGGTAAATAAATCTTTTATCAAATTATGTTATCTTGGATGAAATATTAATTATTTTATTGTGAATAAATTGATATTTTATATTCTGGGATCCCATATCAAACAATTGGCTTATGACGAAGAAAATATTTTTATATTATAGACAAAAGGATCAGCCGGGATTCGAACCCGGGATCTTCGCATATGCGCTTCGACGCCTTTATAAGAACCTTAAGCTCATATCCTACCCCGACCTCGGCTGATCCTTTTGTCTATAATATAAAAACCTTTTTCTTCGTTCCCTAATTTAATTTAATTTATAATTGTCTTTCGACGCGGCCTCATTATGATTGTGCCCTGGAGTGAAGAAGAAAATTATTTTCGACCATTGGGTTCGCGATCGAGTAGGAGGCGTTTGGATATAGTTTTCTGGAACATTTCAAAAAGATATTAAAACAAATTAGAGAATAAAGAAAAGATTTTATTTTAGACAAAAAGATGTGTCACAGATGTGCAATGCTTTTAAAAAGTGAGAATCTTTTTTTATTCTCTAATTTATTTTAATTTATAATTGTCCTTAGACGAGGCCTCTTTGTGATTGCGCCTCAGGATAAAGAATAATAATATTCAAACTTTGGATGACTTGATTAATGGGAGGAATTTTAATATAGAGATTAAAACTTTTTTTTTTTTTATTATTAGCGAGAAGAAAAAGCTGAGCAAAGTGTGCCCAAAATTACCTTTCGCCTGGGACCAGCATCCCCAAAGCCTATTTCTCCACCAGAACCCGTTAAAAAAATGTAAGTAATTTGTTTTTATTTTTTACACTCTGTATATTAGCTTCACCTGTATGTATGTATGTATCTTATCTTATCATATTAAACGAGCAAATCTTGTATATATATATAAATATATATATATATCCAGTCGGGTTCTCGAAAACGGCTCTAACGATTTGGATGAAATTCACGGGTTAAGGGGGTTTTGTGTTGGCGATTCGATCTGTCACGGTCTCATCTTCGGCTAAGTTGTTTTTTATGGGGTTTTTTGTTAATTGAAATAATTATTGACAGGTGGTTGTCTAGATAAAATTGTATATTTACATTTTTATTCAATTTCCTTTTAATTATTAATTGGTTTTTTAATTTTAAATTCCACTAATAGAAAACTTATTATATATATTAAAATTTAGGCAATTTAATTGATTAAAAATCGAGTTTTAAATCCCACAAACATATTCTTCTATATTAGAATTTTGCAATTTAATTGATGAACTCAAAAATTGTAATTTAATTAAAAAAAAAATTATACGGTATTTATTTATATACTTATACTTATAAACACATAATCTGTGGGCCCACTACAAGGCTAGAAATGCAAAAACTGGGTGAGGGGTGGGGGCGGAGATGACGGTTTGGGTAGATGTGGGGGGTGCAGTGGCGGAGGGGTACGGGGGTCGAGGGAAGTAGTTTCGGGGGTGCGGTGGGGTGTATGTGGGGTGGAGGGGTTCCGGGGGGATTAATATATAGCTTTTAACTTAAGCAAAAAGTTTCCGAGCATCGCTCGGTGGCCAGGAACTATGTATCTATCTATCAATGTGACTTTTGTTCTGTTAATTTAAAGATATGTATGTACATTGTACAGCGAGATCAAAGGTCGAGTGTTTCATTTTAAAAATTTTCACTAGAGCGAATAATAATAATATTCACTGTTAGTTACTCCGACGATAGCACCCTTCACGGTACTATCACGGCATGTGCTCCGATTAATTAAAATCAATAATCACCGCCTTTTGACTAACACGTCATTCATTCACCATCTCTCAACACCTCTTCGGGATCAAATTAGAGAAATGTCGAACCACTTCATTCGCCATTACATTTGTCCCCATGACTTTTAAGGGAGTGGAACACTCTCTCTCTCTGCCTTCCTCTTTTGCGAATATAAATCTTCAATCTTTTAAGACATCTTAGTCCCCAGCCTTTCGCTTGATCACTCCTGCAATTCTTCTTCTTCTTCTTCTCATTTTTAAACCTATAGGTTTGTTTCTTCCAGAAAGTCATACCATCTCTTCTTGGGACTACCTCTACTTCTTATTCCGACCGGCTTGTTTGTCATCACTTTCTTTACCAGTTGGTCTTCTGGCATTCTTCTCACATGCGCATACCATTCCGCTCTTCTTCTTTTAACCCATTCGCCCACCTTTTGTATTCCGCATTTTTCTCTAATATCTTCACTCTTCATCCTATCGAGCCTGGTCGCGTTCATTATCCTTCGTAATGTCTTCATTTCAGTCGTTTCCAATAATTGAGAAGTTTTTGCAGTGTCGGGTCTTGCTTCTGCTGCGTAAGTTAATATTGGACGTACCACAGTTTTGTAGACTCGTACCTTGGCCTCCGTTCTTAAGTATTGGTTTGACCAGATTGCATTGTTAAGACAACCCGATATTTTTGAGGCCTTTATTGCCTGATGTCTTATCTCTGTTTCTAGGACTTGATGAGAGGTCATTTGGATGCCAAGATACGTGAAGGACATGACTTGTTCGACAATCGTATCGTATAGTTGTAGTTTACATCGGAGTGGTGATTTAGAAATTGTGAGTGTTTTGGTCTTCTTGGTTGACAGGGTGAGACCGAATTTATGCGCAACACAGCTAAATTTATACAAGAGGCGCTGGAGGGAATCTTCATCTTCTGCAACGAGTGCTGCATCGTCTGCGTAGCAAACGCATGTTAAATTCTCGTCCCCCAAGGAATATCCTTTTAGATTTTTGATTTCGCCAATGATTTCATCCATAACTATATTAAAAAGCAGCGGACTAAGGGAGCCTCCCTGCCTAATACCTTGATTCACAGGAATGCTTCCGGACAGTCTTCCTTCGGTTTTTATTCTGGCGGTGTTGTTCGAGTAAATATCCTGTATCAGGTTTATGAGATTATCTGGGATTTTAAATTTGTCCAGGATTCTTATGACGTGCTTAAGTTGGAATTTATCGAACGCTTTTTCTATATCGATAAAACAGAAAAACACCGTCTTGTTAAATTCGTACCCCTTTTCGCAAAGCTGTCTATGGCAAATATAGCGTCGACACAGGATCGACCTTTCCTGAAGCCTTGTTGCTCGTCATGCAAGTTTATTAGTTGTGACAATTTATTATTTATTATTTTTGTGGTGAGTTTAAGGTGAGTATTTAGGAAATAAATTCCACGGTAGTTGTTGGGGTTGAGTTTTTGGCCCTTCTTGAATATTGGGACCACTATGTTTGTTTTCCACTCTTCAGGAATTGCCGATATTCTAAATACTTGATCGATTAGTATATATATTTGCTCCCAGAGATGTGGTCCTCCGTATTTTAACATTTCATTAGTAATCTCGTCCTCGCCGGCAGATTTTCTGTTTTTTAACACCTTTAACGTGTTATGAATCTCCATTTTTGATACAGCCACGCACGAGTTTCCCTGAACTCTTCTTTTAATTTCCTCTGGTGTTCCAGCATATAGATTCTCAAAATATTCAATCCAAGTTTTTTCATCTATGTTATGTGGAATTACATACTCTAGGTCTCTTTTTTTTGGTTTTGTATCATTCGCCATATTTTTCTTTGCTGTCCATAGAAGTCTCTCTCCAGGTTGCCTAATTAGTATATTAACCTCGTTTCTAATTGATTTATAGGTGTTATATAACGTAGTTGTTCCAGATGATTTAAATTGTAAGTATGCTTTCCTTTTTTTTCGGATAGCTGTTTAATTTCATCACAAAACCATGGAGTTTTCTTCCTTATTCCCGGGATTTTCACTGTTCTCGTACCGAGTGCTTCTTTAGCTGCTATCAGTATATTGGATTTAATTATTTCCCAGTTTTCATTAATCCCATTTGTTTCTTTCAGGCAGTTTTTAGAAATCTGTTCATTTAAACGTCTTTGATATAAAAATCTAATGCTTTCTACTTCAAGTAACTCCACATTCAATTTTTGTTGGATGACTATTTCTTTCCTTTTCATTTTTTGTACTCGAATGGTAGAAAATTATAATTAAATTTTTATTATTTTTTATTTTAAAAGTGGAAATACACTTTCGTTAAATACATGTGCTAACATAATCATACTCTCGGAAAAGCAACTTCCTCAATAAACGAACGTTCCCTTAAATATAAATTACATCACATACAAACAAGTCCAGATTTACCATA
Source organism: Forficula auricularia (assembly GCA_024734495.1). Classification (NCBI taxonomy): domain Eukaryota; kingdom Metazoa; phylum Arthropoda; class Insecta; order Dermaptera; family Forficulidae; genus Forficula; species Forficula auricularia. The sequence goes on along the minus strand of JALMQS010000101.1, from coordinate 4,053,196 downwards.
GATAGACCTGCTTAAAAAGTTAAACGGAACTCCACTACAATGTCTGTCTGTCAGCATTGTAGCTCGTAAATTTAATGGGATAAAAACTTTAAATTTAAAAGTTATTTGTATTAATATTCCAGTAAATCAAAAATCGTATTGAAATTTTAATCGAATGCTTATTTTGTGAAGGGTCGAATTTTATGCGGGGTCAAAAATAAAAAATATTTTTATCTTAGAGTGTGAGATAATCTCTGTAAAGATCTTTTAAACAAGAATTATTTGATTTTTTTAAAATTTATTTCGCTTTAAAATAACGGTGTGAGAACTTCTAATTGACCGTTTTTAGGTGAAATTTCATTATCAAATAATTGTCACTGATTTCTTAATAATCCCAAAAAAACTTTTATAAATCTAGATAAGTTTATATCTTAAAATTATATTTAAGGGGCATTGGTTTAATGAAGGAGTTTTCAGAGAGACTGATGATGTCAGTAGGTATATGTATTTTTTTTAATGCTATCGAATCCAAAAAGATGCAGGCCATATAAATCTTGAAAGACTCTTGCAATTCCGAAGAAAAGGAGAAAGTGATCAAGCGAATGGTCCGAGGACCCGGTCTTGAAGGCTTGAAGTTTGCAAGTATCGGGGAAAGACAATGACCAAGAAATGTTAGGAGCCGGCGAAAAATTTGTCCAAACTGTATCTATACTTCTAAATAACAAATAACAAAAATTTAATAATAATTCTCTACACTAATTCATCTCCCATAGTTTCGGAGATCAAAACAAGAGACCCCTCCATGTACACCACCGAGCCACGTAGTTTGAGTTAAAAAAAATCAATTTTGTCAATTTAACATATTTTAGAAATTTGGTGTTTTATGAGGCTCTTGAAAACCTTGGAAACAGGTGGACTGCTTCGTTAGGAAAAATAAAAAATAAAAGATTTTTATTTAAATCAATATGTTTTAATTAGTTGTTATTTCTATTACAAGCTTTGGTTGATTATAATGTCGTTAACTTTGGAAAGAGAATGACATTCTGCACAGAAAAATGTATTGATACTATGTTGTGAAAAGCCAAGGTGAGTTTTCTCTTCTTTTGTTTTCTTTTATCTTGAGAATGACATGTGAATATGAATTGACTGTAATTAAGATTATGTTTTCCTTGTAGACTGATGATGGCGTGAGAATATCCGCTAAAACATCTCAAAAGTTTTTCGTGAAAATAAATAGTTAGAATATAAGGAAATTTTGTATTTCTTTTTCCTAACGAAGACATTCCACCTGTTTCCAAGGTTTTCAAGAGCCTCACAAAACACCAAATTTCTAATCTAAAACATTAGTACCCTATCTAATTAACATATTTTATATTTGTTTAAATTGAATTTAAAAAAGGTGGGTGTTATTAATTAAATACGATTGTCTCTTTGCAGAGTAATAAAACCAATTGTGAAAAAAGAAGAACCACTTGATCGTTCTACCACAGCCCTCACAATCTCGACTTCGTCCCCAAATGCTGAAAGCATTAAAAGAGACCCGTCTCCGGAATTGGCTCGGATTTCTGCTCTGGTTATCCGGCCATCGAAACCCACCAAGAATCCAAGTAAGCCGATGGCGGCTGCTGGAGGCGGAAATATTTTCGACGGTGACACGGTTGCAGTTCCGGTGGGTTTCGAACCCCCGGCTCGGACCGAAACGTCGCCGCCGCCGCCCCAGCACCCACCTCCCTCTACCCCTCCACTCACCCTTGTCCCAAAATTTAAGTCTGGCGGCCTCAAACTCAAGCCGAAAGATATAGGCAAGAAGCCTCAATTGGATCTACAATCAGAACCAAACAAAGTGGCCTATTATTATGTAAGTATCTTTATAACAAAGGCCTCTATTTATAACATATATGCAAAATGGGAAGAAGAGTGATCTAAGTCATAATAAAATTATTTTTTACTTTCTTTTTATATAGAGAACAAATTAAGGTTGTTCTTTCACAAATGCAAAAATTCAAGAAGTCCTTGAAACTTGGAATATAAGTCATTAAAAGCATAATACACATACTGTTAAAATCTGAAGACAATTTATCACACCAAACATGAAATAATTTCAATTAAAAATGACATTTTTTACATAGGGTAGATAGGGAAAGGGTGGGGATATGATCATTAATTTATTTTTTTTCATTGAAGGACTTTAACCATCTTGATGAAAAACTAATATTTGTTAGAATAATATATTCGGAGTAACTTGAAAAAAAAAAAAATGGAAATTATTTACCACGTAGTTTTGATAAAAAACAAAAAAAAACATATTTGGGCGATTATTTTTAGTGGAGAGGATATAAGCATAATGGCTTGGAAACGATCCTGCTAGTATGTGTGTATCCATATAGAGATTTCTTAGTGTGAGTGGACAGTCACGTTAAAAAAACATAACCTAAAATTTTAGTTCCGTTCATATTTATAGAGTGGTTACGAGGCTAAAACTTTTTGTGTGGATTGTCGCGAAAGAACCTCCTTAAATGCTATATTAAAGATACAAATGCTATAGGTATAGGTATAAACCCAATCGATTTGCTTTACAGAAATGAAATATAATATATTTTTAAGAATAATTCAAGAAGGATGTTTTCTGCTTGGTGCAAATAAACATACTAAACATTAAATTTATAATTTTCTCATAAATATATTAAAGAATAATTAACACATTAATGATAATTGTTTTGATCGCGCTTTTGAAGAAGATATATATCGCGAGATTACTGTAGTCTCGCGATATATATCTTCTTCAAAAGCACGATCAAAACAATTATCATTAATGTGTTAATTGTTCTCTAATATATTTATGAGAAAATTATAAATTTATTTAACTTCATTATTTCAAGTTAGAAATATATAAGTTCAGATATTATTTTCAGTTAATATTTGACAAAAATCACTTGCATTCAATTCGCGATTGAATCAAATGTAGGAAACATACGATTTATACTAAACATTATTTTATAATAGATTTGTATTTATTTTAAATTATATATATGTATTTGAATTTGTTAGAGCCTATAGTTTTGAAAGCTTCATTCATCTTCACTCATTTTTTATAAATATTTTATTCTTTTTTTCTCAATTCAATTAAGAGTTATGGCCAATAGAAAAAACAAATAAAATATTTATAAAAATGTCAGGAGATGAATGAAGGACAAACCTTCGAAATTATGATCTCTAACAAATTATTATATATTCAATTGAAAGTTTTTGTGCCGAGGGTAGCAGAATTTTTATATATTGAAGGAGACAATAAAAGAGTGTGTCTTCTGCTTCAATTATAACGAGACTATAGTTTCGAGGGCTTTGCCCTCTTCATCAGTCTTTTGCAATTGATTCACAGGAATTAATGTATTATTAAGTAATGTACATTAATTCCTGTGAATCAATTGTAATATACTGATGAAGTCAAGAGGGCAAAGGCCTCGAAACTATAGTCTCGTTATAAATAAAATTTATAATTCCAGCAGAAGACACACTCTTTTATTGTCTCCTTCAATATTATATATTCATTTAAAAATAGGTATAGGTTTATTTGCATGAATCAGAGGACACCCTTATTGATTTCTTCTTAAAAATAAACGACTCTTCTACTCTCGATAAGAAAATATTTTCAGTAAATGCTATATTTCGGATTCGCGTTTTTATATTAAAACTATATCATATATGCGGGAAATTTCACTGTTATGTTCGAACATGTATAGCAAATTTTCAATTTTCTCTATAGCAAAAAATTCATTATTTTATAAAGGGATATTGGAGTAAAAAAGTAAAAAAATCAAGACGCTATAAGCTCTCAGGCGAGAGCCATCCTAATCATAAATAATAATACTAATAAATTAAATTGTTTATTTAGGCTTATGTCATATTATGACATTACCTTAAAATATCAATAGAATTTTTCAAAAAATGTTGTTTTCTGCATTTTTAAAGAAAACAATTTCTAAAGCTAGAGAGCCAAAATTCTAAAGAGTTCTCCACATTGGAAATACAAACATTTTGAACTTTCCATTCTAGAGTTATCTTGGGTATCGGAATCTATGCACCAGACAGATAGAAAAAAATTACGGTTAAAAATTATTTTTCACCATGTTTTATACATATATTTTCAAAAAAAAATTTTTTGGAATGAATTCAATATTAGGTCGTTTGTCTTCACACTACTTGAGTTAATTTTCAAATTTCACCATACTAATGTAACTTGAAATTCATACATTTTAGATTCTTTTAAATTAATAACAATTAGTATACAGTGGAAATCGTTTAATGCCAAAACGCTTAACATGAAAAATCGGTTAACACGAAATAATAATGCAGTCCCGACAAAATACTAGGTATTTTCATACATTTTTTTTCTTTTAACGTCTCGGAATGAACAAAATGTGTATCTACATACAAAAAGAATATCAGATTATTTTCCAAAAAATCAATAAATTTTTATTTGTTTTTATAAAAAATTTAAAATTACATATATACCGGGGTTTTTTTTTTTTACTTGAGACAGTCTTATAACTCAAAAACAGTGCATTATATGAAAAAAGTTTGTTTATATCGAGGGGGAAACTAAACTACGCTATTGTTTGTCGACGTAGAACAAGCTTTCAAGGGTATTTCAATGTCAAGTTCTGTTTTTTTAATGGAACCCTATATTTTTCTATACGTCTACTTAATCTACAATAAAAACTGAACAACTTTCATAAGAACTATTTTTTTTATACGACATCAAATAAACAAAATACATGAATCCATTAGATCTCAAAAAAATCTTAATAATTATTTTTAACAATTATTTAACTTAATTATCAAATAATAATGATTAAATAATTAATTTTTAAATAAATATTTATTAAATCGAAAAGTCACAACAATGAAAATAAGTGTTTATAATGATATTAAAACTTCGTTATACTCAGATTTAAGAGATTATTTTCTACTTAATAGATCTATTTAAAATTCTTGAGTTTAAAAAAGTTTATTTCTCGTGTCAATCCGGTAGATAGTTATATTGTATTACTATTATAAAAATGGAGCATTTTTTGTTGAAGACAGAATTAAAATGGTTTTAATTTATGCAGAGAAAGTGGAAGATGTTTGCCATAGGCTGCCATTGAAATGGATGCCTAGCGTTTTCCTGATAGGAATACACCCTCACAATCTTCATTTTGTTGTGTTGTATAATCTGTTTAAAAAAAAAAAAAGAAATGTAAAGGCTACGAAGAAACTGGAACAGGCCAAAATAAGGAAAGTGGAACTGGAATTCATCCAGAACCTCTGGAATTTCACAGTGTCGAAAAATTATTAAATTATTAATTATTATTAAATGATTTATTTAATAATTAATTATTTAATCATTATTATTTGATAATTAAGTTAAATAATTGTTAAAAATAATTATTAAGAATTTTTATTGAGATCTAATTGATTCATGTATTTTGTATATTTGATGTCGTATAAAAAAATAGTTCTTATGAAGTTGCTCAGTTTTTTTTTTATTTTTATTTATTTTTTATTGTAGATTAAGTAGACGTATAGAAAAATATAGGGTTCTATTTAAAAACAGAACTTGACATTGAAATACCCTTGAAAGCTTGTTCTACGTCGACAAACAATACCGTAGTTTAGTTTCCCCCTTGATATAAACAAACTTTTTTTCATATAATGCACTGTTTTTGAGTTATAAGACTGTCTCAAGATAAAAAAACTCACCCGGTATATTAAAGTTTATTAAGTTTTTATTAATATTTTTATTCGTTTTAATGTTTTTATATTAAATGCGTACATATATATGTATGTACAAAATGTATAATACATATTGAAGGATACAATAAAAGAGTGTGTCTACTGCTGGAATTAGAAATTTTTAATTTATTTATATCCTGTGAATCAATTGTAATAGACTGATGAAGAGGGCAAGGCTCTTGAAACTATAGTCTCGTTATAAATAAATTAAAAATTTATAATTCCAGCAGAAGACACACTCTTTTATTGTCTCCTTCAATTTATAAAAATTCTGCTACTCTCGGCAAAAAGAAACTTTCAATTTAGTATAATACATAATTTGAAATGTAGTGTATACTAATATGATGTACTCTAATAAATGTAATTTTGGTGAGTATACATATTTATTTTTTGTATGCAATGCAATATGTTTAATACGAAATTCTTTTATCACAAAGAAATATTTCGGTCCCCTTAGTTTCGTGTTAAGCGATTTTCACTGTATATAAAAGTTTCATATAAAAATATAATTTAACCAATCCTAAAAACTTGAAATCTAAACGTATTAAATTATTTTTATGGTTTATAACATGCATCATTAAACTTACCATAGTATAAATTAAATATATGACTATGATCACTCTTACCCTATATTCATTTTTTTTAATATTCAAAGAATTCAACTCATTCATATCATGAATATAATTCATCTGCTTCATTTAATTTTGCAAAGATTATGTTGGTATATATATTTTAAACTCAAGAAAAAAATTTGAGTACAGAGGATCGGCCAATTCCCTTTAATTCCTTATCACAAAAACATATCATTTCACATTTCCAGAAAACATTTTTACTTTATGGCATCGAACTACTAATAGAGTTTGATTAATGCATTTTTATATTTTCTAACAAAAAAAAATAATAATAATAACACTAAAACTTATTTTAAAACATCACCATAATCTCAGTGAATGTCAAGTGTGAAATATTTTAATGCCACACAAAGTAAAATTTGTTTTCATTTAAAAATTATTATTTTTTTTTTTAACTTTTGTTTTTTCTATTAATTTCGTTTTTCTTTTCTTTTCATTTGATTCATTTATTTTCTTATCTAGTTGTTGAATACTCACATTTTTTGTAGGAAAAGTATAAAGTTGCTCTCTTCTGCTCTTTTTTCAATTTTTTCATTTTTTTTTTTTTATTTATTATATTTCTCTTAGTTAGGAATTAATTTTTATTTCTACTGGCTAATCTAGATCATTGGAATAGAATTTTAATTTATTCAAGTATTTCTATTGAAACGTATTTTTATATTTTTAATGAATATTACTAGTATAATCAAAATAAAATCGTCATATATATATATAATATGTCGTTTAAAGTTTTTTCATTATTATGGAAAAAAATAGTTTAATTTTCATTTAGATATGGAGATTAACTAATACACATTTTTCTATACCAGGTGCTATTGTTGTCTTGGAAACCTAAATGAACATAGAGTGTAATAATAAAACTTGAGAAAGATGCAGGTAGGTTTCACAAAAAAAGAAATAAAACAAAATTGAGTTTTGTATTCGATATATTTCGGGGGTCAGTCAGCCCATCTTCAGTGAGTCAAAGAAGAAGGGCTGACTCCCGAAATATATCGAATTCAAAACTCAATTTTGTTTTATTTCTTTTTATGTGAAACCTACCTCGAACCTTGCTCAAATTTTATTATTATATTAAAATGTTTAACCTAGAACCAACACCTAACTCCTTAAAAGTTATTGAACATAGAGTGCCTTTCGAATTGTGCTGATAGCGCTTATATCGCTCTCCTAGTCTTTCCGATTTATATTTTAAGCCCTGTCGCTGGTCATTTGATGTCACCAGTTGATGTGGTACAATTCGGAACGCACCCATAATGTTAAAATATATAGGAGAGATGACATAAGCACATTCGTCCAGTATTGCACTGGAGTGCAACAGAAAATGTTATTAATGATCTAGAAAATTGTGTTAATCCCTCAGCAATTTATATTTCTTGATACATAATCCAAATCTATATCTATAATTTAGATTTCTTATAATAATATATTTATTAGGGTGGTCCTTATTTTGGGTATTTTCGAATTTTTACACTGACAGAAATAAATAAGGGGAAATATCTCCCAAGTTTTTAGTATTTATCTCAATTCTAACCTCAGCAGTACAGCGATGCAAGTTTCCCATCTAAATAATATGGGGTTTTTGGCATTGAAATATCAATTTTTTATTCCGGCCAGAGTAATGGTTCAAAAATTTTGTACTCTGTAGACTTTATCCTTATAAAAGTAGCTATCATTCAGAATATTTACAGATTTTTGGCTATTATGATTTTGGAGCTACAGCTAGTTAAAATACTAGCTAGCTAAATATCTTAGTCTTAGTAAGTTATAGACTACAAAATTATAATAGCTAAAAATCTGTAAAAATTCTTAAGGATAGCTACTATTATAAGTATAAAGTCTACAGAGTTTCAAATTTTTTGAACCATTACTCTGGCCGGAATAAAAAGTTGATATTTCAATGCCAAAAACCCCATGTTATTTAGATGGGAAACTTGCATCGCTGTGCGGCACAGGTTAGAATTGAGATAAATACTAGAAACTTGACAGATATTTTTTTTTATTTATTTCTAACCATATGAGCCTCTGTCAGCGTAAAAATTCGAAAATATCCAAAATAAGGACCACCCTAATATTTATATCAAAATACGGGTCACGTCCAGGCACTGAGCCTCTGACCCTCAAAAGAAATTTTCCTATCAATGCTGACAGCACTGCGTTGTCTAAGGGCAGGTTCTTGGGCGTAGTTTGTCGCAGTCGGTTGATAACTCGGAATCGAGACGCTCATTTCAAAACGGCACTAGAAAAACTATTTTCAACCGACTGAGAGAAACAGCGAGCATTCTACTCCCAAGAACCTGCCCTTGGACGCAGGGATGTCAGCTTTGGAAGGAGGATTTCTTTTGAGGGTCAGAAGCTCAGTACGTTTACTTCCTGGACGTGCCTCATAATAAGATTTGTTGAAATTTTAATATCTAAGATATTTTTCAAAAAAAAAAAATGAACCATTTTTATAAAATTCATCCATCGATCTGCTTTAGCCTTATATCTTTTCCTTTATCTAATGAGTCATGTAAACAATATTTTTATACTCTTGAATATCATTTTTTTTAAAGTTGGAAAAATGTATATTATTAGTTGCTTTATAAAATAATAATAAAGGAGCTTATTTTATTATTCTTTTATTAAGCAACTAGATTTTGCCAATTTTTTTTTATTGATTAAGTGAGAATTTCTTCCGAAACGTTTGGAATATTAATATACATTTTTCTGATTGTTATTAAAGAATTGTATTATTTATATAATTAAAACAATCACTTCTATGAATTTTCGTACAAAAGATATGGCATTGAGTTGTTCTTTTTGAAGTGCCATGCTCGATTTCGAGCGTTGGCTTACTATGGAGAGCATCCAATTCATAGTAATTTTCCTGGATGGGGTGGTTTCTCGTAGTCTTCCCCTGGATTTGTTCATTGAGTTCCCTCCCCTTTTTTACTTTACCATACAGGGTCTGGGGAGAAGTCTAAAAATGCAAAAACTAATCTTCCAAAATGGGGGGGGGGGGGGGGGGTCAAAAAATGAAAATCTAGGCCCTTGTACCAAACTCAACCAAATTTTGTATACATAATCAGTGGGCCCCCAGAAGTCTAAAATGCAAAAACTAATCTTCCAAAACGGGGGGGGGGGGGATCAAAAAATGAAAATCTAGGCCCTTGTTCCAAACTCAACCAAATTTTGTATACATAATCAGTGGGCCCCCAGGAGTTTAAAAATGCACAAACTAACCCCCCTCCCCTACATGATTATAAATAGTTTTATTAAATATTAAATATAAGTGAGGGGCCAGGTTGTATGGTAAAGTCAAGTGGATGGCCACATCAGAACACGTCAGCATCCCAATTATGCCACTATGCCACCATCTTGGAAGAACGTATACTATTGCTTTTTAATTACTAATTCAATCTTAGAGGTGTTGCTTGCATTTCACTTAAATTGATTGTTAAACTTACTTAAATAAGATAGCAATTAAATTAACTTTAAAACTACTTTTAAGTCAAATTATATTTCTCCGTAACTATCATTGGTGAATTATAATTTATCTTAAAAGTTGGTTTAAGTATGGTTGGTGACATTGGGCGTTGCAGGCATACACCTATACTCCTTAAGGGTATAGACGTTTCGGGTTCAGACATAAATTTGCTAAGATATAATAAATATTGTATAGATCCACAGTTTCACATGACTCGTTATTTTCGAATTAAATATTATGTTATAGTGTAGTGTATTAGATCTTTTACTGTATTATTATTTTAATTTAGTGCATGCAATTGTTGTGCTTTCGTAAATTATTAACTTGCACCTATACTTGTACTTTATATTAATATTTGTATGTATTCTTCTTTAACTTATTATTATTTTTAAATTCACCTATATAATAATATAAATAATGTTTTAATAGAAAAAAAACAATAAATATAATTGTAAATAATTTTCTTTAAAGTATAATTTTTTTCTTACTACTTGAAATTATCAAAATATTGAAATGAATATTAAAATTATACAATGAATACGACATCTCTACTGAGAGAGCCCTATAATAAGTATTCTTTTCAAAAATTAATTAATTAATTTTATTTAATTTCTTATTGAAATTAAATAAAGATCTTATATATTCCTTGTTTATTAATAAATATTATTTGAAAAAAATTATATTTTAATTATTATAACCAGTTAATATACTATCATCTCTTCTTTTATATCTGTAAAATGTTATTTTATTGTTCAACTCTTGGTGAAATAATTTACTCGGCAGGCACGTATCGAGGGGTGAGGGGGGAGGGGACTCTCTCTAATATAAAATATCCTCTATAGTCCAGTCAACGAATGGTTTATAGAAAACATTTTATAGGAGAGAATTTTTTTCTTATGGAATGTGTTTGGGCTTGTTAGGAGGTAAAAATACTAAAAGTCCCCATTCCTAGCTACCGGGCTTAGGGGTGGAAGGGTGGTGGAAATGTCCCGTTTTTTGGTTTTTTGCTTATATCTCAAAAACGGTGAGTCGTAGGGAAAAAGTTACTCTTAGCAAAATAAAAGCTTATAATATTTACTACAAGATTGCTTCTATTTAATTTTTCTCTATTCCTTATGGTTTTTGAGATATTCACCCGCGAATATCGTTTATGTATGAAAAAAATAAAATTTCCTATATTTTTCGTCAAACTTTTGTCTCTATCACCTCAGCCTTTCGTTTTACAGTAAAAGTCCTCAGAAAAGAAGTTGTAGAGCATTCAATTTCTTTTAAAATGATATATACATTTATGATTTTATCTTCAAATCGTCTGGAGTTATAGCAATTTAAAAATTTCAGGTCGATTTATACATTTTGTTAGAAAACCCCGCAATAGCCCAGTATATAGGGGGGTTTCAGCTTACATTAATTGCGGGAAAATATTTTTTTTCTAGGATCGTTTGGTATGGTGTGGGTATGCCAAATCTAAGTTTGCGACCTCGAAAGTGTGGGGGACAACTTTTGGTGGCCGAAAAACTTCGAAATTTTCGGACTTTAACCCAAAAACTCGCACTTTTTTCGATTTTTTCCCATTTCGACCATGATGGAGCACGTTTTCGACAAAGACCATTCTATACATTTTTAAACTAGATTAAATTTTCTAAATTTAAATAAAGTTTCATCTTAATTGGATAATGGTAGCCCGTGCCGCAATTAGGTTGAAGTTTTGAAAAACTGCAATTTTTTTGCAAAAACTCTCAATTTTTCCTTGATAAAATGAAAATCACTCATTTTAGAAACTTGATTTCTATCTCATTCTCTAGGAGATTTTATTTACTAGTACGTTTACTTGGACTACTTTTTTGATAAAAATCTTAGATTTAATGATATTCAGAATTTTCCTGACAGGAAATGATCCATTTTTTCAAAAAATCTCAATTTTTCCTTCATAAAATGAAAACCACTCATCCTAGAAACTTGATTTCTTTCTCATTCTCTAGGAGATTTTATTTACTTGTACGTTTACTTGAACTACTTTTTTGATAAAATTCTTAGATTTAAAGATATCCAACATTTTGCATGACATCTTTGAGGATTCGGAATGGGTCACGCCCGGAAAATTCTGGATATCTATAAATCTAAGAGTTTTATCAAAAATCTGGTCCAAGTAAACGTTCAATTCAACAAAATCTCCTAGAGAAGGAGACAGAAATCAAGTTTCTAAAATGAGTGCTTTTCATTTTATCAAGGAAAAACTGAGATTTTTAAATTGCTATAACTCCAGACGATTTGAAGATAAAATCATATATATCATTTAAAGGAAATTGAATGCTCTACAACTTCTTTTCTGAGGACTTTTACTGTAAAAAGAAAGGCTGAGGTGATATAGATAAAGGTTTGTCGAAGAATATAGGAAATTTTATTTTTTTCAACATAAACGATATTTGCAGGCAAATATCTCAAAAACCATAAGGAATAGAGAAAAATTAAATAGAAGCAATCTTGTAGTAAATATTATAATCTTTTATTTTGCTAAGAGTAACTTTTTCCCTATGACCCACCGTTTTTGAGATATAAGCAAAAAACGGAACATTTCCACCCCCCTTCCACCCCTAAGCCCGGTAGCTGGGACTGGGGACTTTTAGTATTTTTACCTCCTAACAAGCCCAAACACATTCCATAAGAAAGAAATTCTCTCCTATAAAATGTTTTCTATACCCCCTTTTTGAGCGTTCGTTGACTGGACTACTAAAATTATATTTAATATTATTTCTAATTTTACTCCAATTTTTTATTAAAATATACCTACTTAAGGTTGCTCGGACAGTACCCCGCAAGTCAAAATAAAATCTAATTTTTTTCGACTAAAATTAAAAATTTTAACACATAAATTAATTATTTTAATTTAGATGTTAGCTATCATCATTTTTAATGGGAAATATGAAATAATTTGATTAATAAATATAATAAATATGTCTTTTGACTCGAGTCACGTGATTTATTTATTAATAAGTGAAGCTCAATGATATTTTCGATCATTTAGATTTGAATATTTACAAAACCCTTGGTAAGAAAGTTTTTTTTTTATTTTTTAACGTTACCTACTATAATTTATCTATATAAATAAAAGTTTTTTGTTTTTTTCTCATCATACGATTTGGCTAGATTAATCGAAATATATCCTAGTAGCACAATGTTTCAAACTAAATAGTAACTACATAGTATGAAACATTGTGCTACTAGGGATGCTTTCAGTCAACATTCCCTATTCACTACGTGTTAAAAGTCTGATTTTTAATCATTAATTACACGAAAACCCTTGGTCAGATCTTTTTCAAAAAATTATTTTATACGTATTCGTCATCGATTAATAATAACATATTAAAAATTCAGATTTTTAATCCAGCATTGCCTTAATGTCCGAGCAACCTTAATAAAAATATTCTGATTTGTTTCTAAAAAAAATTTTGGACTGACCCTCCCCCGCCAAAAAATTCTGAATACGGCCGCCTGTAAATTGGTACTCTTTTTATAATATTCAAAATGCATGCTCAATTTATAAATTATACACTCCGCTTCAATAAAAGTGGAACACTTGAAAAATTGGGGGTTTTTCAAAAAAATATCAAAATTAAATTTTTTTTTTTTTATTTAAACTTTTAATACATTGTATACATGTAAAATTATTTTTAAACAATATCACAATGAATAAAATGTTTTAAAGTTATTATTTTTTTTTTTAGATTATTTAATGTTAATTGAAAAAATTGTAATTTTTCAAGTGTTCCACTTTTTTTGAAACGCAATATATAAACAATCATTTGGTTAGACACTTTTCAATTTTCTTCTTCTTTAAGTAGTTTGAACAGTTGATTATTTTAAGATAGTAAGGGCCAGTTGTATGTTGGTTGGTAAAGGGTCTAGGGTCTGACCTTTCATGGAATGACCATATCTCAATCATTGCTAAAGCTGCAGCGCGCAAGCTTGGTCTCCTATTTAGGTCTAGACGCTATTATACTCCCAGTCAACTTCTTATTCTGTATAAGGCTCAAATTCGTCCCTGTCTCGAATATGGCTCTCATCTGTGGAGGGGAGCCTCCAAGCATTCTCTTGCTACACTGGATGCAATTCAGAAGCGAGCAATTAAACTAATAGGAGACCCGGCTCTAACCAACTCACTCGACTCCCTGGCTCATCGACGAACCGTTTCTGCCCTTTCCCTGTACTACAGATACTATCACGGTGTCTGTTCAGTCGAGCTGAAATCAATTATCCCCCATCAATGCCCTCTTTGCGAGAAACACGCGGTTTTCTAACGATCAGCACCCCTTCGCTGTCAAAATTAGTTAAAAGTCGAACAAGCGCTTTCGCCAACTCTTTTATCCTATACCTCCAGAGACTGGAACTCGCTCCCTGCCACCATCTTTCCCGCGACTTATAACCTTCAGCTATTTAAGACCCGTATCCACAGAATACCTTCGACCCCCGCCCAACCCATAAAATTCTTTCTTCTTCTTTTCAAGATGGAGGGGCCAACCGAGGCCTTTAGGGGTTGCACCTTTTTGGTGTAACTCCTTCGGGTTGCACCTTTTTGGTGTAACTCCTTCTCTCATCATTATCATAATAAAAAATAAAAAAAACTCTTTTTAAACATTGGCAAAGGGTAAAACCTTAAAATTCACCTTGTGCCGGGTGGGATGACCAATCAGATGACAGGCACTTTCATCTGATTGGCCATCCCAAAGCATTTACAAAGCGACAAACAACCGGCCCTAAGAGTTAGGATTAAAGCATGGTTCTTGCGGACAGCTAATCTGTAGCTTCCCACCTGTCTCATACAGAACCAAGTCCTGAGATCCGTGGCGATTCCGCTCCTAATTTAACATCGCACAGCTCTGCTAAAAAGTCGGCCGCCACTCCAAACATGACTTCGATGACAGTAAGTAAAGCTTATTTATATTTTAGCAGAATACTAGATCTGCTAATTAATAATCAATCTTAATTATAAATAAAAAAAATAAAAGAAAAAAAAAGAACATAAAAAACAAAGAAAAAACAATACGAGCAGAAGGGACCAACTTATTTCTTTAAATTTTATTTAAACAAAAACATTTTCACAAATTTCATCATAATCATCATTACCTATTTCCCAAACATTACATCATTTTATTTGATATACGTATATACTCATATATATATATATATATATATATTTGTAGATTTTAAAAATAAATTTAATTTAAATGAAATTATTCCAAATGGAAAATTATCTTTGCGAGCTTTGTTTTAGGACAAAGATGGAAACAAAGTATGGATATGCCCCGCTTGCAAAGGCCAGGATGATGGAAGTCCAATGATTGGATGCGATGACTGTGATGCTTGGTATCATTGGTAAGTACTTTCCTCTTAATACCGATATTTTATATATTCCAAAGATATTATATAGAAATGGCAGTATTTTATCTAGCTGTAACTCCAAAATTATAATAACTAAAAATCTGAAAAATCTCTGAAGGATAGCTACTATTATAAGAGTAAAGTTTACAGAGATTCAAATTTTTTGAAATATTACTTTGGCCGGAATAAAAAATTGATCGTTCATGCCAAAAACCCCCATGTTATTTAGATGGGAAACTTGCATCGCTCTAAGGCACAGGTTAAAATTGAGATAGGGACTTGAAACTTGGAAGATATTTTTTTATTTATTTCGAACCACATGAGCCTCTCCCAGCGTAAAAATTCGAAAATACCCAAAATAAGAACCACCCTAATATATATATTATTTATTTGTTTGAGACTATAGTTTCGAAGGCTTGGCCCTCATCATCAGTCTTTTTTAATTATAAATATTATTTTTCATGGGGTCAGTATCGCGTGGATATTGAAAATTGTTTTGCTCTTACTCAACTGGAAAGCTAGTTAGAATTCTTATGAATCAACAACTTCTACTCTTCAAAATAAAAACTTTTCAATTTTTTTATGATGTTTTATGAATCATTTAACAGCACATGCGCGTCTGGGGATATGTTCGGTTTATGATTTTTCATCCCCACTAATGTTCAAGATTGGAACATATCCCTAATCAAATACTTGTTTATTACGAATGCAGGATTTTTTACTCTGAATATAATATTATATTATATTCAAACGCCTCCCAATCGATCACAAACCCAAAAGTCGAAAATAATTTTTTCTTTACCCCGGGGCGCAATCACAACAAGGCCGCGTCGAAAGACAATTATAAATTAAATTAAATTAGGGAACGAAGAAAAGATTTTTTATTATAGACAAAGGGATCAGCCGGGGTTCGAACCCGGGATCTTCGCATGTGCGCTGCGATGCCTTCATAAGAACCTTAGCTCTTATCCTCTTGGCAACTGATCCCCGAACTCAAGCTAATACCTAGTGTCTATATGAATTTGGAATTTCATTTCAATCTTTAATCTCCTCCTCGTTCATTTTTGCAGCTCTGTAGTGGCCGGACTATTATTAAACTATGTCCAAACGCCACCCAATCGATCAATTGAATATAGTTTAATAATAGTCCGGACACTACAGAGCTGCAAAAATGAACGAGGAGGAGATTAAATATTAAATAAAAATTAAATTCCAAATTCATATAGACATTAGGTATTAGCTTGAGTTCGGGGATCAGTGGCCAAGAGGATAAGAACTAAGGCTCTTATGAAGGCATCGCAGCTCACATGCGAAGATCCCGGGTTCGAATCCTGGCTGATCCTTTTGTCTATAATATAAAATATTTTCTTCGTTCCCTCATTTAATAATATTATAATTTTTTACCACGAAAGATGAAATTCTCACCGCCCATTCGCCGGACATAGAAGACGTTTTGAACATGCACAGTGCGACTTCGATTAACTGTCACTCTTTTAACCCTCAGGCTACAGACTATTTTAAAATTTGAACATGTACATATGTAGCACGTCTAGAGCGTAACTTCATGTATGTAACAATATGTACATATGTATGTACTATACTGTAAATTGTATATTGTTTGTTTCTATAAAATAAAATACAGTGTATTTCCAGTTCGTAAATATGTATTTTTTCATTCGTTCATATGCAATAATGGGGTGGGTTGTTTAAAGTTTTTTGTTATCCGTCTATTGGATTATCCGGTACGGTCCCAGTCCCGACCCTGACGGCTAATCCAAGTTTCACTGTACCACGAACCAAATGAAACTGTTAACTCATTTTCTAGGACCTTATAATTTAGAATGAGAATTAAATTAATTATTCAGTATTTATATATTTTTTTATAAGGCAAAATATGTTTATTTATTTATTGATGTGAGCTCTTACAATATATTTTAGCAAATTAATTCATTTATGGTAGTAGATACCTATCTAATTAATTTAAAATTGTTTTTTTTTCGAACTTTTAATTCGCATAAAATCTAAAATCTACTTAGTTTGGCGCCCTCTAAGAATGAGGGCCCCTAGCATTTTGCCTTTTCTGCCACTGAGCAAATAAAAAAAAAAACAAATTTACATACAACATTATCCTACTCACAAATGGTCTAGATATCTTATATTTATTAAATAAAATGGCAACAATTTATTAATGATTTATTATTTATTTATTAACGATTTATTAATCCACTTGATTAAAAAAAACATATCTAGAATATAATGAAATTTTCAATTATTTTGAATGACTTTTTGAATTAGATGGTCTATTATTTAAATTGTTTTATTAAATATACAATAAATTATTTTTTGAGTAGATTTTTGTTCATTCAAACCACTTTTAAATTATTTGCATTTGATTTACTTTTGTTTCTGTTTTTATTTTATTTTTAGGGTTTGTGTTGGAATTCAAGTACCGCCCGATGAAAATGAAGATTGGTATTGTAGAATTTGTATAGTTAAGAAACAAGGAAATTACACTGACAAAAAAAAGAAATCTCGCAAGAAGAAATGTTAACAAGAATGTTAATTTAGCTGTGAATATAGATAGAACAGAGATGAAACAAAGTAAACTATCATTAAATATTAGCCTTAATTGCGAGCACCCAAATACAAGGTCTAGTTTTAATGAATATTATTAGTCTACTTTTTATATATTAAAAATGACGAATAAAATTTAAATATTAAATATTACCCTTCGTTGCGAGCACCCAAATACAAGGTCTAGTTTTAATGAATATTATTAGTCTACTTTTTATATATTAAAAATGACGAATAAAATTTAAATATTAAATATTACCCTTCGTTGCGAGCACCCAAATACAAGGTCTAGTTTTAATGAATATTAAGGTAACGGCAGCAGTAGTTGACCATTTCGCCATAAATCTTTAATTAATAAGGATCCAGATGGAAGTATTCTCTTGAAAATAAATTCCATGGACACTAGACAGCAGGACCTGTCCATAGATTTTTCCAAGGGGAGCCTTCCATCTGGATCCTTCTTAATTGAAGTTTTATGGCGAAATGGTCAACTACTGGTGCACGGTCAACTACTGCTGCCGTTACCTTAGTCTACTTTTTATATATTAAAAATGAATAAAATTTAAATATTAAAAATTAGCCTTCATTGAGAGCACCCAAATAAAAAGTTCTAGTTTTAATGAATATTAGTTTACTTTTTATATAATAGGCGAAGTAAAGAAGTTCTGAGGCTTTTTCTCGTTATTTCGACGATAAAATTAACCAAGTTAGGATTTTCCAATTTAGATCAAATATGCGCCGTTTTGTTCGATAACTTTTGTCCTTTGTGACGGCAATCTCATAATATCCCGATTGAAGAAGTCCTCGTCCCTATTAGTGAAAAACTTGACCAGCTCATTTTCACAAGCCTCTCTTGAGGCCAGTTTAGTACCATCAAGAAAATTTTGCAAATGCTTGAAAAGGTGATAATCGCTTGGTGTCAGGTCTGGGCTATACGGCGGGTGCAATATAACCTCCCATCCAAGGTCTCGGAGCTTCTGGTGCGTTGTTAACGATGTGTGCGGCCTGGCGTCCACTTGATGAAACACAACACCCTTCCTATTGGCCAATTCTGGCCGCTTCTCGTCGATCGGCTGCTTCAATCTGGTTAGTTGTTGACAACATAGGTCGGATTTGAGTGATTGGCCCGATGGGAGCACCTCATAGTTGATGATTCCCTTCCAATCCCACCAAACACACAGTAAAACCATCTTGGGCGTTAATCCGGGCTTGTCTATCGTTTGGGCCGGCTCACCGCGCTTGGACCACGAATTTTTTTTGGCTGTTGTTCTCCTATGTGACCCATTTTTCATCGCCATCCCCATCGCCATCGCCATCGATTCAGCAAAAAATCGCAGGCATCAATTTGGTCCAAAAGTTTCTTTTGCGTCAATTCGTGTGGCATCCATACATCGAGCTTCTTCTTGAGACCAGCCTTATGCAAATGGTTTCAAACCGATTTCTGGATAATCTTCAGTTCCTGGGCAATGGAATAAGTGCTCGCATGCCGGTTCGACTCGACAATTTCCATGATTTTATCGATTTTTCGACGATTGGGCTACCAGAGCATGTCTTATCTTCGACGTCCATATTACCAGAACGGAATCGTTGGAACCACGGCTTTGCTGTTGCATTCGATACTGTATTGGGTCCATAAACAGCATAAATTTTTGGCCTCCTGCTCGCTTTTTCCCTTGGTCGTAGTGGTACTGAAGAATATATCGAATTTTCTCTTATTTTACCTCCATTTTGGAACGCTCTATCACACAACTGGCTTCACCAAACACAAAACTGTCAAAGAACTTTTTTTAAGCGTTATGTCACCTTTAAATCGCAAAAAAGAATGACCAGATGCGACGTATACATCGTGAGATATGGCTCATTAAAGCCATCTAACTGAAAAGGCTCAGAACTTTTTACTTCACCTATTATTAAAAATGACAAATAGAATTTAAATATTAAATATTAGCCTTCATTGGGAGCACCCAAATACAAGGTCTAGTTTTAATGAATATTAATCTACTTTTTGTATATTAAAAATGACGAATAAAATTTAAATCTATATAATAAAAATGAATTTCTTTTTCCTTGTAAGCGCAGATCTCTCAAATGCCTGGACCGATTTGGCTAATGTTTTTTTTAAAATGTTTGTGATAGTCCAATTCAGGTTAATACGTAAAAAAAAATTGGAAAAGTTGCCCGGAAAATTGGAAAATTCAGGAAAAACTAAAAAGAGTTCAGGTTAGCCAGCATAGCTTGCCAAACAATAAAAGAACTAAACTAGCAAAAAAAACTGCAACAAAGATTTAAAAAACTTTCTATTTTTTAACCGACTTCAAAAAAAGGAGGAGGTTCTCTATTCGACTGAATTTTTTTTTTTTTTTTTTTGTTTGTGCTTATGTTACCTCATATCTCAGCCAATTGTGAACCGATTTTGAAAAATTTTCTTGCATTGGGTCCAGTCTAGCTTCCGATTGGTCATATTTTTTTCATAGGTATTAGACCTTTTTTGTTAGGTTTGTTCAGGCCTAACATCTTTGTTTACGAACCGATTTCGATGATTCTTTTTTTATTGGAAAGGGTGTATTTTAGGGATGGTGTCATATTAATTTGGTCAAGTTCTGATGATATGATCACTATTAATAACATCACTAAAAAGAGAAAAATAAAAATAATTTTTAAGAAAAAAATAAATCCGACTTGACCAAATTAATATGACACCATCCCTAAGACACCCCTTTCCAATAAAAAAAGGAACATCGAAATCGGTTCATAAACAAAGAAGTTAGGCCTAAACAAACCTAACAAAAAAGGTCTAATACCTATGAAAAAAATGGGACCAATCGAAAGGTAGACTGAACCCAATGCGAAATTTTTTTCAAAATCGGTTCACAATTGGCGGAGATATGAGGTAACATATACACAAAAAAAAAAATTTCAGTCGAATAGAGAACCTCTTCCTTTTTTGAAGTCGGTTAAAAATAAAAAAGTTCGAGCCAAGCTTTTGATTATATATATAGATGAAAAATATTTAATTTAAAATAAAATATGTTATTTAAAAATAATTTTTCTTGAAAATACCCTTGGGAATCTCACCTCATCCTTTTTCTATTGTATTTAAGACCCTCAGCCATTTCAAAAGAACTAAGACTTTTGGCTTTTGTATTCGAGCTCATTCATTCATTTCAATATTATTTATTTATTTCAAAGTTAATTATAAAGGATTATTGAAACTATACTAACTAAATAACTGAAAGGAATTAATTAGCTTTTGGAATTTCTATAAAAATATATTTTAAAGATTAAAACCAAAAATTCAATTAGCCCGTAGAATTCTTTAAAGAAAACAAAATCATTTGAAAACCCATTTTTATATTGTTTTGAAATCTAGCAAATTTCAGCCTATTGAAATTATTAAAAACCTATTTTGACCCTAATTAAACCTGAATTTTCTATAATCAAATAATAAACTTTAAAAGTTTATTATTTTTAATTTTTTAATAGGATAATTCACCCCAAATGACGATTTTTACCTTATTTATTGAATTTTTACCAGACAAAAACTTTATTTTAATTTAAGTTGAAAGGTACATACAACCTTTTTGCCGAATAATTGAGTAGCAGAAGGGGACAATAAAATATTGTCTTCTGCTGGAAAAATAAATTTTTTAAATTCATTCATAAAGAGATATACTTTGTCCTCTTCATCAATCTATTACAATTAATTCACAAGAGTTGATATATGAAAGTGCTCTTTACACGTGTATAAAACATCAATAAAACAGCCACGCGGGGTCCAGGGGGCGAAGCCCCTGGCTAGCAAAAGGCCCGCCTTCGGCCTTGAAGCTAGTATTAAATATTAGCCTTCGTTGCGAGCACCCAAATACAAGGTCTAGTTTTAATGAATATTACCTTAGTCTACTTTTTATATATTAAAAATGAATAAAATTTAAATATTAAAAATTAGCCTTCATTGAGAGCACCCAATTACAAGTTCTAGTTTTAATGAATTTTAATCTACTTTTTATATATTAAAAATGACGAATAAAATTGAAATATTAAATATTAGCCTTCATTGGGAGCACCCAAATACAAGGTCTAGTTTTAATGAGTATTATTAGTCTACTTTTTATATATTAAAAATGACAAATAGAATTTAAATATTAAATATTAGCCTTCGTTGCGACCACCCAAATACAAGGTCTAGTTTTAATGAATATTAGTCTACTTTTTATATATTAAACATGACGAAGAGAATTTAAAATATATATTCTACATTTCAAGATTTTATTTTTTATTATGTTATATTTATATTTATTTATATAAATAAATAAATAATATATATATATATATTTATTTATTCATAAACTAATATAATATAATGGTTATGAACATGTAAATAAATTTAGATTCTAAATTTAAGGACAGTGTAATTTGTACAAAATATTTATCAGCTGGATTTGTCAGCACAATTTATATATTATGTAGTTTTGAAATATACATTTTTAATATTTTATTTTTTGATTTTTAAATGTTAAATGTTATTTTCTCGACCAGAGTCGGGTTAACATCTTTAGAGACCCTAAGCAGCTAAATTGAATACCTAGTAGCAGAAGCATGGTCGTGGGGAGGGGGGCACTCCCCCCTCCGGGAATCTTTCTAAAATAAATTAAAAATAGCCGGAAGTGGTCAATGCATTATCTGATAAGAATTTCTTTTTTAAAGTTTCATCAGTACGACGTAAGTTAAAAAATTTGTACGAATGTTAAATTTTTACCCTTTTGTAAAGTTCATTAAATTTCTTTATTTTACCCATAATTAGAAATTAAAAAAAGCTACACCCAATAAGAAAATCGATACTTGATAATTTTAAAATAAGATTAATCAAAACACGTTTTAAGAAAATTTTGAATATTCCTGTACCGAATTTAACTAACTTTATCTTTAAGGTAGTTCTTTCACAAATGCAAAAAATCAAGAAGTCTTTGAAACTTGGAAAATAAGTCATTAAAAGCATAATACACATACTGTTAAAATTTGAAGACGGTTTACCGCACCAAACATGAAATAATTGCAATTAAAAATGACATTTTTTACATAGGAGATAGGGAAAGGGTGGGGAAATGATCATTATTTTATTTTTTTTCATTGAAGGACTTTCACCATCTTGAAGAAAAACTAATATTTGTTAGAATAATATATTCGAAGTAACTTAAAAGAAAAATTGAAATGATTTACCACGTAGTTTTGATAAAAAACCAAAAAAAAACATATTTGTGATGTTATTAATAGTGATCCTATCATCAGAACTTGACCAAATTAATATGGCACCATCCCTAAGATACCCCCATTCCAATACAATAAAAAAAGAATCATCGAAATCGGTTCATAAGCAAAGAAGTTAGGCCTGAACAAACCTAACAAAAAAGGTCGAATACCAATAAAAAAAATGGGACCAATCGGAAGGTAGACTGAACCCAATCAAAAAAAAATTCAAAATTTATTTCTATTTTTTCCCATTTCGACCATGATGGAGTACGTTTTCGACAAAGACCATTTTTAAACTAGAATAAATTTTCTACAATGAAAACAAAGTTGCATCTTAATTAGATAATGGTAAACCGTGCCGTAATAAGGTTGAAGTTTTGAAAAACTGCAATTTTTTGCGAAAAATCTCAGTTTTCCCTTGATAAAATGAAAAGCACTGATCTTAGAAACTTGATTTTTATCTCATTCGCTATGAAATTTTATTGACTTGAACGTTTACTCGGACCACTTTTTTGATAAAACTCTTAGATTTATAGATATCCAGAATTTCTCCGACAGGAAATGATCCATTTTTTCAAAAAATCTCAGTTTTTCCTTCATAAAATGAAAACCACTCATTATAGAAACTTGATTTCTGTCTCATTCTCTAGGAGATTTTGTTGACTTACTATTATCCAATTAAGATCCAACTTTGTTTTGATTGTAGCAAATTTAATCTAGTTTAAAAATATATAGAATGGTCTTTGTCGAAAACGTGCTCTATCATGGTCGAACTCCAGACGATTTGAAAATATAATCATAAATGTATATAACATTTTAAAGGAAATTGAATGGTCCTCAACTTCTTTTCTGGGGACTTTCACTGTAAAACGAAAGGCTGAGGTGACAAAGACAAAAGTTTGACGAAAAAATATGGGAAATTTTATTTTTTACATAAACGATATTCGATAGCAAATATTTCAAAAACCATAAAGAATAAAGAAAAATTAAATAGAAGCAATCTTGTAGAAATATAATAATCTTTTATTTTGCTAAAAGTAATTTTTCCCTACGGCCCACGGTTTTTGAGATATAAGCAAAAAAACCAAAAAACGGAACATTTCCACCCCTAAGCCCGGTAGCTAGGACTGGGGACTTTTAGTATTTTTACCTCTTAACTAGCCCAAACACATTCCATGAGAAAAAAATTCTCTCCTCTAAAATGTTTTCTATAACCCATTCGTTGACTGGACTATATAAGATTAGTTAGAGACAAAAAATACGCTATTTATTTTGATATTAAAGCATGCCTAACCTCCCATCTACTAAAAAATTAAAAAGATTTAGTACCATCAAAAAAAGTATTTCGAAATATTTTAAAATTCTATAAATATAAAATTTTCATTAATTGAAGAAAATAATTAATTTAGAGAAACTCGAAACAAGCTAAAGAAAAATTATTATGCTTCTACAAACGAGAGAGAGAGAGAAAAAAATGAAAATAAATAATATTGAAGAATTAGGAAAAATACATTTGATCATTTAAAAATTTATGTATAGGATTGCAGGAAAATGGGGTCGCCAACTCCCTACGCCATAATAATTTTTCGTGAGAATATAATTTAAATCAAATGATGGCCAAATGGTGTCCACCGAGGCCAAAGGAAGAAAAAAAAAATAATAATTTAAATCGCAGTAAACTGCAACGGATAATTGCTAGACTTTATCTCTAGTCGTTTTAAAATCCATACTTAGCTATAGACAAAGTAGTCAAAAATTATAGTGAAAATAGAATCTCAAAATTGAATATGTTGGCTACATCTCAATTATTTAATCCTTTATATCTCAATAGTTAGTTTTATCAAATTATCTTTATTTAATAAAATATTAAGAATTTTATTCTGAATAAAATGACACCTTAATTTTGAAAATCGGTTTACAATTAATCGAGTTATGATGTTTTTATATTGTCATTATTATAGGTTACTCATAGTTAATTGGATGAGATGAAATCGGCCATCATCGAATTTTGAATATTTGAATACAAAGTTTATTCATTTTTCAATGCTGCCATCTTACATCAATTTGTTCAACTCGCTTGTCAAATTAATTATGAAAATTTTTGGTTTTTGGAATCCAGCACCATATTTTTTTTCATTTACTTAAGAATAGCTAACCATAACTTAAACCACCATAACTCGGTTAATAATAAATCAACTTGCAAAAATAAGGTGTAATTTTGTTTATAAATAAATTATTAAAATGTTATTAAATATAAGATAATTTAAAAAAGTAACAATTATTGATAAATAAAGAATTAAAAATTGACAGGGCCTCCATTTTAAAAATTTAAGCCTGTATTCACTTTAATTTTTTCTTTATTAGCGACAAGTGAAGATGTACCTACTTAAAATTACTGAAAAAGATTTTGGGATATACATAACAGATGAAAGAAACAAGGAAACGACATTTTTTATTAATTTTAATCCGCAAATTTGAAAATTAATTGCAAAGAACGCTTTTTTTATACCCTGTTTTTTGACGCTTTTAAGCATTATAAGTATTAAGTAAAATAAGCCTTATATTCATTTTAAAAATGTACTAATTAAAATTGTTTCATTTAATTATTATTAAACTTAAAAATTTATTAGCTAGTCTCAAAAAAAGTACAAATTTAAAAATCAGGTGACATAATATTAATTTAAAATAAGATTGAAGTAGTTTTTGGAAACGGGCTGATAAGTGAATTGAGTGGATATCGATGAGGCATTCAGGGTTTTGAAGAAGGAGTGAATATGCCACCGAAACCTAGGTTTTTGAATAAAAAAGATAGTTTAAATTATATCTCTTTTTTTTGAATTTTGGAATGATTTATTAATATTCACTTAATTTAAAATATTGCTCAAAAATTTGACCATCGATTTAGCCAGGGAAATTTATATATATAATCCAGACACCCTCATCACGAAACACTTTTGTTTTTTTACTTTTGAAAATTTATTTTAATTTAATGTGATAAATCAATTTGCCTTGATTTTTATATAAGATGAAAAATATTATATGATAAATCAGCTCAAATCCACCATTTAATGTAAAACTTTTTCAATCTCGTTCCGTTTATTTATTATAAATTTTCCATTTACTCATTTCAATTCAATTACTCTCAAAGCTATTTATATTATAGGAGTATTATATGATCATTTCCTCTCATGAAAATTCTGGATATCTATAAATCTAAGAGTTTTATCAAAAAAGTAGTCCAAGTAAACATTCAAGTCAATAAAATTTCCTAGTGAATGAGATAGAAATCAAGATTTTAAGATCAGTGCTTTTCATTTTATCAAGGGAAAACTGAATTTTTTGCAAAAAATTTCAGTTTTTCAAAACTTCAACCTAATTGCGGCACGGGTTACCATTATCTAATTAAGATGATACTTTGTTTAAATTGTAGCAAATTTAATCTAGAATTAATGTATAGAATTGTCTTTGTCTAAAACGTGCTCAATCATAGTCGAAATGGGAAAAAATAGTAAAAAGTGCGAATTTTTGGGTTAAAGTCCGAAAATTTCGAGGTTTTTCGGCCACCAAAAGTTGTCCCTCACACTTTCGAGGTCGCAAACTTAGATTTGGCATACCGACACATACCAAACGATCCTAGAAAAAAATCTTTTTCCGCAATTAATGTAAGCTGAAACCCCTCTATATACTGGGCTATTGCGGGGTTTTCTAACAAAATGGATAAATAGACCTGAAATTTTTAAATTGCTATAACTCCAGACGATTTGAAAATATAATCATAAATGTATTCATCATTTTAAAGGAAATTGAATGGTCTACAACTTCTTTTCTGAGGACTTTTACTGTAAAACAAAAGGCTGAAGAGATAGAGACAAAAATTTGACGAAAAATATAGAAAATTTTATTTTTTTCATACATAAACGATGTTCGTGGGCGAATATCTCAAAAACTATAAGAAATAGAGAAAGATTAAATAGAAGCAATCTTGTACTAAATATTATAAGCTTTTATTTTGCTAAGAGTAACTTTTTCTCTACGACCCACTCTTTTTGAGATATAAGCAAAAAAAAACAAAAAAAGGGGGGACATTTCCACGCCCCTTCCACCCCTGAGCCCGGTATCTAGGACTAGGGACTTTTAGTATTTTTACCTCCTAACTAGCCCAAACACATTCCATAAGACAAAAATTCTCTCCTCTAAAATGTTTTCTATAACCCATTCCTTGACTGGACTAATAGTAAATAATATTAATATATATATATATATATATAGTTTAAAATGTATAAAAAACATACTAAACTTTAAAATCACAACTTTAAGAACAAAAAAACTCAAAAATAATATTTTAATTCTTAGAACAAAACTTATAAACTACAGATTCCAAAATGGATGTTTAATTCTAGTTATACTTTTGATTCGATTTGGCGTTTTGTACTACATCGAAAAGTTAGAGGAGCGTTAGAATGAATGTATCACTCTCGAAGGAGAGTATGTTTATGAATAAAGTGGAATTTCTTTAAAAAAAATTATTTTTCTTAGTTAGACCCGGGACTTATTGAGTGATGTGTTATCTTATTAGTCTTATACTGTCTTATTAGTTAAGTAATCGTGGATTTCGCTACAATTAAAATCATAGTTTTCTATGTATTGAAGAATACTTTCAACGGTATCGATTTGAAGTCTATTTCTCTCGTCGACCATTGAATTTCCATGTACGAAAATATTCTCTCCACGTTAGCATTGTGACCAGGAAGAGAAAATAAGTATTCGCACATGCAATATATATCTTCATATTGCTCATCAAATTCCGTTTCTAGTTTGGAAAATGAAACTGCCCATCTCTCTGAAGCTGTTTTTTCTTTGAATAATTAATATAAATCAAAATAGGCCAAGGTGGGACATTTGGATGTCCCGAAAAGTTTATACCGGACACCTTGACTTAAGACTCAAAATCGGGACCCCTGGCAACCTTACTCTAAATAGATCTCTAGAATCTATATAGACTCTATATAGTTACAATACAGTTCAAAGCTTTGTGTTACTAGGGATATTTTATTATAACATTTTTTCAGACTTTTTCATTTTTTATTTTATTTTATATATTGGTACAGACAATACTCAGAATTTGAGATTTTGTAGTTACCTATATGGAAATAAGAGATAAAAATAAATCTAATCCCACAAAAGTCGTGTATCTAATAACAAGTAATAACCCCTTCATTGATTAGATTTTTGAGAAATATTTTTCAAAATCACCATGATCAAAAAATAGGATGAACCTCCGTGCGATGAATTTTTCTTAAACCACTAAATAAATATTGCGTAAAAATCTGGTCTCTTCTAATAATTAATTTTATTAATTCAAACGTAAAAATCAACAATTGTTTGAAAATTCTAATCAAAGAATGACTTTAATTAACATTTCTTTTGATTTACACCGCACATTAGAATGGAATCTAGATTTTCTTTCTAAACTACTACCTTGATCAAAAAGTTTCTGGAATTTATTCAGAAAATCAAAAATACAAATTTATTCATCAAAATCGACGGTGTCCCATTCAAAGTACTCCCCATCGACTGCAACGCACTTATGCCAGCTCTTGATCCAATCCTCTAAACATTTTTTATACTCGGTTTTCGGTATGGACTGTCAGAGCCGTTTGCAATTTTTACGATTTTAAAAATGAAATCGACTTTGAATCAACGAGTTTGTTTTAAATTTTGAGTTAAAAACGGTGCGAAAATGTGGAAGAAGTGCTACTTTATGGAAAACAAAGTTTTATGTGTGGCCCAAGTTTTCATGAGTCTGTCGAGAATGACGAACTCAGTCGACATTGAAAACCGACGAAAACGTCGGTAAAATTAAAGCAATGATTGCCGAAAACTGTAAATTGACCTTTGGAGAGTTGGCAGCGAACTTGAGCATCGCTTATGAATACGTTCAAGACATTTTGTTTAATGATTTGGCTTTGAGACCCCAAAAAAGACCGGATTTGTGGGAATCATGAAACGCGCGGTCAAACAATGCCATAATTATCCGCAACTTTTTGACCATCAAGAACGTAACGAATACCATCCAACAGCCACCGAATTCGACTGATTTGGCTCCCTGCGACTTCTTCCTGTTCAGTCGACTCAAAAAATCGCTCCGTGCAACGGGTTTTAGCAGCCAAGTGGAGATAATGAAAAAATCGAAGACGGCTCTGATGGCAAAACCGAAAACCGAATATAAAAAATGTTTTCAGGATCGGATCAAGCGTTGGCATGACTGCGTTGCGGTCGATGAGGAGTACTTTGAAGGAGACAATATCGATTTTGATTAATAAATTTGTATTTTTGATTTTCTGAATAAATTCCTGAAACTTTTTGATCAAGGGGGTATTTATCAATTTTTAAGCCATGAGCGATTTAGAATTTTTCATTCAACCTGTCAACATCCCGTACGTTAGCATAAACCAGAGAAAACTCCAATAAGTAAACAAATTATTTTAAATTAAATTTAAAAATCTAAAATCTTAATCTATTTTTCCTATCTTACTCAATAGTGAGGAGAGCAAGCCGCTCCAGATCTTTTTGCTGGGCCTTAAGTTCCTCTTCTATCTCCTCCGGAGCCCTTTTTTTCCCGTCTTTCGAGAAGAGAGAGGGTGGTGCAGGAACACTGTAGTCTTCATGAAACTGGATCGAATCCAATTCATATGGTATTTTTACTAAAAATATATAAAAAAAAAAAAAAAAAACATTTTTGTTTATCCTCACCTGTTTTCATTAAAAAAATCAGATAAGCCTATAAATAATTAAATTATCATAATAAAATTTTTTAGATTGCTTTCTATCTCAGGATAAGATAAGGATTATTTAAATCATATCTAATTAAAGTGGTAAAATAATTTGACTTGTAGAAATGGTTTGGTGTCTGAAGAAAGAAGAGCGGGGTCCTTGACCACCAAAAAAGCTTGTGTGAGTTTTCAAAACCAAATTGTGTGTTAGTCGGTCATTGAGTTCTCTATCTAATCACAAATCTAATCAATCGATAGGACCCGCGTGGATGGCTTCAATTTCTTTAAGGTGTATTCATTGTTCAGTTCGCGATGCGACTGCGTGCCTTTCATTTCCTGTTTCTGATTGCTACTGTCGATTGTGAGAGGATTCGCTATGCGGGAATGGGCAGTCTTGTTCCAGTTTCTCAGGAGGTTCCGGAAATACAGCAAGCCAATCATTGTGCATTCTCCTTTCAGAACGAACAGTTAGATGGTTGTTACTCTTGTCCAGGTGAGACAGCAACGAAATTACCTCTTCCATCTAAGTGTAGTGTAAACATAGAGAAGTGGGCACTAGGACTAGAACTTTTTGCGGACCCCATCTTTTAAATTTATGTATTTATTTATTTTTACCTTCTTACAGAACAACAACTATTGTGTAAGAAATTAATGTAATGGCAAAATTGTTAAAACTCAATTTTTTTGAAAGTACACGTTTTGAGGGTATTTGAACACAATTCACCAAAGTTTTGTAAAATCACGGGCGGTTCTATATATGAACTTTTTGAGCTGCAGCCCAGGGCCCCATGGATATAATGGCCTCCAGCCCCAATTGAAGACAATGGACAATATTGCGAATTAAAAATAAACTGCAACGGATCGTTGCTAAACTTTATCCAAAGTCATTTGAAATATCAATATGTTTATTCCTTTATTATTAATCAGATACAGAACTGGCTATTTGCTGTCCATGTTTAAAATAAAATAATAAAGAATTAAAAAAAAATATTATCTTACTCTAGAGTAAAGTACTTTAAAATATAATTTTACTAAAAACTTTATTTAACCTTTTTTGTGGTCCCCAAAGTCCTTAATTAGCATATTAAATTTCATCAAAATTAGTTTAGTCATTTTAAAGATATTTAGAAAAAACTAAAAAAGTACTGAGATAAAGTACTAATGTTTGCGGTCCGATATGTACCAAAAACTAATCAGCGATTAATTTTGTTAAAATAATGGTATGTTTTCAATTTCATTTCAACGGTGTGGAAAAAATCGTGGACGAAAAAAACGACCACACACACACACACACACACACACACATCCATCCATCCATCCGCACAGACTAAATGAAAAAATCGCACTTTTTGGCCTCTGGACGAGACCCCGTGTAATTTTTGGCAAAACCGTCACATGGTAAAATTCAACCTAATTAAATACTACAATTTGTGACTTTAATTGAGACCATGGGTTCCGTAGTCTTTATCTGAGGTCCCTTTGAAGTTGCGCTTGCCGCGAGACCGATTACAAACTTTATCCATGCTTCGCATTGCATAAACTAAAAAATAATCTAAAATTATATTTGCTGTTTGTGTATCTAAGTCATATTAAATAAATAAAATATTTGATTGTCCTAATTTTTTTCCTATACCGTATACATAATTATAGAAAACAGTTTTTTGACAAAATGGTAATTAGTTTGATTAATTAGGTAGGCTCCCCAGGCCCCAAGTAGTGTTAGCTCAGGGCCCCGCAAATTCACGGTCCGCGCCTGTGTAAAACCTCTCCCTCTCTTTTTCTCTGGTGAATGTGTGTATGTATGTGACCATACCTGATATGTGAAAAAACAAAAAATCGTAGAAACCTCAAACTTGGAATATAAGCTTTTCATATAATAAAGCGTTTAAAATGAAAGAACTGAAAAGTTTTGAGCTGAAATCGGATAAATAATTAGGTAGTATAATATTTTATATGCAATAAATTAATAATTTATTTTAATCAACAAAAAGTTATTGCAAAGAAACTCGCCTAGAAAAAACGATTATTAAAACCCTTTTTATTTATTTTAATAACAGTAAATAGAAACTTTATAATTTAAATTTTTAACATTAAAAGTAATTTCAGTTTAACAAGTGGAGGAAAAGTAAAACTTTTTCAAAACTCGTAGAGCCTAAATTCCGTTCTTAGAATAATAGAAATTAAGATATTAATCTCTAATACTTTGAAAAAGATCTGGACTTGTATTTGACATCCTTGGAATGCCTTAGCTACAAAGGAAGAGAAATTCTTCTATCCGAGCCCTTTTTAGTCATTTTCCTCGATTAGAATCTACTGAAAAAATCGGCCACCCTCACATTTATTAAATAATAAACAAAGTGAAAATTTCTTTGAGCTAATGGCGAAGTCTTTTCCTGTATGTGTGTTTAGATTTAAATACCCACGATAACTTAAAAAACGAAAAGTTTTAGAAAGTTCGTTCTTATGCTAAAAAATTTGTATTTTCAATACAGAGAACCGATTAGATTTTGGACTTTCTAGCTTTAGAAGTCCTGGCTTAAAATGCAGAAAACGTCATTTTTTGAATGAATTTATTGAGATTTTAAGGTGACGTATTTATAATATAGGCATAAATAAACAATTTATATTAAGAACTATATAAATTTCTTATAAGTTTTTACTTTTTCCATATAATAAATATTCGGGTGAGCAATTCTTTCATTAGAATCTAATCGAGAAAAATTACTAAAAAGGGCAAGGATAGAATGATCTTATAAATTGCAAGGCGTCCAAATACAAGTCCAGGCCTGTTTTAGTGTAGTAGTTATTAATTTCTATTAATATTCTAGGAACGGTATTTTGACTCTATAGGTAAGAAAATATTAGATATAAATCAATAACTGATTTAGATATTTATCATTTAAAATTTTTAATAAAAGTTAGGGTGCGCGGTGGTGTTTGAAAATAAAACATTTTGTAATGAGTTTGAAGATGAAGTTAGTGGTGCTTCTACACATTCACATTAAGAATCTACTGTGAAACAGCACCAACTTCAACTTCAAACTCATTATAATTTAAAATGATTAATTCAGCGAAAATGCAAACTTCGTACCGAGTTTTGAAAAAATTTCACATTTACCTCTAATACTCTTTATTATTTGACATTTCAAGAATCAATTCTATCAAAGTGAAAGTTTCTTTTTGCCGAGAGTAGCAGAATTTTTATAAATTGAAGGAGACAATAAAAGGGTGTGTCTCCTTCAACGAATTCTATTATGATTATGATTTGATGTTACATAGGTTTTTTTTTAGAAACTCTAAGCCTTAAAATACTTGATCTTAAATCGCTACAGCTCAATCACTCTCTAGAATAAAGTACAATTACGTATGAACATCGATTCTTAAAATTGTCATTGTTATCTAGTAGTTTTTGATTTTGTTTGATAACCTAATCACCTCACACCATACTAAACAAAGAATCACTTTAAAGTTATCTCTAATATTAGTGGAAATATTAGATTAGGATGTATATTTTTTTGACGAACTTTTGTCATTGATATGGTCATTTAATTTACATAACAGTATCTGTCGTTTTGAATGATCTCGATTCAAACTCATTCGAATTCAGGGATAAAATTTCAATGCTAGGCGTCACACTAGGGTCTAACCTTTTCTGGAATGACCATATCTCAACCACTGCTAAATCTGCAGCGCGCAAGCTTGGTCTCCTATTTAGGTCTAGACGCTATTATATTGCCAGTCAACTTCTTACACTGTATAAGGCTCAAATTTGTCCCTGTCTCGAATATGGCTCTCATCTGTGAAGGGGTGCCTCCAAGCATTTTCTTGTCACACTGGATGCGATTCAGAAGTGAGCAATAAAACTAATAGGAGACTCTGCCCTAAATAACTTACTCGACTCCCTGGCTCACCGAAGAACCGTTTCTGCCCTTTCCCTGTACTGCAGATACTATCATGGTGTCTGTTCAGTAGAGCTGAAATCAATTATTCCCCATAGAGCCCATTTTGATAGAAACACGCGATTTTCGAAAGCTCAGGACCCCTTCGCTGTCAAATTAGATAAAAGCCGAACCAACGTTCTCGTCAACTCTTTTATCCATATGACTTCCAGAGACTGGAACTCACTTCCAGACACCGTCTTCTCCTCAGCTTATAACCCTCAGCTGTTTAAGACCCGCATCCACAGATACCTTCAACTCCTACCCAGCCCATAAAATCCCCTATTCTTCTTCTTTTCACGATGGAGGGGCCAAACCAAGCCTTTAGAGAATGCATCTTTTTGGTGTAACTCCTTCTCTCATCATTTTCATTAAAAAAAGATGCAAGTAACATGACTATGATTGGAACTGCTCTAAATATGTCTAATCCACTCAGGAACTTTGGTCAGTCATCTTAAAACTAACCGCATTAATATATGTTGCTTAACTTCGGGGATAAGTACTGAACAGGTGATATCAGCATGCCAATGCAGGAAGATCAATTTCAAATAGAATTTTCAAATGTAATATGTAAAAAATAAAATATTAAGACCTGTATACTTGAACATTATTTCTGATTAGGGAAAAATATCAAAGAATAATAAATTAAATTTGATGTAGAGGAAGACCAGGATATTGAAAAGAAACAATTTTCAAATAAAAAGGTCCAGTGGCGTACCTAGGGGGGGGGGGGCGGGGGTGCGGTCCGCATTTTGTAAATTTAGTTATAGTTGTAAAAAAGAACTTGTTCACTTCATAAATTTACTATTCGATTTCCGTAAATCTTGCAATATTGTCTATAGAACAAGAAATTACAAATAATATAAATTTTGAGAGCATTATACACGATTTTTCTAACATTAAAGTTAGAAGAGTAAATAATATATATAAATATGTTTACATACACATATGTATACAATTTGTTTATCCAAAAGAAATGAAATTATTTATTTATAAATATTAAATAAAAAATATTTAATGGTAATTTTTTTTATAAATTAGATATATGTTTTGTCCAATAGGTGGGGAACCTGCGGCCTCCGTAAGTTTCTTTTGGCATTTAAAAAAGTATCTTGTATTTTTATATGGTAAAAGTTTCATTTATAGCTAAATCAACTTATGCGACCTCCTTTATTACTGCTTAATTTAAATATGTCATCCAATGGTAAAAAAGTTCCCCACCTATAGTTTGTCTCAATTACAATTATTTATTTATGTTTATTAATTTATAAAAACCGCCATTTGATTGACTTAGAAAAGGCGGCAAATTGGAGACCGCCCCAGCCAGCAAAAGTTCTAGGTATGCCACTGAAAAGCTCTATTAGGGCCAGTTGTATGTCGGTTGGTAAACTCTTTTTAAACGTTGGCAAAGGGTAAAAGGCTGGGATGGCCAATCAGATGAAAGTGCTTGCCAGTCAGATGACAGGCACTTTCATCTGATTGGCAATCTCAGGCTTTTACCCTTTGTCAACGTTTAAAAAGAGTTTACCAACCGACATACAACTGGCCCTTAGAATGTTAATTTCAACCGTTTCGGAGGATCTCGCTTCCTTTTCAGGGATTAAAAGGTTCAATTATTTAGAAAGCATGCAATCGCATGTAGCAGCAGTTTTCTTTTTAACCCTTTTAAACGCTAAATAAGGAGGGAATATCTTTAGAAACGTCTGTTCTTAAAAGACTGAAATATCATTTAATTTAATTCTTTTATCTGGAAATTGGTTCTTTTCGTTATAATGGGCAAGTGGGCATTCATCAAATGCTAGTGATTTCTATCATTTTGTCTCCAAGAAAATACTTCTAATACAAATCATGAAATTTGTATAAATTAATTTTGGCTTTTAATTATCTATATAATCTAATATTCTTGTTTTTAATAATTTAAGATGATAAAAAATCTGACTCAGTTAAAAAATTCCAATCCAAGAAGTCAAGAATTCGTTAACGACTCGAGTATAATTTGATGAAGTCCCTGATTGATGGTAAATAATACTTTAACATTCAGTGCTTATAATCATATAATCATAGTGCACAGAGAGCGCAGGCCAAGTTCGAGCATTGGTCGCAGACACGCCGTAAGCTATTTATACGAACATTTTCGAGCCACTTTTGACCCCCTCCAGAACAGAACCTATTTGAGATATAGAGCTGAAATTATACACATGTAATAAAATAATCGAGGAGACGGGTTGTCCGAGTTGGCTAAGGCGCTGGGTTCGTTTCAGCATCGTTGATGACGATGTTCAAACGGGAGACCCGGGTTAGAGCTTGGCTTGCATATAAAATTTCGACCGGCTAAATCTCGGCTCCCTCACTAACCCTACTAACCCTTTACTGATGTGCTGTCTAAATGGGCTTTGTTCCCGGTGACAATAAATAAATAAAAAAAAAAATTAAATAATCGATCTTGTAGGGAGAAACAAATTTCAATAATATACCTTAAATAGCTTCTGGGATATGGACTTGAGAAAATAGCTAATTTTGACACTCAGTGATTCACTGACAGGTCATCAAAACATATATGGTACTTCTAATAATTCTAGCATCATGAAATTTGGCATGCTGGTAGAGTTTGGAACACAAATAAAGGAAAAATTCCAAAAACCCAAACTTTCTCTAAATCAACCCCTAAAATGAAGGAGTGAAGATTGTAGGGTAAATTAGCATCATATGAAATGACTCTATGATGCTAAAATTTGGCGTAATGGTAGAGTTTGTGGTATTAATAGAAGAAAAATACGAAAATCCCAGACTTTCTCTCTCTTAACCCCTAAAATGAAGAGGTGAAGATTGTAGTGCAAATTTCCATTTTGTTATATATGTACCAATGTACCTACTATGTCATCCCTATGATGCTTAATTTGGCACTTTTGTAGAGTTCGGTGGATTAATAAAGCTGAAAATTAATAAAAAAAACTTTACTACTCTTAACCTCTAAAATGAAGAGATGAAATTTTTAGGATAAATTAGCCCCCAAAAAAATATATATATACAAATAAAGGTTACATGTTAATTTTCAAAAAGAGGAGAAATCCCACCCAAACCATTTCTGTAAAAAAGCAAGCCAAGTTCGAAAGCGTAGTTAAATCTAGTGTGTAGCCAAAAGTTAAGTTCGCCAAGAATAATTATGTTTAGATAATAGTACGTTCAATTAAAATACATTCTTTCCATTGTGAATGACAATCTAAATTTATGGATTCTAAATTTTTAATTTAAATTATTTTCATGAAACTTGTCACGAATTTTGGTCATTTACTTTATAACGACATAATGCGTAACAGCCAAGTTTCATGAAAATAATTTAAATTAACAATTTAGAATCCATAAATCTAGATTGTCATTCAAAATGAAAAGAAAGCATTTAAATTGAAAGTATGTACTATTTTCCCAACTTAATTATTCATAGCGAATTTAACTTGGCTCCACTCTAAATTTCATTAATTTTTCGAATTTGGACTTTTTTTCACAGAAATGTTTTGGGTAGGATTTAAGGTAGTTCTTTCATAAATGCAAAAATTCAAGAAGTCTTTGAAACTTGGAATATAAGTAATTAAAAGCATAATAAATACACTGTTGAAATTTGAAAAAGATTTACCACAGCAAACATGAAATAATTGCAATTAAAAATTGAAATTTTTACATATGGTAGATTGGGAAAGGGTGGGAAAATGATCATTATTTTATTTTTTTTCATTGAAGGACTTTCACCATCTTGATGAAAAACTAATATTTGTTAGAATAATATATTCGGAGTAAATTAAAAAAAAAAAATAGAAATTATTTACCACGTAGTTTTGATAAAAAACAAAAAAAAACATATTTGGGCGATTATTTTTAGAGGAGGGGATATAAGCACAATGGCTTGGAAACGATCCGGTTAGTATGTGTGTATCCATATAGAGATTTCGTAGTAAGAGTGGACAGTCACGTTAAAAAAACATAACCTAAAATTTTAGTTCCGTTCTTATTTATAGAGTGGTTACAAGGCTAAAACTTTTTGTGTGGATTGTCGCGAAAGAACCTCCTTAATAGTAGGTACATAATGTCGTTTATATTAAAAATTTATAATAAATATATGGTACCTATATGTTAAACTTATGTTCACCATTCAGTACTAATTGTGAAATTAGTAATAATTTCTTTATCATTTGTTTAATATTATCATACCAGCAATCTACCAGACATTAGAGATAATTAGTGAAATTTATCTGATTAAGCATTGTTAAAATTTTACAAAGTGAAAATTATCATTTGTCTTTTCATCACTTGTTCCAAATTTTTTCAATTTATTTTATTTATTTTTACTTTAGCATACAGGGTATGGTCAAGTATTGTAATCGTGCATGAAAAAAGTGTTTTTTTTCCTTCTTTTTTCCGAAATATCTCAAATACGGCTGAAACTATTTTGATTAAAAAAATTGAGAGAAACCATGGCATTTCCCTCTACAAAAAAGCTTTAATAAGTGAACATCGAAAAATTTATATTTTTTGAGATAATAATTGTTTTGTCAAAATGTCTGTTAGTTAGTCTGTCTGGCTGTCCGTTAGTCTGTGCGTTACCAAATTTTTGTGGACGAGCTAGCTCAAAAACTAGTGTGAATATCGAAACCAAATTTCACACGTAGTTTTGGTCCATTGAGATTAAGAGCTGATTAGATTTTGGTGCATATCGACCCAAAATTAGTGGAGGGGGGGGGTTAAAAATTAAAAATCTAGGCCGTTTGAGCAAACTCAACCAAAAACTAACCGCCCAAAAAGGTCAAAAAATGAAAATCTTGGCCATTTAGCATACTCAACCAAATTTTGTATACATAATCAGTGGAATCCCAGAAGTAAAAATGCAAAAACTAACCCCCCCCCCCTTATATGATTATAAATAATTTTAGGGGCCAGGTTGTATGGTAAAGTCAAGTGGATGGCCACATCAGAACACGCCAGCTTATTTTTTTTTTGCTAAATACTTTCTTAATTGTAATTATTTTTTTTATTATTTTTTAGGAAATAATGATTCTAGTGAAAGTATCATCTGCAGATTGTATAATTTAAAATCACTAGAAACGGATGCCATTAAAAAAATGAACGCGACGATTAAATTAGAGTATCAAAAAAAATCCGTCTTGGAAGCCGGGCATTTGAAAAATATAATTGCGGAAGCAAAAATTCTCTGGATAGATAACCAGGAACTGAACTCGATAAAAGCGAGAGCATTCAGTGGCGTCAAAGGAGTCCAAATACTTCTCCTAACCAATAATAAAATCGATAAGATGGATTCTTTGGTGAACATAATCGATGAAATGAGTGAACTGAAGGCTTTCTATTTCGAATCTAACGCCGTTGACTTTTGGACTGAAGGTGAGAACTTACTTTCTAAATTAATTTTGATTAGAAACTTTTAATACGAAAATGTATTATTGAGAAGACCAGAAGCTTTTTCATGTTGCCATATATAGTACAATGCTTAGCAATATTTATTGCAAACGGCCTTAATTTTCATTCCGCTAAGGACGAGATATACAGTATATACTAGGCCATACTCATGGGCGCCGGCAGGGGGTCCAAGGGGGTGCACTTGAATCCCCCTCCCCCCCGTCATTAAAGAAAATACACAGAAAAATATTAAGAATTGATTTTAATTTGACATTAACTTAATTGACATGACATAAATGTCTAATATTATATGGCTACCTATAATTATAAGAATCAGTGGCGGTTGGTGACTTTTCAATCAAGGGATGCTGTCCAAAATAGTACCCTTTATTTTTAAAAAAAAAATTTTAATCTTCGATTTTTTTCCAAGTTTCATCGAATACGGCATCATTTTCGTTATTTTTCAAATTTAACATTAGATTTTTTAACTTAGTTATTTTCGATCTTATATATTGAGAGTTCTTAGAAATGCATTAGTCCAAAGATTTTCAAATCATCTTTATTTATTCCTTTTTTTGTATTATTACTGTTTTAATAGTTTCTCAGCGAAAACAATTTTTTCGACTAAAACTCGTCTGGGCTTGTCTTTGACATGCTTGAACTGGAAGATATACCAGGCAGGGACTTCAAACCTTATATCCGCACCCTTTTCGGAAAATCATTCATTTTTTTTTTTTAATTGCCCCTTGAAACTATGCAACAATTTTATTTCATTTCGAGAGCCAATATACTTTTCAAAACAAAAAAATGTTTTTTATAGAAATATTTGAAATAACGGATAATAATTTGAAAATTTAAAGATTCTCCTGAAATATTGAAGTCCACCTTATATACCATATTTATGAAAATATTCTAAATGTTTGAAATTTTAGGGATGCGCAACATCCACAGCATCCATGGACCGCAGGCCACTGATAAGGATGCACTATTATAAATTATATTTTATTAGTTAATAGTATAGTCACTATACTATTAACTACACTATACTATAGTGTTTAGATGTAGATGCACCCCCCTGAAAATAATCCTGCCGGCGCCCATGGCCATACTGTTTCTCTAGGTTCACTAGGGAGGACAGGTATTAATCTATTAATTGCTTATCATATAAATGTTATGCCTAATTTTAGAAATTGCCTATTTCAGAAAATAGGTAACAATTTGCAGAATTAATTAATTAAGTAAATCAAGCGGGTTTCCGAAATTAAGAAATTTCATTGACGATTTTAAGTAATAAGCGAAATATATTTAAAAGCGCATGTAATTTGTATAGTTTAGATAATTAAAATATTAAATTTAAATAGTTTGATTCTTTTACATAAAACTACAGCTAGATTTCATAATTCAGGGAATTGGCAAGCGATTTGCTTAATTCATGAATTCGGCAAAATGTTGCCTATTAATAGGCGTAAAATATATTTAATCAAGTATTTAATATCCCTGGGAAAAAAAATCATTTTCATGCTCGGTATAGAAGCTTTTTGTAGATATTGTAATCCGTTATCTCTTCTATATTTTATCAAAATTGTTATAACAGTTTTTGAGAAAAAGGTACTGAAATAAATTACATAAAAAAAGGTATACTCGGAAATGGGAAAATTTTCATTACTTACTCATTATTATGTGAATAATAATAAATTTTCATTTAAAAATTAACAATATGAACTATTCGAAATTTGTAATGAAAATTAGTAGCTCCTTCTCAAAACCCCAATTTTGAAAATGATAAGAAAGGCATCTCGAACATGATTTGTAAATTACAGTGGAAATCGTTTAAAGCGAAAACGCTTAACATGAAAAATCGGTTAACACGAAATAATAATATGCGGTCCCGACAAAATACTAGGTATTTTCATACATTTTTTTTCTTTTAACACGAATTGATATCGAACAATTTGTTGAAAATTTGATCCTAAAAATGCCATTCTAAAAACTATCAGATTATTTCCCAAAAAATCAATAAATTTTCATTCGTTTCTATAAAAAAATTTAAAATTACATACACATTTTAAAGATTATTAGGATTTTATTTTTTTTTATTAAATGTATACATACATACATGTATGTACAAAATATGTATATAATACATAATTTCAAATGTAGTGTATCTAATATGATGTACTCTAATAAATGGAATTTTGCTGAGTATACATATTTTTTTTGTATGCAATGCAATATATTTAACACGAAGAAATATTTCGGTCCCCTCAGTTTTTGACTTGTAGAAATGGTTTGACGGGTGAGCGATTTTCACTGTATTTTCTATTTTTCATAAATTTTTAAAAAATATAAACAGTTAAAACAGTATATCAGGGGTGGCCACTAACCTTAACTTTGGGAGCCGCAAATTTATTAAACTGTTTCAAAGCGAGCCACATTGTTTGCAGATTAATTAATGGTTTATTAAAAAAAGACACATTTTTTATTTTATAAAATTTAAATGAAGTAACATTTATTTTTTGCTCTACTTACCTACTTATAACATTAGTTTTCAATTACAAATAATTACAAATTGCAAATTAATTTAATTTTTGTATAATTTTTTAAATTTAATTTACTTTTTAAAATCAGTATTATTCAAGAGGGTTTAAGAGGGTTCAAGAGCCGCACGAGATTAACTGAAGAGCCGCATGCGGCTCGCGAGCCACGTTTTGGCCACCTCTACAGTATATTTATAAACAGTGAAAATAGGAAAATCTGCAAAGTTTTTTATTTTTTATTAATTGTTTAATTGAACCTAGGGAAGTAATTTCTCCAGTTAAAAGAAATACTCACATTAAAAGTTTCTTGATTTTTTTGACTTCAAGACCTTCTTGAGTTAGTTTTAACTATTATCAGCAATTATGCCCGCATTGTCGTCGATATCTATGGTACTCTCAAAAGAATAGATGTCGCATCGCAATTCTAATTAGATGGAGAATTTATTAGACTTTTCTTTGTAAGATTTTTTAAATAACTTTCAGGTTCTTCTAATTACAATTTTCTTTTTGATGATAGTAACTATATTGCATTTAAACAAGATCATGGCTTAAGATTTATAAATTCTACAAGGATTCTATCAGATAGATATTGAAGATAGTCCAAGAGCTGGTGACACATTTTGACTACGGATTTGACCCAACTAGAAATAATGCGTAATAGTACCGTCTATGATAGTTGTACAGGGAATGGCCAGTCTGGCTGGCTGTAGCAGGTGGACCAGGTACTGCGCATGGTGTGAGTGCGGTAAAAAATACATATGTGTTAAAAAATATTTTTAACCCACAATGAAATTATAAAAATTATAATTTATAGTCAATTATAAACATAGTATATTCACCCCAGACCGTTTGAGTGGTGGGACGTGGAACCGGACCGCCCAAAGTGTATTTTTACAACATGAAAAAAAATATTTGATGCTATTTTTTCATGTTGTAAAAATACACTTTGGCCGGTCTGGTTCCACGTCCCACCACTCAAACGGTCTGGGGTGAATATACTATGTTTATAATTGACTATAAATTATAATTTTTCTAATTTCATTGTGGGTCAAAAATATTTTTTAACACATATGTATTTTTTACCGCACTCACACCATGCGCAGTACCTGGTCCACCTGCTTAGGCCAGCCAGACTGGCCATTCCCTGTACAACGATCAAAGACTGTACTATTACGCATTATTTCTAATTGGGTCAAATCCGTAGTCAAAATGTTCAGCTCTTGGACTAAGACCGATTCCTACTCCCTTAAAAACAACCTATTTAATTTCCTTATGATTGCTATAATTTGATAATTTTTAAAAATATTCAATATCATCTATAATATAATATAAATTTAGGTAAGATTTTAATAAATAAAACGAGAGGACAATAATCCCCACTTATTTATAAAATTTGGAATCGATAAGCCTTGGCAAAGAATGATATTGAATGATTGATTGGTAGTGTACATAATAATATTAATTCGGATAATTCTCAAGTCTAAGCTCAGCAGAAAAGATTAACAAGGTTGGAATTTTCATTTCAATATCAAATATGTTACCTTGTTTTGCATGTGATAAATGTTGAAATATTTGGTTTCTTAATGTAAAGCCTTTCGCCAGTGGCGGATTTCGGTGTTTGGGGGCCTTCACTAGGACTAAAAAGGGCCTTATATTATATATCTTATAAATTTATCAACAACATTTATAAGATTCAAAATAATGCACATTCATATTGACCATTATTGACCATATTTTAAACTTAAGATAGTTGTTTTGCGACAATACTAGCAAAAAGTTAATGCTAGAATATATAGTACATACAATAAGAATTCATAATTCATAAGCCCAAAACTTTTTGCTGTTTATGTACCACTACTAGCCAATCCCGTGCTCGTTTGACAAATTTGGCAACACTGTCAGAGCTTGTATATATTTTATAATAGAAATTTCAGATAAAGTACATTATAAAGGGAGATTGATAAATCAAAATGTTATTAATAAGCGATTGAAAGCTGTTGCGGCAATGGCTGAAGCGAAAAAAAAACATAATAAAGTACTAAAGTTAACCCACTTTTTAGGTTAAGTAAATGCTTTGTTGCCAGCTTGTTTTTAGTGTAAATTTTTCATTATACTTTTTTAATTATTTATTCATTATTATCTCAAAAACTGTGTTGTAACTATGGATTAAAATTTTCTTAAAAAATGTATTATTGTTTAATGTTGGTTTAGTTTTTTATAACAATGGTAAGAAGGGTTTCTTAATTATAATTAAATATGTATGGAAACTTTCCGATATCCCGTATAGTGCAATGTATAAGAGTCTGAAAAACTCTATCTTTGGAATTTAATATCTCCGGAACTATATTGTTAATAAATTTCGTTTTGTCACCAATCGAAGCAGAAAATTTAAATAATAATTTGTCTAAATTTCAAAAAGATCCTAAGAAAACCCATATGGTGAAATAACTACCTTAATTAAAAAATTATTATGCAATCAAATATCCATTAGTATTTTCATATCATGGCTTGAGAATATGTGCTCTGTCCGCCCACCGTTAAATCCGGCACTGCCTTTCACAGCTACTTAAAACATTGGTGTAAATGCAAGAAGTGTTGAGTTCTTTAGATTCGAGGCTCGAGGCCATAGATAATAATT
Source organism: Forficula auricularia (assembly GCA_024734495.1). NCBI lineage: Eukaryota > Metazoa > Arthropoda > Insecta > Dermaptera > Forficulidae > Forficula > Forficula auricularia. Next base: position 4,008,858 of record JALMQS010000101.1, on the reverse strand, counting down.
GATAAAGGCGAATGTGGCGAGTGTAAAAATTATTGTTTATTTTTTACAAATCATGTTTCAAGATTTTTCAGTTAAAAAAGTGGGTTTTCAAAATATATGCACCTTGTTTAAGTCAAACCAGATCTTTTAATAGATACCTATTGATATTATCAATTAAAAATAAAGTTGGCCAATATATTTTCTTATCATTTACTATCTCTAAGACATGTTAATTCTCCATTTAATCCATTAATTTTGATTTTCAGAAAATTTTGTCCTGTATCGAGCTCCAATAAATTTAGAAAATTTAAAAGTAATTAGCTTCGCGGAAACTTCCTTCGAAGAGTTACCTAATGGAGCTCTTGATTGGCTCTTTAATGTCACCTACAATGAGATGAGTCTCCAACATTCTCTCATCTCCAACATGGATTTGGGTATTGTATTCGAGCATTTAATAAATAACACTTGAATAAAACCTTTTAATTCATTTCCTTACCTTTTAGAATACAGACACATAAACAGAGTTCAAAACACATAATGAAATAAAATGAATGTACCATAAACAATCGAATACAATTGGCATCAATCTAAATCAGGGATACACTTTTATTTATATATAATATATCCCTTATGTATCTTAAAAATTGTGTATTATTTAAAAAAAATATCAAGTGTTAAAATTGGTTAGGGTTTGAATTATTGCAGTCAATCGTAATCTTTGGGTTTTGATCTATTTTCAGATACTTTCTTCAGTATCTGCCATCATCCCTTGCGTTTGGATCTGTCCAACAGTAATTTTGGAATGATGCTGTGGCAGAAAGTGTTGGATGACACAAGCAAATCGTGCTTACGCTTGAGAGAATTGTCATTGGCCCAGAGTCTTCTTCATGTTGTTCCAGTGGATTTAATAAATTCGCTGTCCAAAACTCTCCGATTTCTTTCAATGCGGGGAAATCCTATTGGCGTTCTCACCAACACCAGGTATCGAGCCAGGCCACCACGAAAAATTGCTTAACCGCTAAACTCAACAACTAGCTCATATATTTAAAAAAAAATCAAAAAATTAATATTCTGCTAAAGGAGGTTTGGGACTGTTAACATTTTTATAAGAAAATTCTTGAATTTTTACCATCGAATCATTGATGTATTAATAATTTATTCCCGAAATTTGAAGCTGATCGTCTGTCTCATTGCCGAGAAATAAATTTTTAAAAATTGTCCTTTTAACATGGAAGTAAATAGAAAAATAAAAAGTTATTTGAAGCCAACAGAATATAACAAAAGCACTAGTATAGATTTCCAACTCTATTTCTTGAAATCGTTTTTGTGTTAAATAAATGTTTTTATAATGAGAAAAAATTTATTTCAATATTATTTTTATTAATATTATCAAAACAAAGATTTTTATTCGAAATTAAACACATTATTAACAATTATTTTGTTAAAAAATTTAATAGGCAGAGATTGTCACTCTGCAGAAATACAAACGATTTTTTCGAAGATCAACCAGATAGATAAGCTGTCCCGAATTCCCTTAATACAAGATGGGCTAATGATATGTGAGCACAACTACAAGAAAAATACAAGAGACCCGGGGATGCATCATCATTATTGTGATTCTAAAATGTAAAGTTTGGTCTGTCCACATCAAGCATTCCGTTTACACTAATATTACCTGGCGTGGGGGCAGTTCTGGCACTACCGCATCTTTTACTTTCCCATACAGAGTATGGTCAAGTATTGTAATCGTGCATGAAAAAAGTGTTTGGTTTTCTTTTTTTTTTTTGATATATCTCAAAAACGGCTGAAACTATTATGATTAAAAAAATTGGACAAAACCATGGAATTTTGGTATACAAAAAAGCCCTAATAAATGAACATCAAAAAAATTATATTTTTCGAGATATTAATTATTTTGTCAAAATGTCTGTTAGTCTGTGCGTTACCAAATTTTTGTGGACACACTAGCTCAAAAACTTATGTGAATATCAAAACGAAATTTCACATGTAGTTTTTGTGCATTTTGGATTAGATTTTGGTTGAAATCGAACCAAAAATTAAGGGGGGAGGGGAGGGAAAAAATTATAAGATTTTCAAACTAAAAAAACAACAAAAATGAAATATACTATAAAATGAATCTATAATAAAAAATTCGGTTTCCTACTATTAAGGGCATCGATTCCTTCCACCTAGAAGTTACAAAATGAAATTAACTTTTTTCATCTCTGAGATACAAGCTCTCAAAGAGGCAGGATCCAGACAGGCCATCGCAATACTTCACATTTATATATTCTATAGAATATAAATGCGAAAGTAAAAAGAGACTTCATATTTTCTTCGGGGGCCAAAATTGGAGGGGTTCAAAAAAATAAAACTGTCAATATAAGTTGTAGACCCTTTAATTGAGTTCTACGGAATTTTGCATATCGTCGCCTTAGAGAGTAAACCTGCTAACTCACAACAAGAAAATTTTACAGGACAAAGAAAAAACAAACAAAATTTAATATTCTTGTTATGGAAAAAACTATTTTTAAAATTTTTTTTTCTACAACTTACGATTGTAATTTTATATAGCAGTTTTACTTGGACGATGCTGTATCTCTTTTTCTTTCGAAAGGTATTAATATGTCATATATGATAAAAAATGGAGTTAACAGGTTTACTCTCTAAGCCGACGATATGCACCCTATATAACCTTATGAACATGATTAACCATGTGAAATTGATAGTGACCAAAAAAAGGGGAGGGGGGTTAAAAATATTTTCAAACAAAAATCGAAGAAAGTTGATATTTCTAATAAAATAGTCTCATAATTAAAAAGAGATATTATTAATTGATAATGGACCCAAAATTAAGAAGGGGGGGGGGGGTCTTTCGTAAATAATTATAAATTATTTTAATCACTATTAAATTTAAGAAAGGGCCCAGGTGTATGGTAAAGTCATATGGACGGCCACATCAGTTTATTTTATGTTGTTAAACCACTAGTTTCAAAGTTTCTAACCCACTATTGAATAGCATTGTTAAGCGGTATACGAGCTCGAGGCAATAAACGGTAGTGTAAACGAAACTCTGGTTGAGCACGGACGAAACTTTTCTTTTTGTAATGTCCTTTAACGACAAATGCGCGTTGTTCATCTAACCAGGGTTCCATTGTTACTAACTTCCCGGTCTCTATAATCACAATGATGATGACTCTTCCCCGGTCCCCTTCTACTTTTCCTGCAGTAGCACTCTCAAATCATCCCGTGTCATTGGTTCAACTTGTATAAATTATAGATACTCATTTATTTGAGACTATAGTTTTGAAAACATTGCCTTCATCCATAGTTTAATAAAGAATATGTATAAAGATTTAATAGAATTAAATTAGGGAACGAAGAAAATATTTTTTTATTATGGACAAAAGGATCAGCCGGGGTTCGAACCCGGGATCTTCGCATGTGCGCTGCGATGCCTTTATAAGAGCCTTAGTTCTTATCCTCTTGGCCACTGATCCCCGAACCCAAGCTAATACCTAATGTCTATATGAATTATGGAATTTCATTTTTATTTAATCTTTTAATCTCTTCCTCGTTCATTTTTGCAGCTCTGTAGTGGCCTGACTATTATTAAACTATATTCAAACGCCTCCAAATCGATCACAAACCCAAAGGTCGAAAATAATTGTTTCTTTACCCCGGGGCTCAATCACAACGAGGCCGCGTCGAAAGACAATTATTGTAGTCAATTGGGAGGCGTTTGAATATAGTTTAATAATAGTCCGGCCAGTACAATGAACGAGGAAGAGATTAAAAGATTAAATAAAAATAAATTCCAAATTCATATAGACATTAGGTATCAGCTTGTGTTCGGGGATCAGTGGCCAAGAGGATAAGAACTAAGGCTCTTATGAAGGCATCGCAGGGCACATGCGAAAATCCCTGGTTCGAGTCCCGGCTGATCCTTTTGTCTATAATAAAAATATATTTTCTTCGTTCCCTAATTTAATTAATAATTGTCTTTCGACATGGCCTCGTTTTGATTGCGCCCCGGGGTAAAGAAAAAAATATTTTCGACCTTTGGACTTGTGGTCGATTGGGAGGCTTTTGAATATAATTTAATTGAATATTAGTTACAAATAAATTTAAAAAGTGAAAGCTTGTAATAATTAAATTAGAATTAGAATGTAGGCGAAGGCAATGTCTTCGAAACTACAGTAGAACCTCGTTTATTCGGACTAATTAGGACCAAATGCAAGCCAGATAAACCGGATATATGGGTAATACAAAAACAAAACAAATCTTCAAATAAGCTAATTTGAATTTATTACGATAAAAAAAATATGTTTATTTCAAAATTACATAGAATTATTTTAAAAAATACATACGTACGTTAAAAAAAAAAATAACTTTTCACATCATTTATTTTCAAAGAATTGGTCCATTGTCTTTTGTTTTAAGCACGTGTGCCGTTTGAATGAATGAATATTTGGTGAAATTATAATTACATTCTTGCTATCAGAGTTAAAAATTATTATCTATGTGAACATTTATTAAAATAAAAATGTCTACAAATCCGATCCGGATAATTCGGAGGTCCGGATAAACGAGGTTTCACTGTATATCCTATATTATATTTCTCAAAAAGTAAAAGCAATGCTAATTTAGGGCAAAATACATTTTTATTTAATAAACCTCATTTTCTGTTGAATAAAAGTCCTAAGTGGGACCTAAAAAGCGCCTCCCACGCCTTTCAAGGAATACCCACACTTTTATTATTATCTTTCTAAAAATAATTCTTTGGGATCGATCACCCATAGTGAAGTTGAAAATCTGTTTAAAATTACCTAGTTTATTTCATTGTTCTCATCCATAATCAAATATTTAAAAGGATCGTAGGGAGTTGGACCAAATTTAAATCAAACGCAAAGTTTTTTAATTAAATGGGCCAAACGTTTCTTCACTGATTAGCGACTTCCTCAGTGACTGAAATAGTGAAAACATGACCTTTTATTAATTATTTCATGTTTTTTACAGTACTACAATAGTAGAGGTTAGATTATTTTTTACCTCATTTTATAAACTTATTTGTTAGGTGTTATAATTACAAGAAAAAACATTTCAAAGAGTAATTATATAAAAAATGTTTTCACTATTTCAGCCACTGAGGAAGTCGGTAATCAGTGACGAAAAGTTTGGCCCATTTAATTAAAAAACTTTGCGTTTGATTTAAATTCTGGTCCAACTCCCTACGATCCACTTAAATTATCTAGTTTATTCACGCACGAATTAAAGTCGAAAACGTCCTGAATCTAATATTTTATTTTATTTTCAGGGTATATGAACTTGCAAAGAAAGATAAAAAACATCCGATATTTTTCTCTCCTAAAGTGGCAATGAATGATTATATTTTAAATTTGCCTAATTTGGAGGAGCTGGATTTGAGTTTATGTGGCATCGTTAATATTCCGGTTGGCTATTTCGTTAAGACACCTAATTTAAAATATCTTCACCTCGCAAGTAATAAGCTGTTTGAAATTGAACCACAAAGTTTTCTTCCTCTGAAGAAATTGGAATATCTCAATTTAGACAATAATGTGGCGTCTTCGACATTAATTTTTAGTCTGAACCTTACGTCGCTCGTCTCTTTGGTTGAACTGGATTATTCGAAGATGCCCATTTATCAATTGGATACCAGCTACATGAGTGGAGTTTATTCCAAATTGAAACACCTATCGCTTGTCGATACCAACTTGAATTATATACAAGACGGATTTTTCTCCCATTTTCAACAATTAGTTTTTTTAAATATGAGCCAAAATCCGGGACTTGGTAGTTCTAATTTCTCGGGGATCTTTCAAAATACCTCTAAACTTGAAATTTTAGATTTATCTCACTCGGCTTTAACATTAGAATACGAATGTGACTTTTTGCATAATTTGAAAAATCTGAAAGAAGTGTATTTAAGTAACAATTTTATAAAGAATTTAAGTAGCTTGAATTTCAGTGGGTTATCTAAAATGAAAATTCTGGATGTGAGGTTCAATCAAATCATTCATTGGTCTGATAGAAATATATTCTTAAATACACGCTTGGACAAGTTAAAGATCGATTTTAACAAATTAATTATTATCACGGATGCGATGCTACATGACTTTTCCAAGTTTAAAAAAATCAGTTTAGTAGGAAATTCATTCTATTGCGATTGTTATGTGATCGATTTAGTCAAAATGGTGGAAAATAAGAGCATCGCCATTAAAGACTGGAACGAGCCTGGATTATATCAGTGCATTAAAAATAACATGGAATTCTATGACTTCACACAAATTAATTCATCAGAGCTAAATTGTTCGGCTACTATACTTGATACCAAACTAGTAGACAAAAGCTTCTCGATTAATTTTATTATTATTATTGTCGTGTCCGTGTCCTTGGGCTTAATTATATTATCTGTTATTATCTATTGTAAACGATATCCAATTCGTTCGCTTGCAATTTCTCTAAAAAATTCTTCATTAATTAGTTTAATTTATAAACCAAACAAAGATCCAGATAAATTCTACAACTACGATGTATTTATTTCGTATAGCGATAAAGATCGCAGTTGGGTATTGAACAATCTGATTAAAAACCTAGAATGTGATTTAGATATTAAAGTCTGTTTACATGAACGAGATTTTCAAGTTGGAATGAGCATTTTGGAGAATATTTTCTTGTGTATGGACAACAGTCGTTATATTTTACTAGTGATTTCCCACTCGTTCTTGAAGAGCAACTGGTGCCAATTTGAATTGCATCTGGCACAGCATCGACTGCTCGAAACAAAAAGAGAGGAGCTGATCATCATCCTGCTGGAAGATATTCCAAAATCCGTTCGGCCCAAAATGCTCAACTATCTCATGTTGACGAAGACATATATCCTATGGCCCAAGAGGGATGATTCTAGAGAGATATTCTGGAAAAGGCTTCGAAAAGCAATCCTACCTACCGGGAAGCAGTTCGTCAATGATTTAGCGCTTGTTTCTACTGCTTAAGTCAAACTTTACTACTGAATCCGATTGCATTTAAACAAGTGGATGTTTTAAGTTAAACGTGAAAACATTAAAAACTATTATAATTTAAATCAAGAGCTACAGAATTCAAGATTGAATTTTCAAGTACATTAAGATAAACTTTTTTGTTTTTCATTGAAATTGACAATGACACTTTAGTTATTCTTATAATAATATTTATTTTCATTAAACTGATTGATCTTAAAGATAAATACCTAGTCTTTAAATGAACTTAAAACTTTCCATTACAATAATAAATTATTGGATAAAAATACTTGGTAGGTTTCACATTAAGATATAAAAAAATAAAACAAATTTATTTTTGGAGAATCTTTAATCTCGATATAGTAACTTTCTGTTTCTCCTGAAGATGGGTTAGTCACCCGAAATATATATATCGAGATTAAAGATTCTCCAAAAATAAATTTGTTTTATTTTTTTATATCTTAATGTGAAACCTACCAAGTGTTTTTATCCAATAATTTTAAAAAATGTTTCACCAAGTACCAACACCAAATTCCTTAAAAACAATAATAAATGTCTAAATTTGAGACTATCTGTTATTCGTTATAAAATACAAAAAAATTTAAATCACTCTATTTTTCACTATCTGTCAATTAATAAGTAAATAGATTAATTTGTCATATGAAAGAGGTAGATTGAACCTACTCTTTCCTGAACGCGATTATGTTGTCTCAAATCTTCATGTTTTTTAAAAATACTCTAAATGTTTCTGTATTTACTTTAGCGAATTTCTTTTTTTCATTAAATCTTGAAATAGAAAATAAGTAGATTATGTATTTTATTTGTAGGTATTATCATTTATAATTCTGATGAACTGCAGGAACCCCTTTTATTATTTTTCTAAATTTTGGGCCTAATATTTTTAGAAGTAATTTTATTATAAAATAGCATCAAAGCATCAAATTGTCCTTCTCTAACAGGCATAGTAGGGAGACGTTGTCACTCTGCAGAAATCCAAAAGATTTTTTCGAAGATCAACCAGATAGATAAGCTGTCCCGAACTCCCTTAACTAAAAAATAATGTATACCCATTGCATACATAGGAAGTGACTTACATGTGGTAAGGGTCCATTTGTGGAAAAGCTTTTTCGGCTGAGGCACATGCTCAAATAAATGGATCTCAATGATTCCTCCCAAAATGATATGATCCCTCAAATTGATTTCATCTTTTTCGGTTTTCACTTTATAGAGATTTTTGAAATCTTCCCTGGTTTTTTCTGTAATTTAAATTTAATTAATATTAAATAAACAAAATTATTTCGTTCAATTTCATTTCTACTTTCCAATATCATCTCGTTCGCATCCAGCGGGTAAATCGAATGTTCTTGATTCGAAGGAATAATGATCGTAGCTTGTAGATAAGCCCCGAATCGTCATATATCTGCCCTTGAGGCTCTCAGGTAGCGATATATGCAAACCCATAGCGGGAAAACTACATTCGCTAATGCTGAAAAATTAAAAGTGATTTTTTTTTGTCAATTGTGAATAAGAACAAAAATTTCCAAGAGCAATTTTACTTTTGGTATCATATCGGGGTTTCTTAAATAAAAATGGTTATCATTATTTTAATATTTTTTTTTTTTTTTTTTTTTTTTTAATTTGTTGTAAACATATGATTGCAGTGGCCCAACAACGGGGAGTGGGATTAGGGGGCTGAACCCGCCCAGGAAAAATAAAAAAAAATTTAATTTTTTTAAATTTTATTTTAATCTTGGCTTCTTTTTGCAAAATTCGTCGATATGGTAATTTTTCGTTATTTTTCAAATTTAAGATTTGATTTTTTACAAATGATATTAAAGCGAGATTCTATCCTCATTTTTGCTACTTCTGCTGAATGTTTTAATCCTTTTCATTGTTGAAAATGTACGTTCATCCGTAGAAAGTATACTGCGAATTGTTTGTATTAATTCAAAAACATTGAAAAAACGTCTTTTAGATAACGATTAATTTTTTAGTCCAATTTATAAATACTAAATGAAGTCAGGCATCAAGTACATGTAAACTAATTCACTTTTCAACCTCATAAAGTCAAAGTATTTTGGATAAGATATGTAGATGTGAATCAAATAGGAAATCTAGAAATTTAGTTTCCTATTCTTTAAATTTACTAACGTTAAAAAGTATTATACATTTTAAATTAAAGCAAATCGAAATAAAGCTACACAAGATTCAAATATTACACAGAATGAAAATACTTTTGACCTTTTGAAATTTGTGGGATGCGCCACATCCAGAGAATCCATGGGCCGCACGCCACTGATATTCCATATATATACATGTATATATCATTAGCCGGATACTGATTGACCGAGCAGCCTCGTGAGGCTGCCTCGGGTGTTTGCCGCAGAACCGTCCTGAGTGAACGCAGATAACGACCCGAGGCGCCTTTGAGCATTCACAAAAACCGACAACAGATGGATCGGGCCGAGGCAACTGGCACTTTTGCCATGGGCGAGGCACGTACTGGCCGACCAGGCATTTGCCTCAAGGGGCTGGCCTCGCGAAGCAAACCCTCAGTCAGTATCCGGCTATTGGCGTGCGGTCCATGTATGGATGCTGCGCAAAATTCCAAAACGTCAAGAGTAATTTCATACCGTGTTATAAAAATCTAATGTTGAATTTGAAAAATAATGAAAAATTCTGCGTTACCGATAAATTTTACAAAAAGGAGCAAAAATTCAAATAACATTTTAAAAATTGAAGGGTTATATTTTTTGGACAGCATCCCTTGGTTGAAATGTCACCGCCCGCCCCTGATATATATATCATATATGTGTATGTGTTGATTCCTGGTTGGCCACTGCATGATTGTAAAATTCGAAGAAGGCTAATGGGACCAAAAAGCCCTGGCCCACCCATAAAATTTTATTTTCTATTCTTTTCTAATAAGATTCCTCTGACTTGTACTACCCTTGAGAAAATGTAATTATTTTTCTGATTGATCATTAGATAGCGCAAAAAAAGGCTCTTTTTTCAGGCGACTAAAAAGGCTCGATTTTTTGCAAAAAAAAAGGCTGTATTATTTTTGTTAATAAGTGTCTGTAAATAGCCTTTGTCATGAAAATAGTATCAATATACTTTCACGAATTTTACTTATGTTGACAATATATAAGTAATTTTTAAAGGAACTATCTTAGAATAGGAGAAATATATATCTTAGAAAGGATAGAAATATAATATAAATGATTAATTTTTATAAAATAATATAATTTAAAAAAGGGTATTCGTCTAGACAACGTGAAATTGTCACGCTGTTGGTTTTTTTCCAAATGGTTAAATGAAATTAAATAAGGCGGAGAAGCTTTGTCTTCTAGTAATTCTCCAACTAGAACGGTGGAAATATATCGTCCTTCCCTATCGGTGGTTTCACCCAAATTGGGCCTGATTCTAAATTTTCCCTTATATTATTTTTAGTTTGAAGAAGAAAATTATACAAATAGCATAAAAAGTTCACAGAGGTCTATTACGAATTCATCCCTTTTGGAATCAAATTTCAATGTCGATTATTTTGAGGAATTTTTCAAATTTTCGTTGCTTTTATAACGAGAAGAAACTAAATATTGATTAACATGAGTCTTTCTGTCCGATGATATCTTGAGAAAAACTAAAAATTAATATTTAAAGCCCCATAAAAAGTATGTAGCCAGATAATTAAAATAAAGATGATTACCATTTTTATAATACTTAAAGATTTAGACGTAAACAGTCGCTAGGAGATTTTTTTATTAAATACCTATATATAAAATAAAATAGAAAAAAAAAATTAAAAAATTGCAAAAAAAGGCAATTTTTCTAAAAAAAAGCCGTAAAAGGCATTTTCAAAAATCTATAAATATGTTTAAATTTTTTAGATCGGTGGACATATAAAAAAAAACTTGAAAAGGCTCAAAATTGAAAAAAGGCAAATGAGTTTCGTTTGGCACCTGTACTCATCAGGTGGCCGATGAATAGGCTCTGGCAACGAAGTTAGACTCCAGATATGAACTTGAAGGTCTTCTGAGGTGATTTTATATTTATATAAATGTAAGCCCTCACGATTTAATTGTTCTTCTCGAAGACGGAGTAATTCGAATGTAGCATGAGCGATGCATTCACGAAGTGTTTGTCGGAATTCTTTATGTAGCTGAAAATATTTCCTTGGTTTTAATGATAAAAATTATTAAAAATATTTTAAATAAAGTATTAAGCAATTGCATGTTCTATTATATATTTTAGGGACTAGTTTGAAATCTATTTCCTGGGAATTTAAAGCAATTATTATGATTAATTATTAACACTATCTCAGGATTGGATGTATAAGAGACTATTTGCAACAAATAATCATTACACACTGTTCTATTGATGATGGGAAGTCTTAAAATATTCTCTATACAGAGTGTCCCGAACCACAACGATAAACCGGGAACAGGAGATAAGCCAGCTTATAACGGTCCAGAAGCTAAACATTTTTTTAAATAAAAGTGTCATAGTTTTCGAGTTATAGGCATTTTTTTGAAAATCGCTACCCTGGCCTAAACAATGAGATGATGTGGCTACAAATTTACATATTTTATTATTCTAATTTTTGTTACGCAATCCTGAATAATCCTACTATTGACCAGAATTCAAAATAAAACCATAAGTACTATACTTTTGGAGAAAAAAATATTTTTTCCCGACTTATGTTTTAGAAAATTTTGATCAGATAACTTTGAATCATCTTTAATGTAAAAAAAAGACTGGTAAACTACCATGGCAAGTTATTTAAAAAATTAGCCCATTTAGTCAAGATTTCAAAATGGTACAGCACACTTTGTACTTGCCTCTTTAGAAAAAAAATATGTTTATTTTTTTGGAAAAATTAGCTAATCTAAAAACATATTTTGATAGTTTTTTTTATTTAATATGTTAATCAATTATGTCCCATCCTGATTAAACTAATCTTTGCCTATTAATGGCATTATTAATAGGTATTATAGTATTAATGTCTATAATAGACAAAGATTAGTTCAATTAAGATGCGACATAATTGATTAACATATTAAATAAAAAAACACTATCAAAATAACTTTTTAAATTAGCTAATTTTTCCAAAAAAATAAAAATATTTTTTTTCTAAAGAAGCAAGTACAAAGTCCTGTACCATTTTGATATCTCGACTAAATGGGCAAATTTTTTAAATAACTTGACATGCTTGTTTACTAGACTTTTTTTACATTAAAGATGATTCAAAACTTATCAAATTTTTTTTAATACAGTTTAAGTCCGGCAACAATAATTTTTTTCTCCAAAAGTATAGTACTAATGGTTTTATTGCGAATTTTGGCCAATAGCAGGATTATTCAGGATTGTGTATCAAAAATTAGAATAATAAAATATGTAAATTTGTATACACAGCATCTCATTGTTTAGGGCAGGGTAGCGATTTTCACCATTTTCAAAAAAATGCCATAACTCGAAAACTATGACACTTTTATTTAAAAAATGTTTAGCTTCTGGACTATCATAAACTGCCCTACCCCCTGTTCACGGTTTATCGCTGTGATACGGGACACCCTGTATACCAATAAGCATTGAGAGAGGAGGCTAAAAGGAAGAGTAGGGGAGACCGGGGCTGGTTGTCACACGAATTGGTTGTCACAAGTCTCAGTTCTCGACCACTTCTTCTCATTGGTCTAAACTCAAACCACAGTACGATCACAATATTCAGAATAGGGTGTATATCCACTTTCTAGTTTCTGGCCATAGCTATGATTTTATTGGTGTTTTTGTTTTGCAGCTGTAATTTTTTTTTTTTTTTTTTATTTAATTTTATTTATTTTATTTAACTCCAGTGCCTGTGACAACCAACCCGGAGTTGGGGCAGGTTGTCACAAAAATTTACTCTCGCAGAATTTTTTTTCTGAAAAACAAGATGCTGCTATGGCCTCTTTGTAGGAAAAATATAGCCAACGAAACATATTAAGAGATACACTAATGATAGAAAGGGAAACATTAAACACTGCCTGTTCAAAAATTAAAAACCATCAAATGTGACAACCATTCCCGGTCTCCCCTACTATATGCTTCCTTCATTGACTTCATTGACCCTTTTGAACCCTGAAGTAGGATGGAAGATCCTCCGAAACGTTGGTTTCAAAATAACATTATAAGGGAAAACATTTCCAATAAATATTTTTTGTTGGAAGTAGTCTCTTATTTATTTCTGAACTGCCTTAATCCATACCTGAGGTATTAATATATCAGTCCATCTCCAAAGAAAAACTTCTAACGTATTAATAAAGAATTATTTATTATGTTTTTTAATCAATTTAAAAGAAATATTATTTGTGAGGGAAATGTTTATTTGTTTTTATAGATTCCTCTTTTTGGCTTATTTTGATTATAAATTAATAAGAAGGCTTATTTTTGCTGGGAATGTAGATACGAACCATTTTCCAATCAATAATTTTATCGGTGGAAGCGTCGAGCGGATAATTAATCACATCTATCAATTGATTCATTATCTAAAATAACAGTTAATATCATTATTCAAGATTTAATGAAAACAAAAAAAAATTATAATTTCATAAAATTTCAATATAATTGCGTATTCGACATGTCACACACAAATCTATAATAAATTAATTTCATAAAGGCAAACGAATTTTCAATATCGAAAACATGATAAAGAAAGAAAAAAAAACTGACATGACCATCAACATGACCTTAAAATACACCGACAAATCAAATATCAATTAATTGATTTAATTCAAACCCCCGCTTTCTCCCCATTTTGTATCAATATCATTTTCACCTACACAGTCATACTCATAAGATCTTTAAGATTAAAGGACATATATATGCAACATTTTGCAATTTGAATGCTCCAAGGGTATAGGACTTAAAGCAAAAATTTAATTTTATCGGAACCTTCATAGCACATTTTGGCCCTTAAGAAATATTCATATATTCTTTTAAATTTGGGACCCTACCATAGTAAATATCAGATTTCTTAATTGAAAATATTTTTTTGTGGGGAATAGCAGAGTTGTTGATTCATAAAGAGAAACTAATGAGGTTGTCCTCTGCTTGTAAATAAACATATATATTTTATAGTATATATATTAGGGTCGTCCTTATTTTGGGTATTTTCGAATTTTTACGCTGGTAGACGCTGATATGGTTCGAAATAAATAAAAAAAATATCCCTTAAGTTTCAAGCCCCTATCTCAATTTTAACCTACACAACGATTAAGTTTCCCATCTAAATAACATGGGGTTTTTGGCATTGAACGATCAATTTTTTTTTTCCAACCAAAGTAATGATTGAAAAAATTTGAATCTCTCTAGACTTTATCCTTATAATAGTAGCTATCTTTCAGAATTTTTACAGATTTTAGCTATTATAATTTTGGAGTTACATCTCGATAAAATACTGCTATACCTTAGTAAGTTGTAGACTCCAAAATTATAATAGCTAAAAATCTGTAAAAATTCTGAAAATTTCTTCGTTTGAAAATTTTAACATCGGATTTTTATTTCAATTTATATTTCATTTTGTTTAACATAGATGGGGGTAGATCCATGAGAATGGCTACATCATGATTTTTTTTAGCAATTTTTCAATAATCAAAATACGCCTGCCTTTTCAAAATTTATTCGCCTTCCTCCCAGGCGTACCGAGAAAAATGTTAAAAATAATTGAAGAGAGTATTTCAAATTGTAATCAGTATTACCAGATTAGCAGAATTTTGAATAATAAATTTAACTTATCAAATTGACTGCTTGAATAAATTGTCTGTATCACAATATCTATAAGGATGCCTACAGGGGGGGGGAAGGGGGGGGGGTTAAGACGCAGAATGTGTCATTGAAATTTTTATTTTTTAGGGGAGGGGTTGAAAATTGTTGCAAAATAGCATTATAAGCTAAAACAAAAAAAAACGGTCAAGTTTTATAAATTCAACAAAAGGTAAGAATAACTCATTCAATTCTTCTTAAAGGCCATCGGGATATAAGCATACTGAATCGGCCCCCGAAAGATAATTTAATGATACTTAGGGGATATGTAGGTACTAAAAAATAATAAGATCCTGAATGTTTCAGATCCCTAACTCAATTGGTTTTTGAGAAAAAGCAAAATATGTAAAAAACAGAAAAAAAAATTCTCAGGATTGACAGAACCGCTTTGCTAAATTTTTAATATGTTTTGGGGACTCATAATAGCTTCTAGAAAAAAAATTATGAGCATTATAGGTTAATGAGATCCTTGAAAAAAAATTGTTTTTCTTTTAATTTCAATTTTTAACCATGATACGATTTAGTATAAAAAAATAGTTTTTATTTTTTTCTACTTCAAAATTTGAAAAGGTACTAACTACATAGTATTATAGGGAAATAGATAAGGTTTGAAAAAAAATAGTTTCATAATTATGCCAAAATTGTATCATGGTCAAAAATTGAAATTAAAAGAAAAACAATTTTCTTTTCAAGGATCTAATTAACCTATAAAGGTCATAATTTTTTCCTAGAAGCTATTATGAGTCCCCAAAACATATTAAAAATTAGGTCAGGGGTCGGCAACCTTTTGAGACGGAAGAGCCAAAAGTTACAATTTACAAAATTCCCCAGTTTTTAAAGAGCCACTAACATTTTTGTTTCAATATTATGGTATTTGATTAGGATTAGGTATATAAATTTGATTTTTGATTTAAAATAAATAGCTTTAAATATGAAATAATATATGAAATATCATATAAAAACATACAAATGTTTCACACAAAACATATTAAAGTATTTTAGCTAGCTCTGCTAGAATAATAAAATTAGTAATCAAATAACTATAATTATTGAATATCATCATTGAGTATACAGTCCTAAGACTGGTTTGATGCAACAATTATCTGTTATCTGAACGCCGAGATAGTTGAAGGATGACACTTGTTCCACTATGGTGTTATATAGTTGTAGCTTACAGCGGTCTGGTTCTCTAGCTATTGTGAGAGCTTTCGTCTTTTTCGAAGATATCTTAAGCTTAAATTTTTGTTTTGAAATCACGAAACAGTTCTTCAGCTCCACATATGAAACAATCTTTGACGTACTCACCATCTGTAAATGGTTTCCCTCTTTTTGCAATATGTAGTGATATTGCAAAGCTTGCCAGATTTACATTATTTGAAGATTGCGCCCAATTACTTAGCATAGAACTCGACTGTTGTTTTTGTTTTTGAAGCTCTTTAACAGCTTTTTTTCGTGCGTAACCGGTTGGATATTTAACAGCGAATCGGTATGTTTTGTAGTGAAGTGTCTCTCCAAATTTGACTTCTTTATTGTCTCTATTCCACCTATTCTAACTGTTCTCTATTGAGTGTTTTTATCCTGTTTTCAGTATTTTTTTTTTGCAGTATAATATTTTTTTATAAGTTTTGAAAATAAATTAATATAATTATTAATATTTTCGCATGGAACTGGAGAGCCGCATCTTGACATCGAAAGAGCCACATGCGGCTCGCGAGCCGTAGGTTGCCGACCCCTGGGTTAGGTCAATCCTGAGAATTTTTTTTTTCTGTTTTTTACATATTTTGCTTTTTCTCAAAAATCAATTGAGTTAGGGACCTGCAACTTTCAGGATCTTATTATTTTATTAGTACCTACATATCTATCCCTTAAGTATCATTAAATTATCTTTCGGGGGCCGATTCAGTATGCTCTCTATGGCCTTTGTCTTAGAATATATTCTGTAATCATTTCTTATCAATTATGTACCTGTATATCATGTAAAAGCAGCCTCATTAAACATACTTTTATTTTTCAATTGACATTGTTTTTTTGTTTTTTTACAAATACAACAATACCTTTTCCTCGGGAAGAAGTTTTTGAGTATTCCTACTGTTATTCCTCAATTTGTAAGAAAGGGGGTGGAGGTTAAGTCGTGAAGCTAGGGAGGGGTGGGCACCGCTGTATCTATAAGTATAATGGATTTAATATATGTTATAACTTACTTTGCAAACATAAGGAACTCTGTGTAGAACTTTTTCAATATCTTCGCCTTCTAAATTCGATTTCCACATCCGTAAATACATTGTGAGACTTATAACAGAACTCATCCTGGGATCTTGAGGTGAATTCTTATATTTTAAAAACTTAAATGATAAAATGAGTATCAGTTTTTTTTATCTTTTTCATTTCTTATTTGAAATTAAAAATTATCAATCTACTAATTACACTAGGCCATTTTCGAAGACTTTTGATCAGCGGTTCTCAGCTTGTGTCATTTATTTAAAACCTTAAAGACTTGTCTTTATCTTCAATTAAATTTGAATTCAATTCGGACTAAAACTTCATTAAATTTTAATGTGAAATAATTAAATTAGACTGAAAATGAAGGTGGCTTTACGATACTTTTCAAATTTGTCGATGATCTAAGAAAAAATTTACATTTTTCCTCATTGTTCAATTTTTTTCGTTTTTCGAAATTATTTTATTTTATTTATTTATTTATTTTTTTTTTTTTGAGCAAGGTTTTTTTTCTTTGACATATTTTGAGTTGTTCTAAATTAAATCAATTTCTTGGTTGGAGAAAAATTTTATTTTTTATTTTAGAAAAAAAATTTCAAAATAGATAAGTAGTTCATAAAGAGAAACAAGCGGTTGTCCTCTGCTTGATGCAAATAAATATACATACATATCTATAATATGTATATATATTATTTATTTGTTTGAGACTATAGTTTCGAAGGCTTGGCCTTCATCATCAGTATTTTTTAATTATAAATATTATTTTTGATGAGTCACTATCGCGTGGATATTGAAATTTTTTTGCTCTTTACTTAGTCGAAAGCCAGTTAGACTGTACTACTTTTTAATTCTAACTGTCTTTCGGCTAAGTTAAAGTAAAAAAATTTCAAAAATCCACGCGATACTGACCCCATGAAAAATAATATTTATAATTAAAAAATACTGATGATGAAGGCCAAGCCTTCGAAACTATAGTCTCAAACAAATAAATAATATATATACGTATATATTTGATATATATGTGTGTATGTTTATTTGCATCAAGCAGAGGACAACCTCTTTGTTTCTCTTTATGAATCAACAACTCTGCTACTCTCGGCAAAATAAAAACTTTTCAATTAGATAAGTAGAAAATCTTTTAGAGATCATAGAGATTTTTTTGGAAGAACTTAAATAATTTGATGATACTTAGTTAAATAAAAATATATTATTTATTTTTTTTTTAACTGACTTTTATTTCAAAAAACACTAAAGAGCAGAAAATAATGTTTTCTTTAGTACTATAAATATACTCACGTGACTAAAATTAAAAGTATACTATGAGCTTGTTTTAAATAAATTTAAAGTTAAAAGCAATTATGTTTTTATTAAATCATCTGAGTATTGGCGTAATTATGGAGTTTTCCTAGGGGGAGGGGGGCAGCCGACCAGCTGATTAGCCACCACAAGGTTTCAATTTCGGTAATCCTATTAGAGATCAACTAAATTTTTAGTTCAGTAGAATCGACAAATTTTGGAAGTAACGAAATAATTTAATGATAAATACAAAAATGATGGCTCGTAATAATAGAGTTTCGATTTTTCTAAGAGGGGGGTAAGTAAGAGTTTTGTAGGAGGGGCCGCCTTGACCCCCCCTAACTTGCCCATGGCAATTATATAAATTTGTGTACCACAAAAATGTTTACTTTTCTCAGTAAAAAATTATTTAATTTTGAAATTTTAATCCTCTCTAGCTATTTAAATAGTCATCGGAGCTAATTATACATAATTAACTTTCTGTTAGGAAATTAAAATAAAAATAGGTTTCTTTATTAGAGTTTTTTATATGTAGAATATCTAGGGTCATAGAGTAGTATTTATCTAACTTTTCACTTAAATTTCACCATTACTGCCTAACCCTTTGAGGTACACAAATTTATATATATATATTTTTTTTTTTTTTAATGATATTGATGTGAGAAGGAGATACACCAGAAGGTGAATCCCTTAAAGGCCTGTATGGGATGCCCCCCCCCCCCCCATCGTGAAAAGAACATAGTAGAAGGAAAGAAGCCGGGATCACAAGCCAAATCTCAGAAAGTTAAATCCAATCCAATTTACTAAGTTTTTTAAGGGCTTCGAGCAGTGATAAATTCTCCGTGCGATAAATTAGGTTAAATTGATCTCCCACTTAATAATGATCTTTATTAAAGAATATATCAATTAAAACAGAAAAGTTTATATGAATAAAATGTCTAAAATCAATAGTTTACGAGTTAAAAGATAATTCAATTTATTTAGCGATATTTTTCTACTCAAATAACTTTCGATAACAATAAACACCCAACAAATAATAATTATTAAAAAAATATATAAACTAGTATTTTGCCAAGAATGGAAGAGTTGTCTTCAGCTTAATATAATTATTTTTATTCTAATGTGTATGTGACTCGTTGGGAGGAGTATTTTGAGTCTTTTACAATATCCTTAAGTTTTATTACACACGCTTATCTAGAAAAATAAATACATTCATTCGAGTCTATAATTTTCTATGTTTTGCCTTGGTCTTTAGTAGGTATATATAATATAAATAATTCACATAAATATATAATAGAATATAAGATAAGTGAACTACATTATACTTTTATTCCAGAATAAAAGCAAATTCAATTATCTATAACCGAAATCCTATTAAATATCTATGAAGACAATCGAAGAAAACAGGGTAAGTCACATTTCATAATTTTCACAGGAGGGCGAATTTAAACTTGCAATATTAAATAAGCTGACCTGTTCTAATGTGGCCATGCACTTGACTTTACCATACAACCTGGCCCCTCACTTATATTTAATATTTAATAAAAATTTTTATAATCATGTAGGGAGGGGGTTAGTTTTTCCATTTTTAGGCTTCTGCTGTCCCACTGATTTGTATACAAAATTTGGTTGAGTTTGGTACAAGGGCATAGATTTTTAATTTTTAACCCCCCTCCACCACCCTTAATTTTGGGTCGATATGACCAAAATCTAATCAGCTCTTCATCTCAATGGACCAAAACTACTTGTGAAATTTGATTTCGATATTCACACTAGTTTTTGAGCTAGCTCGTCCATAAAATTTGGTAACGCACAGACTAACAGACAGACAATCAGACTAACAGACATTTTGACAAAACAATAATTATCTCAAAAAATATAAATTTTTCGCTGTTCACTTATTAGGGCTTTTTGTAGACCGAAATGCCATGGTTTCGCTCAATTTTATTTAATCAAAATAGTTTCAGCCGTTTTTGAGATATTTCGAAAAAAAGAAGGAAAAAAAAACACTTTTTTCATGCACGATTACAATACTTGACTATACCCTGTATGGTAAAGTAAAAAAATCGATATCATTATGAGGCCAAATTTATTTCTTATAAAAGAAGTTGATTTTAAAAAATAAAAACAGTTAAATTGTGAAAAAAGGCAAGAAATTCAAAGGAAGTACATTTTGAGGGTTGAAGCAATATTAAAAACAATAAGGTATTTACCACAAATCTTGATTACAAATAACAATTCACATAAATATATAAAAGTATGAGTGAACTACTGCTTTTCTTCCAAAATAAAAGCAAATTTAATTATCTCTAACCAAAATATCTAAGTGAAATATTTATAATAGAGGAAAACTAGTCATAAATAAACTTTAATATTTATTAGATAGGGTACTATAAATGTTTTAAATTAGAATTTGGTGTTTGATGAGGCTCTTGAAAACCTTGAAAACAGGTGGAATGTCGTCGTTAGGAAAAAGAAATACAAAATTTCCTTATAGTCTAACCATTTATTCTCCAGAAAAACTTTTGGACGTTTCGGCGGATATTCTCACGCCATCCTCAGTCTACAGGGGAAACATAATCTTAATTACAGTCAAGAATTTTAACAATCACATGTCATTTCCAAGATACCAAGGGACAAAATAAGAAAACAAAAGAGAAGAAAACTCAAACTGGTTTTTCATAATATAGTAGAATATTTTATGTAGAAATTCATTCCTTTTCCACGGTTAACACATTATAATTTGTATTTTTTATCAAAGCTTGTAACAAGAAATAACTAACTAATATTAAAACATAATATTTATTTAAATAAATCAAATAAAAACGAAGACATTCCACCTGTTTCCAAGGTTTCCAAGAGCCTCATCAAACACCAAATTCATTTAATATTTATATTTAGCAGAAGACCTAATCTTATATTTACCTCGTTTTTCTCACGGAGTTGAATTTGATAAGTGAAATAATCCTTCTGAAATGTATCAAAAGTTTTTTTACTTTTGACTAATTGTTTAAAAAATATTTTTTTTTTATCTGAATTCATGGCAGATCAAATAAACACTCGACGGTATCCTAGGAGATGATATGTTTCGATCAATGATATTTCAAGCAGAAGGGGTGAACAAGAGCGCTCGGGATAGAATCCCACTTAAGTTAAATACTTTTAGTTAATAACAAAAATTACATCCACTTCAACAATTGCAGAGGAAAGTAACTAGGGTTGCCACCTCAGAACTAAGTCTCGCCCGGAGACGATGTCTAAAAAACAACACACATGCATACATATGCAATTTTTTTATTTATATAAATTAATAAATTCAAAACTCACATTCCTACAAATTAAATACAATTCCAATGATCACAGAGTAGTTAATATCCATTAATTAATAAAAAACAAACTTAGCAATTTACCTATAAAATAAAAAACAAGTAAGTAAGAAGAAATTCCGTGCACAATACACGAGATACATGCGACAGTTTTCATATAATTTTGTACATATTCAATTTTACTTACACAACCCGGAGAAATAATAATTAAACCCGGAGCCCGGAGATAACTCACGGAAGCCCGGTGTCTCCGAGTCAAACCCGGAGAGGTGGCAACCCTAAAAGTAACGGGGTATCCCAGGGCAAATTTTTCAACGGAGATAATAATCTTATATTATCCGAGTTTGAAATTAAAAAAATTAAAAGAAATAATATAAATATATGGATAATAAAAAGAAAAGTAAACAAAGAATGTGTGTTGAAGGAGACAATAAAGAGTGTGTCTTCTGCTGGAATTATAAATTTTATTTATTTATAACGAGACTATAGTTTCGAGGGCTTTGCCCTCTTCATCATATAGTCTCGTTATAAATAAATAAAATTTATAATTCCAGCAGAAGACACACTCTTTTATTGTCTCCTTCAATATATAAAAATTCTGCTACTCTGGGCAAAAAAACTTTCAATTTAAAGAATGTGTGATTATATTAAAACGATATAAATGCGAATTATTATGTTTCAAAAGCCCTTCCCGTATATTTCGATTTATTTCATACAAAATTTGTCTATGAGCTCTCTAGCAAATACTTACCTGAGTTTTAAATTTAATTTACCCAGTTGAGAGTTAGAGAGCTATCATGTTGTATCCAGACGCTAAAACAGACATATAAAAAAACACCCTTCAAAATTATTTTTCTCCACGTTTCAGAGATTTCTAAACCCTGACAATCAACAAAATTGAAATTTTTGAGTGAATTCAAACTTAGGTCGAATGATGATAATGTATCAGTTAACATCGATGTTGTTGCGTAAAGATGCAATAATGCAAATAAACATACACACATATATATCAAATATAGATATGTATAATGTAGGTATATATATTGTTTATTTGTTTGAGACTATTGTTTCGAAGGCTTGGCCTTCATCATCAGTCTTTTTTAAATTTTAAATATTATTTTTCATGGAGTCAGTATCGCGTTGATATTGACCCCATGAAATATAATATTTATAATTAAAAAGACTGATAATGAAAGCCAAGCCTTCGAAACTATAGTCTCAAACAAATGAATAATATATATACATATCTATATTTGATATACTATATGTATGTATCTATGTTTATTTGCATCAAGCAGAGGACAAACTTTTTGTTTCTCTTTATAATTCAACAACTCTGCTACTCTCGGCAAAATAAAAACTTTTCAATTATCATTAAGATTGCCTAATCTAGGTATTTAAGCTGATACTCTTCAAACGCTAAAATTTTTAATCTTTTAGATAAAGAATTATTTGAATAATATTAACAAGGTGTAGCTTCTTATTATGAAAATAATAGTCATTAGTTTTTGTAAATATTTTTTTTTTAATAAAGTTTTCAATTAATAACAAATCATTAACAAGGCGAATATAGAATATTTTTATAAATTTCCTACATAGGATAATTAAAATTATATAATCACGTAAGAATTAGGTGTTTTCGTTTAGATATTCATTTCTTTTGTTATTAAATTTTCAACGAATTGCATTCGTTAATTTTTATTTTTTCTACTACCAATAAAATTATTAATATATCGTAGATAATTTGTTTTTAATTCAAGAATGTAAATTAAGTTGAATTTGAGTAGTGGTTTTATAAATATAAATGGAAGACTATCTATCCGTTGATATCCGTCCTGGAAACTGAGAATAGAATTTTCAAAGCCGTTTTTTCATCCCTCTCGTTAGAAAAATGATTTGCTTCTAACCAAACGAATCGCTTGTGAATTTTACTTCAATCGTGATGATTCAACTCGGCGAGCTACAAATGGAATAATAATATTATTCAAACTAAATTAGAGAGTAAAGAAAATATTTTTTTTTTATTACACGCTTTATTTTAGCTTCACCTGTATGTATCTAGGTATGTATTTATTGTGACTTTTGTTCTGTTAAATTCCGAAAACGTTTCCCTATAAAAATAATTAAGACTAAAAAGTAAAAAAATAAATCATATTTAAAAAAAATAAAAAATACGCTTCTGAAAAGTTCAAAATAATGTAATACTTAATCAAAAAGCGTGGGTTAATTAAAAGTACATGTTTCTGAGCCCCACACTTTTTGATTAAGAATTACATTATTTTGTATTTTTTAGAAGAATGTTTTTTGTTTTTTTTAAATATAATTTATTATAGACAAAAGAATCACCCGGGGTTCGAACCCGGTATCTTCGCATGTCCTGTGTGATGTTTTTTATTTGTGATCGATAGGGAGGCGCTTGAATATACATAGTTTATGTAGATGCACACAGATGACTATATTATGTAGAAATCTCCCTTTTTTTGGGGGGAATTCGTGAGGTTTATTTAGCCCCAGAGATAGTTGGAGCTCCTCAAAAAAATATATATACTAATGTTCTTTCTTTATTTTAGTCAAATTTATAAATCGAAACAGTTTCGGCAGGTCTTCCAGACTGATGATGACAGGTTGAACCGGCCGAAACTGTTACGATTTATAAATTGGACTAAAATAAAGAAAGAACAATAGTTTATATATTTTTTCTTTAAATTTTTTTGAGAAACTCTAACCACCTCTAGGGCTAAATAAACCTCACGAATTTCCAAAAAATGGA
Source organism: Forficula auricularia (assembly GCA_024734495.1). Taxonomy (NCBI): domain Eukaryota; kingdom Metazoa; phylum Arthropoda; class Insecta; order Dermaptera; family Forficulidae; genus Forficula; species Forficula auricularia. Next base: position 3,984,451 of record JALMQS010000101.1, on the reverse strand, counting down.
AATTTCTATATGCATAGTTTAATTATTTAAACTAGTTGGTAACTTGTAGTAAAAAAATAAAAAAGTCGCACTGCTTTGAATTCAATTTCATTTTCTTTATATACCGTTATTTATTTTTAAAAAATTTCAATATATTTATGGGCAACATGTTTAATTAAATTTCCCTTAAATTATTTATTTTTAAAAATATATTTATGATCAGATATTTCCATCAGAATACATGGTAAGCTACCCATCAAATTCTAAAGTTGATGTGGAATTATATTCTGGTTGGAATATCTCAACAAAAATTCTTTGCTGATGAAGGAAAGATGGCTGTCCAAAAATTTATAAATTAGGAAAGAGAGCAATCAGCCAGTAAAGGAAGCCTTTGTCGAATAAATTTAGCATATTAAGTACAGCATTTGAATGGTCAATTTGACCATCTATGACACCTTGTTTCTAATAAAAAATGTATTTTATTAAAATGATAATTATATTATTAGAGAAATTTGTCAAATTTAAATATATTTTGTGTCAGGTCATTTACACAGGGGTGATCTATCTTAGTTAAATCGTTATTATGCAATTATTTTATTTTATTTTTTTTTGTTAAAAAAATTTTATTCGCTTTTGAGAATTCGCCACATTAAGTAGTGAGCATACCAAGACCGATGTACACATTTTATATGTTATATATAATTTTGTGTTTAATAATACATAACAACTCTGCACTCAATGTATTGAGTTTGCAAATATTGTAAGAACTTATTATTTCTTTCTTTATGTATTTTATTTTGTATTTATATTCATACATTTTATGCTCATTATAGCTCATTAGAACTGAAGATGGCATTATATAATTAAAGTCGAAACTGTTTTTTACAATTGGGAGTTTTTATTCGACAGAGGCTTCCTTTACTGTGCCTGCATTCCTCTCTTTCCTAATTTATAAAAAATTCTTTGCTATCTTTTGATATACTATAAGATTAATATGCATGAGTGAATTCTATCTACATTTTTAGATTTCACGAATTCATTAAGTAATTTGAGAAAAAAGTTTATTTTAGATCAAATGTATTATTTTTAGACTATCATAATTACCAACTAATTTATTTTATATTTTTATGATAAAAATACTAAGCTCAATGAAGGCTATTTAAATGTATAAAGGCAGAAATGTTAAACCTCTTGTTGTTCATCTACGTCTTCTTCGTCGTCACTTGGAGGCTGAGAATGGCTAGGTGTGGTTACCCGAGATGACGAGGGTGATGGAGGTTCCGAAATGGGTCGAGGATAGCTAAAACGTTGCACTACTGGCTCAAATAGTTCATCTCCCAGCTCTGGATAGACAGTCTGTAGAGCTTTCACTCGAGCTTGTCTGTAATACTGTAAGAAAACGATTTGTTTAATTTCGATTTGGATTTAGTTAATTAAACCATTTAAGTATGAGTGATTCAATAAAAAAAGAAGGTTTGTCTTATCAATCACATAAGTCAGATTTTTCACAACTTAAACCGATTAGCAGTGTTTTACTTGTAAGTTGATCTTGTCTGAGAGAGCTTTTAATTGCAGTTGTGAGAAAACTATGGATCGCGATTCACTAAGAACTAGTATAACTTATTGTGGATTGCGAAATATTATCCCATATATTTCAAGTCGGTTATTTTTTTAAGCTAATTGTTTAAAAAATGGGACGTTTTCGCCTCAAGTGGATCAAGTCCTAAATTTTAAAAAATGAAATAGCTTTTCCTTAAAGATGTATTTGTCCTTGGCCTTCTGAATTCTATGGCAAGGCTAAATGATGGAATTACTGTGCTATAATCACTAATTCATGGCTTTTAAACAGTGGCGTAGCTAGGGGTGGTGGGTGCGGTCCTCATCGGGAGGCACATATTTTGGGGCGACATTTTTAATATTTAGTATATCAACTTATGAGGCCTCCTTTATTACTACCGAATTTAAATATGCCATCCAATGGTAAAAAAGTTCCCCATCTATAGTTTGTCTCAATTACAATTATTTATTTATGTTTATTAATTTATAAAAACCACCATTTGGTTGACTTAGAAAGGGCGGTAAATTGGAGACCGTCCCGGGCGGAAAAAGTTCTAGGTACGACACTGCTTTTAAATATATTTCAAGTTTGTTTCACAAATTTGATTAACTGTAAAAGATTATTAAGACTTAGAATTTTTCACTAATATTTTGAAACAATTGGTTATCTTGCTAGCTGGATGGCCTAAAGTGAAAAACTTGCAATATTGGGACTTTTTTGACTTCATCCATTTTTGTCTATGAATGCCTCATTTTTTTTTTAATTATATTATTTTCCTTCACAAAAAATAAAACAAATAACCAGAGTGTCAAGGGTATCAGAATAGATAAAAATAAGACATCCTTATCACAACACGAAACAAGATAAGAGAAAATTGTAGTTCATAAAAAATTCTTTTTTTTTTAATTTCTATTCAATGGATAAAAATTAAAATGTTTATAATTATATCTACTCTAAAAGTTTTGGTAGGATCAAAAGATACTTACTATTCCAAGGTTTCGCCAATCTAATAGATCACTTAAACGCTCTGTTCTATTTCTTTGAATGATACGTTGTCTTCTATTTAATTTCGTAAAGTCAAACATAATTTGTGATAATTGTTGAATTGAGCCTTCCAGAGAAATGAATCTTCTATCGACCACATAGATACCATATGATTGTGGATCCGCGATTTGCTCTTGCATAAAACAACCAAAACCTGGAAAAATTATTTATTATAAAAATTATGATAAATTTTAAATGATATATATTAAAAGAAGATGTGATATTTACCAGAAAGGTTTGTAGTTACACTTGGGATTCCCAAAACAGTGCATTCTGCTGGCGTGTAACCCCAAGGTTCATAATAGCTAGGAAATACTCCCAAATGACAGCCACGCACAAATTCTTCGTAGTCTAAACCAAACAAAGGATTCGTAGATGACAAGAATTCGGGATGGAATACAATCTATAAAAAAAAATATTTTCTATTGCATTTTCGAAAAGATTTTATTAAACATACAAATTAATTAGATATTGAAATAATTTAAAATTAATTTCTTAAGAATATTCTGTTCATGGAGAATGTGTAAGTTCAAGGTGTAACATATTTAATAAATGTAAAGTTTGAGAAAGAAAGATTGAATTTTTTCTCAAAATCAACATGTGATATAAGTATAATCAATTAATTTTACGAACATGAATTTAGGTCGTATCAAAGATTTTAATAGATATGTTTATATTGCATGTAGGAGGGTCTTGTCCCCTCGGGAGTCGAGCCAAAGGACTAGTAAGCTTTCCGGGCAACTATTCAGACACTTGAGCCATCACCTCCCGAGGGGACAAGACCCTCCTACATGTAACATAAACATATCTATTAAAATCTTTGATACGACCCAAATTCATGTTCGTAAAATTTAATAAAATTAAAAATAGATTACTTGGTAGGTTTAACAAATAAATGATATATGTATTGCTTATTGATATCAAACTCCTGAAGATGGTAAATAAATTTATAGTTTTTCTCATTAATATATCAAAGAATAATTGATATATCAACGAGAATTATTTTGACCTACATTTTTCCCTACATTTGATTTGCGATTAAATTAAATGTAGAAAACATTCGATTTCCTGAAGATGGGTTGCTCATAGTCCAAAATATTTATATTGAGTCCTGTTCATTAGCAATATATTTTTTATTTTTGAAATTTAAATAATAATTTATTTTTAATTTTATTTTTTATAAGAATATTTTTTCTGAAAAATATTAATTTGCCGATGGTAATAGATTCAAATTTACAAGAAATCATAAGTTGGTGTCATCTATTCAATCCGATGGAATGGAATATTTTTAATTATATGTCAGAGGGGTTGTTTTTCACCCCCTCGGGAATCGAACCCGAGTGCCAGTAACAGCAATCCGGGCCATCTGGCTCACCTGCAGGATGCGAACGTCTCTGACATATGAACACGCGTAAAATATTTTACTCAAAGATTGTTATCTTAATTTGTAAAATTTCGCGATATAGTGATTCTAAATTTAAACATACAGCAATGCCATATAATTTAAATAAAGGTCGCTGAGTGTTTCGAATTTTGAAGAGATTCAAAATTCGAAGGGCAATGAAATGACTTTTCCTAATTTAATATGAAAGATATTAATTTGCCGATGGTAATAGATTCAAATTTACAAGAAATCATAAGTTGGTGTCATCTATTCAATCCGATGGAATGGAATATTTTTAATTATATGTCAGAGGGGTTGTTTTTCATCGGATGTCAGAGAGGTTCGCATCCTGCAGGTGAGCCAGGTGGCCCGGATTGCTGTTACTGGCACTCGGGTTCGATTCCCGAGGGGTGAAAAACCCCTCTGACATATAATTAAAAATATTCCATTCCATCGGATTGAATAAATGACACCAACTTATGATTTCTTGAATATTTTTTCATTAGATTAAATTTAAAACACAATAAGTTTTCTCAACGCATGTAATAACATGTAGATCGTTTTGTATTTGTGAAGGGCCTCATAAAATGAATAAAATATTAGAGATTAAGAAGGTATATTTCAAGTAACAAGATTTCATAATTAAAATTAAAAAAATTTCGCGAAAATGATCGACCAAAAGGGAGTGATAATTTCGCAAGAAAACTTTGCGAATAATTGGTTCATTCCAAGTTTTGTTAAATTTAGAAAATCCACCCACCCGATTCAATCAATAATACTTGGGAAAAATTACTTGATAATTTCCTTTATTCTTTGCTATAAGGTTTCCTTTGATTCCAGATCTTTAGAGAATATTTTTTAAACAAAATTATTTTCTTACTTTAAAAAAACATGCCTGTTAAAAATAAATAACCTTGATAGAATAAACATACTTTAACTCGGTCATTAACGGTATTAAACAGCTTGCATCTTCGAATAGAATTTAGAACCGGATCGTTCCAGTCATCGACGATGTTGTGGGTGGTTACGGGGGGCAGTCCGTCTCTCTGAAGTCCATAAATACATCGTTTGATTTTCACGATATCTTCTTTACATAAAAGTTCAGAATTTTCAGGAAGTCTTCCGCTGCAAAATAAAGATTCATTTTCTCTTTTTATTCAATAAAAAAACAAAGTGAAAGAAGGAAAAGAAAGGTCAACTATAAATTTCACTTGAATTAAATAAATGAATTATATAATAATCATATTATTGGACTGAGCGTTGCAAAGTAATTTTTTGTTTTACTTTAAAGCGATAAATTAATATTAATTTTAATTTTAAATTCATGTAAAAAGGTGGGTTTTAATTCGTAGGGAGAATTAAATAAAATTAACCTACTCGTGTAAGCCCCTCGAGGCCCGTGTATTCTAACTGCCTAACTCCCTCTATTTACACCAGTGCACGGAGTTTCCTTCGTTGCCTCTTTTAAAGCCTAATGATGAAAATTTTACAAATGGATAATTTTCGATTTACGAGAAAATGTATACCTACATGTAAAATCTAAATTTTAAGTTTTTTTTTAACTTATATCTTTAGTTTACGACCTATAATTCTTTGAGATAAACAGACATTGTTGTCGCACTAATAGGGTTCCGTTTTAATTTTTAAACGGTATCCAAAATATAGATTGAAAATCTCTCAATCACCAAAGTATCATAAAAAATTTTAGATAAGGGACTTTGGCGGTTCGGTTGATAGCGATCATGGTTGCAGGTCTCTTATTGCTAACTTTGTTGGGAAACACAGGAGCATTGATGGGAAACGTTATGGTTGGGGGTTTGTTAGTAGTACAAATGGCTTTGTTAAGTTTGGAGCTAGCAGTAGCTGTTATTCAATCTTGAGAGAACATCCTCCAAATCGTCGGTATTTTAAGAGGATGAAAATGAAGTACTAATAAATTGTTTTATTCGGAATTTGTAGTTTTTATTATCCTTGGGCTGCTTTTCATCAATTCAGCATTGAGTTCTACCACTCCGTCTTCAATAGAAAGTACCTCTAATTAATTAAATGTTCTAATTTTAATATATAATAATATTTGTAATGAACTATTAGTGGATTTTAAAATTAAGAAATCAATTAATAAAAGGAAATTGAAAAAAATTTAATTTTTTTTTTATTGACACCCACATCAGTGAATAATAAGAAAAAAACCTATCAAATTAAAGTCACCCGAAGATGAGATCCTGACAGATCGATTTGTCCACCCAAAAAACCACTAATCCGAGATTTTCATCGAAATCTTTAGAGCCGTTTTCGAGAAACTGGTTATATATATATACAAGAATTGCTAATTTAATGATTTAAGATTATATTTTCATTAGCAAATTTTTTTAAAAGATTAGATTATTAGATAAGAAACCTTAAACAGATTTGAAACATTCGTTTTCCTATTTCTTGTTGAATATCGTTGATGGTATCTCTTAAACTTTTAGTTACCGCTTGTCCTCGTAAACTTTCCACATTAAAGTTATTCGTTTTCGTTGGAAATATAAGGAAGGCCACAACAGTTATATCAGGATTTGAAACCTGAAAAAGAATGAGAGTAAATATAGGATAATAGATACAGATTGTTTTCTTTATAGGTAGAATAATAAGAACCTTAAGTTGATGGTTGAGTCGAGCAAGTGATTCAATAAAAATATCAGCTCCTTTGTTACCAAATTCATATCTTCCAGCTATAAAAAAATATAATGTCTTGTCCAAGTCAAAATCATAATGTCCATAAAAATGTAGTAATCTCAGTTATTGAGGAAATGTTAAATAAATTGTTATTAATTTCTTTTTCATTTGAGATCTTGCATAATGTAAATAAAAAAATCAAATTGAAGTTTTCTAAAAAAGAAAAACGTTTATGTCCTAATTGCGGATTAATTACTATGTCAATTAATTAAATAATAAAATAGAAGATTTTTCAATTTATTTCTATACCAATTAAAACTTATAAAAAACAATGAAATTTTATGATCTAAAATAATAAAAAGAATTATGATTACAAGGAAATATTTAAAATGCCGAATCTGTCTGTCTCTATTAACGATCCCTCTACTCCTAAGGGCTGGAACACACTTGGCGTTTTTTACCGATCGGATTTTTTGCCGCTGCCGCTCTAGCGTTTACACACCGGGCAGTAAACATTCTTGCCGATATGACACTGTTTAGCATAAAAAATAAATATAATCTCACCGATTAGTATAATTATGCATATAACAGGTACTATGTCTATTGAAACTTTAAAAATGTAATATAAATAAAATGATCTTGAAAATTAATTTTTAATGACTATTAATTATTAGTTATAATGCTATTTAATTGACCTTAATAGTCTTAAATTAATTTAATATAATATGAATGATTTGTTAATTTACTTTTATTAATTTTACTTCGGTGTCTTGTTTATCTTTATGTGTAATGTACGATGTTTTTGGTTTGTTTTTGAAATTTTGATTCTTCGCATTTGCTAGTAAATTTATGATTGCAAATAAAATAATTAACTATACACCACTCTCAATTTTCAACTTCAGCGGTCGTCGGTAGACTGGACGCCGAGTGTGTAAACGTGCATTTACTCATGTAGGCCACCATTTCAGCGGCTAACCGACGAAAGTAGTGGCAGTGGTCGGCTGCATTGCTGCCGTCGACGTTAAATAATCCGATCGTTTATTTTACCGCCCAATGTGTAAGTCGCAATACCATCCTATGCCCCTCTACTGGCACGGCGGCATCGGTAAAAAATCCGATCGGTAAAAAACGCCAAGTGTGTTCCAGCCCTAAGTCATGGCCAGTGGCGTAACTACCATATAACTTTGAGGCCCGTGGCAAATTCATCGGATGGACCCTCCCTCAATGTAAAGAAGCTAAACCAACGTTGAAGTTTCTTAAATTTATAGTTTTCTCATTAATATATTAAAGAATAATTAACACATTAATGAGAATTGTTTTGATCTCGCTTTTTGAACAAGATATATATCGTATTGTAGTGTCTTTTTAATCACTATGCAAAGTGCATACAAACGTTATTATAATAATTGTTGAGTGCATTTTTCGTTGATTTTCTAGTAACTTTTAATTTATTGGGTATTGAATTGAAATAACAATTTTATTTTTGGTGAAAATTTTAATTATTAAATTTATTTTTTAGGGTTTTCTGTTCAGCAAAAGTGTTAATGACAACATCAAAGTTCAAATTTTGGGGCATGGAATGTTCGATGGATAGAATAGCTAAGTTGCGTAACCTTTCTTGTCTAATAGAATTGCTTAAATAAGTTTTTATCAATTTTAATTTTGAAAATGATCGGTCGGCACTAGCCGTAGTCACAAGAATGACAGATACACGAATTTTATAATATTAATGTTAGGATCCGCCTGTGCTTGTGGCCCTCTCGGGGAAGGGGCTCCCTGAGGCCGCGGGCCCGTGGCATTTTACCCGACATGCCACCCTATTGTTACGCTACTGACCATCCCAGGTAGCACAAGAGATTCTACGAATATTCACCAAATATATTAAAAGTACATATATATTACAATTATCCACAGGAGATTCTTAGAATATTTGCACCGGAAAAATTCTTGGACGAATCTTCCGGGAATATCCTTTGGTGGATAATCTAAGAATGTTCATCTAAGAATATTCTAGTAAATTGAATTAAATGTCCTACACGAATATTTTAGTTCTAAGAAAATTCCCAGAATATCTATCTATTGAAACACAGGATATTCCAATGTCCAGAAAATATATTATCAGAATATTTATAGATTATTCTTATGCTACCTGGGATAGCAATTCTATTGAAAATAGATGCTTAATTCAAGGAACCTTCCTTGAAAAAATAAGTAGTCGATAAAATGCTTTATTAAACTCTTAAACAAGGTAAAGGCATCAATGAACTCACTACTCGTCACTCAGATTATATATTAAATAACAATTACATAATTGTATAATATTGATAAATTTTTAGAATGTTAAAATAACGATTCCATATCGTGGAAGTGTAGCGCGGTTAGTTCGTAATCAGATGACAGGCACTTTCATCTGATTGGCTATCCCGTCAGGCACAAAGTGAATTATAAGGTTTTACCCTTTGTCAACGTTTAAAAAGAGTTTACAAACCGACATACAACTGGCCCTAAGACATTTGGTACTGTTGGTATATTTAGAACACCCCACTAGAATAGATTAGGGAGGCCCTAAAGGCTAGTACTAGGAGTGGCGACCCTCTATCTCCACGATAAATGCCACGACTATACTCTAAAGGGCATAGGACATTGCCATTGCTAGTATAGTTTAACCGAGGGGTGAAGCGCGATTAGTATTAGGTGTACACGTCTTTGGAATTGTGGAATTATTTTGAATTCATTAGATAATGCCCCTTCATCTGTTGTCTTCTGCCGAGAAATGAAAGTGGAAGTGGAAGTAGGTGTACACTATATTAGGTCGCGGTTCACCCCTCGAGTTTTTTAACTATATAATTCCTAGATAGAGGTGATTAGGTGCAGTCGCTTAAATCAGCTATATCGATCGTTGTGAGAAGTGAAATATGATTTTGAATTTTTAAAGACATGGCATAAAATCGTTCCCAATTTAGCAATTACAACAAATTTTATTTTAAAATATTCAAATCATGTTAGTGCTTTCGAACTATAGTCAGTGAAATTGAATTTAAGAGAGAAATTTTAAAAATTTTATCATCATTGGAAATTGTTTTAGCATTAGAAATTCTCCCTTAGTGTTATTATTCATAAATAAAATATGATCATTTCGTAGGTAATATTGAAATTTGTTATAAAATCTCCCTTATAATTGCTACTGGAGATGGATGGAAAACGATTGGGTCTGTGAAGCACAGGAGTTCGTTCGCGACAATACACACACAAAAAGTTTTAGCCTCGTAACCACTCTATAAATATGAACGGTGTTAAAAATTTTTGGAGTTTATGTTTTTTAACGCGTGACATCCCTTCCACTAAAAATAATCGCCCCAAAATGTTTTTTTTATTTTTATCAAAACTACGTGGTAAATAATTTCAATTTTTTTTAAAGTTACTCAAAATACAATATTATTCTAGCGAATATTAGTTTCATCGAAATTAGTGAAAGAGTCTTTCAATAAGAAAAAAATAAAATAACCCGATAATTTTCCCACTTTTCCCAATCTCCTTATGTAAAAAATTTCATTTTTAATTGCAATTATTTCATGTTTGGTGTATTAAAAATCGTTTTCAAATTTTAACAGTGTGTTTATTATGCTTTTAATGACTTATATTCCAAGTTTCGAAGACTTCTTGTATTTTGCATTTGTGAAAGAACTACATAATCAATTGCTAGTAAAATTGCTCCGAAAATGTCGTTTGTTCAATTAATCGCTTCAATCAACATCATAGAATCTCAATCATTAAACAGCAAGCTGATATTCAACATAAAATAAGAATAAAATGGCTTTTGCATTTTGAAAGTATCAATATTGACATTAAATTAAAATTATTTACCCATAAAAATGACCACGAACGAAATTATGAATTTTTTCTTTAGAGATGGCGTGTAAATTTTGGAATTCGTGGATGGCGGAAAATTTCTTCACATTAAGTCCATTTGGTGTGATCAGATCAGGTTTCCGTTTAAGGAGATATTCCGATTCGAGGCCGGTGATCTCAGATACTGTTGTGAAAATGTGCGAAAGGTGACTGGTTCCCGCTCCATACAATATCGATGATAAATCTGTCTTTCCTGCCTCTTCATCAAAAACTAAAAATGAAATATTTAACAATCAATTTGGATACAATATTTGTAAAATATTGTAACAAACAAGTTTAATTCTAAATAATATCATTTATACTAGTATAAACAAATGAAAATTACCATTTGAGATAAGATTACATTATCCTAATTCGGGGTTTCTCTAATCTTTATAACACTAAAATAAATTACAGTTTAAATCGTTTAACGCGAAAACGCTTAACATGAAAAATCGATTAACACGAAATACTAGATATTATCATACATTTGTCTCTTTTAACTTTGAAACAAAAATCGCTTGAAACGAAAATTTCGCTTCTCCGAAAATGAACAATATATGTTATTTTTCAAAAAAATCAATGAATTTTGTTGTTTATAAAAAAATTTAAAATTGTATATATTAGTTTATTAGTTTTATTAATATTTTTATTCATTTTATTGTTTTATTAAATGCATACATTGCATGCATATGTATGTACAAAAATACTCTATTAAATTCATAAATTGAAATGTAATTCTCTCATGATAACATTTTGGTGAAATTACATATTTTCTATTTACAATGCAATATGTTTAACGAAATTCTTTTAACATCAAAGTATTTAGGTCCCCACATTTTTCGTGTTAAGCGATTTCATATATATTTTTTCAGTATATATTAATATTTCTTTTGATAAATATATATTAATATTTCTTTTTGTCAATCGATATTTTATTTTCAATTACTGTACTGTATATTTTATCACTCTATTTTTCATTATAATATATATTAGTATTTTACTTTGTATGCAACCAACTCGTAAAGGCTTTTTTCCATCTATATTTATTGTGCATATAAATCCTGTCCCTATTGATGTATAATGGATTGACTTTTGTCATCGATATTTATTTTCAATTACCATACTGAATATTATATGACTCTATCTTTCATTATATAGTATTTTACTTTGTATGCAACCAACTCGTAAACGCTTTTGCCATTTTCAATTACCATACTGAATATTATATGACTATCTTTCATTATAATGTATGTAGTATTTTACTTTATATGCAACCGCAACTCGTAAAGGCTTTTGTCATCAATATTTATTTTCAATTGCCATACTTATCTATTATATCTCTCTATTTCATTGTAATGTGGATAATATTTGTGTTTGTATGCAGTGCTGGATTTCCCACAAGGCCCGGGAAAAGTGTTGAGAATCACATGCCCCAAAAATGACATTGTTTTTTTTCCACTGTGGGAAAAGTGAGACTAAATTTTGACATCAAATAGATGGGATTTTGTTAGTGACAATTGTTAATTTATCTTAATTGATTTAGTCTAATGAGTCCCCGATTTTTCTAAATTTTTGTTTAAACTAAATATTAACAATGAATTGGTAGCTAAACTTCGTTAAACACAAACAGAAAAATATATTTTTGGCATCAATTATTCTTCTAATCTCTTCACCCATGAAAATAGAGAACAAAGTCAGAATTTAAGATTATGTTAGAATGAAAATGATGGAATTACTCATTTGTTTATTTTTGATTTAGTCAAACCAAAAAAAGAAAAAAATTGAAATTTGTCTTAAAGAGCTACCAATCGCTAGTTACATTTTTAGACTTTTTCTGCATTCTTAAATATTATAAAGAAAAGCTTATTTGGAATGCGTTGTTTTTGTAATAAAGAAAGGTCTGTGCCAGAAAATACTTGTTGTCTACTATATGTATAATTATTAACTTGAAATAATCGATGTCTATAAATAAAAAAAATAAATAAATAAAACTTGAAATAGATTCGTCATTATTAAATATGATGTGTCCATTTCTTTTCTCGTTTATAAATTACTGTTATTTTAGTGAAAATATATTTTTGGTTTCTTAAAAAACATGAATAAACAAATTTCCTTTTCTAAATAGAAATCAATGTAGCTTTCCTCCGTAGCAAATAAACATATATATTATATGCAATTCATTTGTTATGTGAGCAGTTTTCTATTACGACAAAGCTAACACCCAGTATTTGAACCCATGAGAATTAACAGATTAAATATTTTTCATTAACAGATGATGATGATGATGATGAGGTCAAGTATGCTTAGAAGTATAAGTCTCCAACAAAAATATTATGTATATAGTAGAGCGTCGATAATCAAGTTCAATTCCGTGAAAAAAAAAAAAAGTTTAAGTGAATACATACTATAACAAGTACATCCATGTTGTCAACAAAAGCATTTAATTAAAACCCACAAAAAAAATCAATAACAATAATTTTTTAAGAACGACAATGAATAAGCTGTACAGTATTCTGTAATACATATGTATGTATATTCTTTCTTTCATTAAAATACATTACTATAAAAGTTCATATTAATTCATGGTTTTTTATTTATCTACTCCAATTATTTAACCTCTAAAAGTGAATTATTAACGGTTTAGCAAGTTTTATTTTTTATTTTCAACTCAAACGACACTTTTTTGGTTCTTTTAAAAATCTGGACATTTGACACAGTCAAGTCAGTCAATTAATCCGGATTATCAAACACTCTATCCATAAATAAAATGTACTGTTACGCTTAAGTGATACATTGAAGGATCTCCGAAAGTTCTTCACCGATTTCTTTGAGAGTACTCTGCACAACATTCATTCAAATACACGAGTGTTTTATATATAAGTGTTATTGTAGATATCACCCACCGTGACACAGAAAAAATGTTTTCAAGGAAACACTTCTCCAGCACCTCTCTCGGAGGGGTAAAAAACAAACATACAAAATAATGAGCAAACGCTTTGGAAGATTCTTTCAACTGTCAATATTATTTTAAGTTTAAGGAACAATGTTGACAATAATATATAATTCATTTTACTGTTTTAATACCTACCTGTTATTTGCAATTTCAATTTATTTTCAAAACTATTATTATTTGTTTTTTAAATATATTTAAAAATCGGGTGCTTCAATATCTATAAATTTAACCATAAAACGAGAGGCTTCAGCAGAGAGCTGAGTGACGCCGGGCGAAGGCAGGCGTCAACTAGTTGTATATATATACTTAGTAACATTCAAAATGAAGGACGGCCTCAGTGATTTCTCTTTATGAATCTAACAACTACCGCACTCTGTTACTCTTGGCAAAACAAAATCTTCAATACCTTTTCTAGATTGTTATATAGATCTGTATTCCCTGCACAAAGATAGCGACCGAGGAGGGTAGCATGCGTAGTAAAAACGGTCGCAACTTTAACATGACGACTCCGAATAGCGATTACGCCCCTCCAGTTTGCCATTCATGGAAATGGCAGACAATTTTCGGGTCAGCGCCTCCTATTTTTTCCCGAGCTTTTTCTTGAAACTGAAAGAATTCATTAAAAAAAAATGAATAAGATTGAGCCACTGACTAGAGATGGTTACTAATTAATACCAGTCCAATGAAGGTGGCCATCATGTATCCCAAAATAACTGCATCATTAGCTTCAATATCTTGATGAGGAATTCCTAGCGAACATGTATTCCATAGTTCTTGTTTGAATTCATCCATTTTCCATGCACCAGATCCTAAGTCGAAAAGTACAACTTGAGGATTGCCTTCCACCAGCCATCGCAGTGTGAACCTAGAAGAATCAGACTACAATTAATTTGAAATTCAAGAAAAAGTTTCAATGATAAATTGTTGTTTTCCTTAATGAATTTTACTTTTTATTTTAATTATAAGATATCTGGAATATGTGAACTTTAAATCCAATTTCCTGCATCGCTTCCACTGCAGCTTGTAGAGGATTTTCAGCAGCAAACCGTCCTTCCTCCAATTCCGTCCTAGCACATTGTTCCTTGTAAGGACCCAGAAGACAATATTGGTCCCCGAACTCTTCCACTGATACATAGCACTTGGAGCGTACTACGGTGTAAATTCCATAAACTGAAACATACCACAATATTGAATTTAAAAATAATGCACATAAAGAAAATTTAGAATATTATTTTGATAGTGTTTATTTATTTATTTGATTTAATAGATGGTATAGATAAATAATAATATCAAGTTTTATTATGGTATTTGATTAATTTATTAAAGAATTACTAAGGTAGGTATAAAAAATATCTCTAAACATGCATAAGTTAAATTCAACAAGATTTACATTTAATAAACATGGGTATCTAATTATATCAATTATAAATTAATTCTCTTTCATTTTGTATGGAATGTTGAGATTGATTATCTGTACTGAAGTGATAAACGATATAGCTCACAATGAGAATGCTGAAGATTTTTGGGATATTTTGAGGCACGACTTACAAAAGTTGAAACTTATACAATTTTATTGATAGTGCTCTACGTCTCTGTTCATTTATTATAATGAATGAGGAGAGAGAATAGTTTATTGTTATATTTATTTCACATTGCTTATTTGTACTTAATTCTTGTATTGAATTTTCTATAATTCTATATATACAATAAATAAATAAATAAATAAAATAAATATACCTTATGACAAAGGTGATGACGAACTTCATTAAAATTATTAATAAATTTATAAAAATTTTCAACATGAAAGAGTAAGTTTGCTTATTAGCCACCTCCCAAGCCGCTTCAAATGTCCATCGATTTTGATTCTGTGCTGAATATCTCCTGTCCAAATAATCTCCTAAGGCATTTTGACTATCACTTCTATAAAAACGTCGTGATGTTTTTTCTCGAGACATTGTCTTTCTGAAACATAAAGAGATTTTCGTTTCTGTCAATTTAGGAATGATTATTTTAATTAAATTCACTATCTGTTTGCGCACGTTGAAAAGAAAATTGATTTCGTGAAATTCAACTATTTGTGCGGAAAAATTTGGTTAGGGAATCCTCTAGAACTCTATAAAATGTTCTTGATACGATTCCAGTAATGGTGTTATCATCCCATTGGAATTTATTGCTAGGGTTTAAGGATGATGTGGGAGTTATAGCATATAAAAAATAACTCTTTGCAACAACTTCATCAAAGAATATAATTTACAAAGGGTCTTCTCTTATGGATAATTTTTCGATTTTGATTGTAAAATAAAATTTCATTTCCAGGCAAATTATACATTTATTTAAATGCGTATTTTATGAAAGATGAAAAAATATATTTTCGTTAAATATCTCGAAAAAAAACTGCGAACCCATGGCACTAAAGATCACCTGCACATGAATTCCCTCATTTTCTCGTCTTATCAACGAAAAATAGAACATATTTGATATATATATTTATTTATTTAATTAATTCAATTAATAAATTTAAAAAAAAGCCTTAACAAGTTGGTTACATACAAACACAAATATTATCCACATTACAATGAAACAGAGAGATATAATAGTCCGGTCAAACGAACGCTCAAAAAGAGTATAGAAAACATTTTTATAGGAAAATTTTTTTCTTATGGAATGTGTTCGGGCTAGTTAGGAGGTAAAAATACTAAAAGTCCCCAGTCCTAGCTGCCGGGCTTAGGGGTGAAAGGGGGTATGTCCCGTTTTTGATTTTTTTGCTTATATCTCAAAAAACGATAGGTCGTAGGGAAAAAGTTACTCTTAGCAAAATAAAAGCTTATATGTTACTACAATTATTGCTTATATTATTTAATTTTTTATTCATATGGTTTTTGTGATATTCACCGCAATATCGTTTATGTATAAGAAAAAATAAAATTTCTTATATTTTTCGTCAAACTTTTGTATCTATCACCTCCGCCTTTCTTTTTACAGTAAAAGTCCTCAGATAAGAAGTTGTAGACCATTCGATTTCCTTTAAAATGATATATACATACGATTTTATCTTCAAATTGTCTGCAGTTATAGCAATTTAAACATTTCAGGTCGATTTATACATTTTGTTAGAAAACCCCTCAATAGCCCAGTATATAGGGGGGTTTCAGCTTATATTCTTTGGGGAAAAAGATTTTTCTGGTCGTTTGGTATGGTGTGGTATGCCAAATCTAAGTTTGCTATCTCGAAAGTGTGGGGACAACTTTTGGTGGCCGAAAAACCTCGAAATTTTCGGACTTTAGCAAAAACTCGCACTTTTTCGACTTATCATAAATATATATATGATTTTAAGGGGAAATTTAATGCTCTACAACTTCTTTTCTGGGGAGTCACGTTAGCAGATCCGGCTAACGCACTGGCTTCGCTTCGGCATCGATCGATTATAACGATGTTGGAGTGGAAGGCCGGGGTTCGATCCTGGCTGGCAAATAAAAATTTCTACCGGCTAAAACTCGGCTCCCTCACTAACCCTACTAACACTTTACTTATGTGCTGTCTAAATGGGCTTTGTTCCCGGTAACAATAAATAAATAAAAAAAAACTTCTTTTCTGAAGACTTTTACTGTAAAAACGAAAGGCTGAGGTGATAGAGAACAAAGTTTGAGGAAAAATATAAGAAATTTTATATTTTTTCATACATGAGAACAAAAAACCATAAGGAATAGAGAAAAATTAAATAAAAGCAATCTTGTAGTAAATATTATAAGCTTTTATTTTGCTAAGAGTAACTTTTTCCCATACGATACCGTTTTGAGATATAAGCAAAAACCAAAAAACGGGACCACCTCATACACCCTAAGCCCGGTAGCTAGGACTGGGGACTTTTTAGTATTTTTACCTCCTAACTAGCCCAAACACATTCCATAAGAAAAAATTCTCTCCTATAAAATGTATTTTATAACCCATTCGTTGACTGGACTATAATAGATAAGTATGGCAATTGAAAATAAATATCGATGACAAAAGCCTTTACGAGTTGCGGTTGCATACAAAAAGTAAAAATACTACAGCGGTAATGAAAGATAAGAGTCATATAATATTCAGTATGGTAATTGAAAATAAATATCGAGTGACAAAAGCCAATCCATTTTACATCAATAGGGCCAGGATTTATATGCATAAACGTCTAAAATATGTAAAATTCAAACATGAAATATGCAAAAACATGCAAAATCAAAAATATTTGATGTTATTAATAATTATTTATTTTATTATTATTAATATATTGTGGGTACAATCATCTTTTTATAAAATGGAAATATTAAAAATTTTATTAACTGGTAAATTTGGTACATATATAAATGTACTAGTATATAAATCTAGAAAATAGTTTCAAACCAGTCAATCAATTTTTATAAAGATTTTATTATGAAATTTTAAATTTTAATTTTTACAAATAATTTTTCCCTTTAACAAAAATAAAAGAACGCTTTTCGCGTGGTGAATTTTTTGTTCTTTTATTTTTGATGAAGGGAGGAAAATCTCCCGAAACATCGTGCTCTTCTTTTTTTTTGTGTTAATAAATTTAATTTTTATAAAAATTTACTGACTGGTTTTAAAATTATTTTCTTAAGTTTAACAGAAATGAGAAATGTATCAAGAAAAAAACAGAATCTTAATTTTTTTGCAAAATATACAAATTTGGGCGTTTATGTAATTTAATTCTAAATATACCACATAGCCTATGGCAATGTATATGCAGAAAAACTCAAAAACACTCGAAATATGCAAAAATATGGACTATTAACTTTTTATATTGTCATCAGAGACGCTCCAAAACATATGCAAATCTTTTTTTGCATGACTTTAAAAAATAGTCAAAAAAAAAATGGGGGAGTCAGGTTGTCGAGCTGGCAAAATTTAGGCCCGCTTCATCATCGTTGATGACGATGTTCAAAGCGGGAGACCTGGGTTCCAGCCTGGCCAACATATAAAATTTCGACCGATTAAAACTCGGCTCCCTCACACTAACCCTACTAGCCCTTTACTGATGCGCTGTCTAAATGGGCTTTTATACAATAAAAAATAATTAAAAAAAAAAAAAAATAGTCAAAAAAATATATGCATTTGCATACGAATCCTGGCCCTATACATTAAGTAGCTATACATTTTAGAAGTTTTATTTTGGAGACGGACTGATATATTAATTCCTCAGGATTGGATGAAGGAAATCCAGAAATAAATAAAAAAGACTACCAATAAAATAATATTTATTGTATTATTTTGAAACCGACGTTTCGGAGCATCTTCCCTCCTTCTTCAGGGTTCAAAAGGGTCAATAGAAGGAAGCATATAGTATTCTTCCTTCTTGCCTCCTCTCAGTGCTTGTTGGTATATTTGGTATATAGAGAATATTTTTAGACTTTCCATCATCAATAGAACAGAGTGTGACCCTTTTGAACTCTGAAGAAGGAGGGAAGATCACACTCAGAAACGTCAGTTTCAAAATAATATTATAAGGGAAAAACATTTTCAATAAATATTGTTGCATAAACATGAATTAGGTCGTGTCAAAGATTTTAATAGATATGTTTATGTTTCATGTATGACTGACTAGTTGCCCGGAAGGTTACTGAGTGGGTTCGACTCCCGAGGGGACAAGACCCTCCTACATGCAATATAAACATATCTATTAAAATCTTTGATACGACTTAATTCATGTTCGCTAAATTAATTGATTATAAGTATATCACAAGTTGATTTTGAGTAAATATTCAATCTTTTCTCAAATAGATACTCATTACAATTACAAATATTATTAAATTGGAAGTGGTCTCTTATTTATTTCTGGACTGCCTTCATCAATCCTGATATATCAAGTATTTTGTAAGTTATAAAATATTGTATCCTCAGTGAGGTCCGACTCGCACTTGGTTTATTTAGGGTTCAACGGGATCTTGTCAATTGTCGATACAGTGTCTATCGGTATGTCTGTCTGTATGTCAGAACATTATTGTTATTCTATAAAACTAAATAAGATAATAAAATACAATCTTGAAATTTACATAAATATTATTTTTTCCCCGAAATCAAAAATTCTATTAAAATTTTTAATACAACGATTGTTTGGAGAAGTTCGAAAAGGAGGGGTCAAAAATAATACATCGTCGCCTTAGAGTGTAAACCTGCTAACTCACAACAAAGAAACTTTACAGGGCAGAGAAAAAACAGACAAAATTTAATATTGTTGTTATGGAAAAAACTATTTATCACATTTTTTTTCTACAACTTACGATCGTAATTTTAAGTAGAAGTGTTAATTGGACAATGCTGCATCTCTTTTCTTTCGAACGGTATTAATATGTCATATATGATAAAATAAGCTGACTTGTTCTGATGTGGCCACCCTTGTTTTACCGTACAACCTGGCCCCTCACTTATATTTAATACCTATTAAATAAAATTATTTATAATCATGTAAGGAGGGGTTAGTTTTTGCATTTTTAGACTCCTGGGGCCAGTGATTATATTATACAAAATTTGGTTTAGTTTGGTACGAAGCCTAGAATTTCATTTTTGACCACATACACCCCCCCCCCCATTTTGGGCGGTTAGTTTTTGCATTTTTAGACTTCTGGGGGTCCTATTGATTATGTACACCAATTTGGTTAGAAAAGTTTGGTAAATGGCCAAGATTTTGTTTGACCCCCGCAGTTTGGGGTTAGTTTTTGCATTTTTAGACTTCTGGGGTCCCACTGATTATGTATACAAAATTTGGTTGAGTTTGCTCAAATGGTCTAGATTTTTAATTTTTAATCGCCTTCCACCCCCCCCCTAATTTTGGGTCGATATGCGGCAAAATTAATCAGCTCTTAATCTCAATGGACCAAAGCACATGTGAAATTTGGTTTCGATATTCACACTGGTTTTTGAGCTAGCTCGTCCACAAAAATTTGGTAAAGCACAGACTAACTAACAGACATTTTTGACAAAACAATTATTATCTCGAAAAATATAATTTTTTTCGATGTTCACTCAATAGAGCTTTTTTGTAGAGCGAAATGCCATGGATTTAGCCCAATTTTTTTAATCAAAATAGTTTCAGCCGTTTTTGAGATGTTCGAAAAAAGAAGGAAAAAACACTTTTTTCATGCACGATTACAATACTTGACCATACCCTGCACTGTACAAATTTAAAATTTTCTCATTTAGAAAGTTCATGTCCATAAGTGATTTGTCCCGGAGTGGTGTGAATTCACGCATTAATAATAAGTCGAATTGGTATTAAATGCTTATGCAAGAAGGAAAATTTTTAATCTCTTTTGGAGAGAAAGGGATTTAAATAAGAGGTCAATTAAAAATTAGACATTTGCTTGAGTCAATTTTTCTTTTCAAAGTAAATTGAATAAATTCGAATTAATATGAATGAAAGGAAATTCTGAAATAAATTTAAAACAAACTATTGATTACGCTGACTAATGATTTGGGCCTACGTAAATGAAAATGAAAAAAATCGTAAGAGAGAATGAATATTTTTCATAAAAAGATCTTGTTAAAGAGAGGAAAACTATCTTAAAAATTATCATATTAATCAATAATTATTTAATTATTTTTTATCAATGCGAATCATAGGTAAAGTATTGTAATCGGTCTCGTGGCAAGCGCGACTTCAAAGGGTCCTCAGGTAAAGACTACGGAACCCATGGTCTCAATTAAAGTCTGAAATTGTAGTATTCATTTAGATTGAATTTTAGCAGTTGACAGTTTTGCTAAAAATTGAATGGGGTCTCGTCGAGAGCCAAAAAAGTGCGATTTTTTCAGGAAGTGCGTGCGGATGGATGCATGTTATCGTTTTTCATCACATTTTTCCACACCTTTGAACCGATTGAAATGAAAGTGAAAGCCTACCATTATTTTAACAAAATGAAGCGCTGATTAGTTTTTGGTACATATCCGCCCACAAACATTAGTATTTTATTTCAATACTTTTTTTAGTTTTTTTCTAAATATTTTGAAAATGACTAAACAAATTTTTGATTAAATTTAATATTGAAAATTAAGTACAGTGAGGACCACAAAAAAGGTCATATAAAAAGTTTTTGTAAAATTATATTTTAAAGTACTTTACCCTAAAATAAGAGAGTACATTGGATAAGTTTGTAACGATCCGTTGCAGTTTATTTTATTTATATAGGGTATGGCAATAATAAAGCACATATGATATACAAAATATATACACAATATACAATTTAAAAATTTAAACTTCCGAAAATATGAATTCACTGTGAAACTACACCTTTACTTTATTAAGAAATTGTTTAATTTTTTTCAAAATCTTGCTTTTGTACGCATTAAAACTCTTATACTGCTAGAGAAATATATAGAAAAATAATTTTTCAACTTAAAAACACAACTTACTTACAAAAATATTTAAAAATTAAGAAATGCATTACTTCAAAAAGTAAAGGCCTCCGGCTCCAGCGCTTATAGTTCTTGGTATACCGAGCAATTCAAAATATGAGAGTGAAATTATTTCGCCCGAGTCACGAAAAATCGATTATTCCAAAGATTCCCAAATCCTCTTTTTCTATTCATTCTGTATGATTTCTAAATTCTCCAACCGGGATAATTTTATTCGACTAAAACTTGTCTGGACTTGTCGCTGGAGAAATGATGATTCTATACGCTTCCTTTGCGGTCCATTTTAATTGCATTACTTCACAAATAGAATGTGTAATTCTATTAGTAGCAAAAGAAATCTTATCTTCGTGAAAAAAATTGAAATTGAGATTTTACATTTACTTAAATATATTTGTTTCAATATCGCTATAAGCATTCAAAAATTTAATGTCCTTTATTTTTTGAAGTATTGCATTCTTAATTTTTTTTAATACTTTTGTAAGTAAGTTGTGTTTTTTTCAGTTGAAAAATTATTTTCTATATATTTCTCTAGCTAGTTTTAATGTGTTCAAACGCAAGACTTTTGAAAAAAAAAAATAGTTTTTATTTTTTTCTTAATGTTCCACAACTTCAAAAAAATGAAAAAAATTCTGAGTATAAGGGTATAGAAGACATTTTCTGACAAAGTTTGGCAGTGGATACTTTTAAATAACACGGTAAAAAAAAGATTATAGTTTATTTCTGTTCTTAAAATCGGATTTCCCACCAGATTCATAAGGAAAGTGTTTTGAAAGTGTTTTTTTCATCCTTTTACACCTAAGAATTGGAAAAAAATCACCATTTTTTATTTTTGAATTTTTACTATTGAAAAAAAAATCGAAAAAGAGTTTTTTTTTGAAAATCTCGAAAATAAACTTTTGAGATAAAGAGCTAAAAATTTAGCTCCATTATTTTTATTTAATGTCAAATCGATCCCCCAAGTGAAAATCGAAAAAGCTGCGAGGGCAGATTTCCCATACAAACCCGGCTATACTCTTTAAAAAAATACATTATTAATTGAAATTTTTTGGGCAGGAAGAAAATGTTAAATGAATTTTCTATTTCATACTAAAGCTCGTTAATCCCACTAAACGTTCCAATCAGAACATAATACAGTGATTTGTTAATTAAGCAATTGTTCCAGTCATTGATTGTCCAGTTGTTTAAAGAATCAGGGCTAAATTGGACAAGAGCGTGGGTTAAAAGTCGAATCATTGGATTATAAAGGAAGTAGAGGAGTAAGTAGTAAAAGAACTAATGGGTGGCCTTTGATTAATTCGACTCAATCAAGTTAGAGTTCTAAATAAGCCGGCCAAGTGGGAGATGGAATTTTATACCAAGGGTTCTCTACCTTGAGATATCAATTTCGTTGTTATTTGTCGTTGATAAGGAGAGAAGAGAAGAATTATATCATTTTTTTATAAATTCAAGTTATGACACAGCTGAAAGCCCTCTCACACTGTCATTTAAAAGTGAATTATATTTTTAAAAATAAAGCCTAATCTTCCTCACCAAAATAATAATTGGATTAAAATTTTAATATGATTTTTAATTTTGAAGAAAATAATACATTAGGTATAATTTGTAAATTTCAAGATGCTCTCTTTATTTTCTATAGGAATTTCAAGATTATATCTTTTTTTTTAGTTTACAACTACGATATAAACAAAAAAGACACGGACAGTCAGACATACTAATAGAATGAATTTGTGCCTAGGCTTAAAAATTGTCCAAAAATATTTTTGAAAAAGATTTAATATTTTCTCCTCCAATTTATTAAAGATGGCCCAACATGAATATAAACGAAATAGAATGACTCACATAAGAATATATTTTAAAATTACATATATACATACATATTATATAGTGCCTGGAGCAACGAGCGATGCTCGGTAACTGTTTGCCTCTAAATAGCTTAAGTTCCAAATTTCAAGGCTCTTCGACTTACCGAAGACGAGATATGAACGATTAAAATATTTATTTTGCGACATGACTAATTTACACCCCTTCCTTTATTTGAATCAAGTTAAAAATTTATACACGACTAATATCATGAGACTTGATAAGTTCACACCAATTTTTAGCGAAAATCGTTATAGCCGTTTTTTCGAAGCAAATTCTAAATATATACAAGAATTTCTCATTTAATATAATAAGGCCGGTAAGATAAGATATATATATATAATTAAATACAAATATTTTATAAAAATAACAAACTGAAATCGTTTATTTGAAATCCAAAAAGTTTTCCCGTTAAAATTTTTTGAAACCGACGTTTCAGACGATTTTGCCTCCTCTACAGGGTTCAAAGGGTTAATGAAGGAAGCATATGGTATTTTTCTGTCTCAGGGGTCATTTCAAAAAATTGTAATTGGAAAACTTTCCAATAATTTTTTATAGTAAATAATCTGTTTATTTATTTCTGGAATGCCTGAACGGATTGGACGGAAATCCAATCCTCAACTATAAATCTATCAGTCCGTCTCCAAAGAAAAACTTCTAACCTTTGTTTTACAGGAATTTTAAAGGGTTATAGTGGTGTTTCACAAATATAATTAAAATTAAAAAAATTAAAAAAGATTATTAATTATATTTGGAGTTTTATTTAAGGTAGTTGTTTTACCATATGGTTTTATTAGGATTTTTTTGAAATTTAGACAAATTATTATTTAAAAAAATTGTGGATAAAAAATACCTGGTAGTCCTAGTAGCACAATGTTTCAAAACTATGGTAACCTTATAGCACCTATATGAATTTCGAGAATCTATATGAATCGCTATATAGTTTCTATATGGCTATTAGCTGCAAGAAGATTTCACATTAATGTGACCAAGTATTTTTTATCCAATAATTTTTAAAAAATGTTTCGCAGTACCAACAACAAAATTCCTTAAAATTATTATTTAAATACTTCTGCATCGATTGGTGGCAAAACGAAATTTTTGAACAATATATAGTAGTTCCGGAGATATTAAATTCAAAGATAGAGTTTTCAGACTCTTATACATTGCACTATACGGGATATCGAAACTTTACATACATATTTAATTATAATTGAAAACTCTTCTTACGATTATTTATAAATAACTAAGCCAACAATAAACAATAACTAATACATTAAAAAAAAAATTAATTTATAGTTACAACACAGTTTCTGAGATAATAATGAATAAATATTAAAAATTCCATTTTAAAAACAAACTGTAACAACGTATATATTTAACCAAAAAAGTACTTTTTGGCATTTTTCACTTGGCCGTTGTCGCAACAGATTTCAATCGCTTATTAAGAACTTTTGTTTTATAAATCTCCCCTTTATAATGTACTTTATCTGAAATTTCTATGATAAAATATATACAAGCTCGAAAAGTGTTGCCAGATTTGTCAAACGAGCACGGGAGTAGTGGTACATAAACAGCAAAAAGTTTTAGGCATGAATTATGAATCCTTATTTTCTGTTCTATATACTCGAGGCTTAACTTTTTGCTAGTATTGTCGCGAAACAACATCTTAATACTCAATATATATTTCGGGTTTTTAGCCCATCATCAGGAGTTTGTGTTTACAAAATGCAAGCAATCTTTAAAACTCCGAATTAACAAAAAAAAAAAATTATTTCTGAAACACCATTAAACCCTTTAAAAACTACTGTGTTTAATATGTTTCACTATAAATAACACCCTTTCCCTAAATGTTATTTGCTTTTAATTATTCAGAAAATAATCAAAAATTTTTTTAGATAAATATCACAGTATTGCATCGTTTGAATAAAAAGAAAAAAAAAAAAAATAATGTAGGCTATGTTCAGAGAAATGGATGTACTGTCGTGAATACAATACTGCATCGCGCGTTGGGCATGTGTCTAGTACATTTCGAAATGAGAGAAGAGCGTTTGGCCTCGCCGGCTGGCTCTTGAGTCCTTTGACCTTAGCTCCTGCTCCTTTCAGATGCTGCGAGTGTGGTATGACTGGGTTCGTCTAGACGAGATCTATCCGCAGACTCCATGTTCTCTTAAACTAAGCTGTTGTGGTTTATAAGGGAACATTATGTAAATTAAAATTAAGAGGAGTTTTGGTGCGGTACAACATATTTGAAAAATTAAAAAAAAAGGTTTTATCATCTTGAATATAATTCGGGTTGTTTATCTATTTTTTCAGAAATACATAGACTGACCCCCTCCTGAAACTTCTGGAATTTTAATAAACGTTTCTAGATTGTTCTGTAAAGATTTGTATATATATATATATATATATATAAATCAATTAAAAAAGATCTAATTCTTTTGAACCTCTTTCTTTCAGGGAAAGTTTGGGGCTTTACGAATTCAAGCATCTATAAACTTTTGTTAAGGGGGAATAGTGTAGGTTCTTGGTAAAACATATTAAATCGAGGGGTGAACCGCGACCTAATATGCTGTACATCTACTTCCACTTGTACTTCTGTTTCCAAGTAATTTCAAATATTTCCAAACACTTCTAAACTCAAATATTCCAAAATTGCTTCCAAATATTTCCAAGAACTTTCAAATATTTTCAAGTACTTCCAAATAATTTCAAGTACTTCCAAAATACTTCCAAAAAGGGTGTACACCTACTTTAATCATAGGATCACCCTTCGTATTAAATAAAGTAAAGAAAATTTTCATTTTGAAAAATTTTCTTTTTTATTTAATATGTTTAAGGACTGATTCCTGGGAGATTTTCACTTCTTAGATCTTGTATAGTCTTTGAGAAAATTTTTAACGAAACTCCTCAAGAGAACGGTCTTGAACCAGGTAGCAAAAAATAATCTATAAATATTCTGATAATATATTTTCTGGACATTGGAATATCCTGCCAACAATCTTTCAATCTTCGTAGATATTCTGGGAATTTTCTTAGAACTAAAATATTCGTGTAGGACATTTACGAATTCAATTTACTAGAATATTCTTAGTTGAATATTCTTAGATTATCCACGAAATATTCGGAAGATTCATTCGAAATTTTTCGGTGCAAATATTCTAAGAATCTCCTGAGATAATTGGAATATTTTTTTTTTTAATGCAATCGAATGCGAAGAGATTGTACCAGTAAAGATGTAGCCCCTATGGATTCTCGAAAAGACCGCCCATTACCGAAGAGAAGGAAAGTTGTTTAAGTGAGAGGGTGGAGCGTAGGGGTGTCTATGCACCTAGTTTTTGAAGGATTTGAGAAAGATCATAGGTGCTGGGAAAAGATAGAGGCTGGGAGAGAGTTCCAGTTCGGCGAAGTCGTAAGGATGGTCGCGAATGAAGTGGTCAGCACTTTTCAAATTTGACCGCGAAGAGTGTTGGAGTCGGCAAAAACGTGTGCTGCGTTAAAGCATGCTTTGAAGTATTGATTTTATCTCATCAAGAGCACCTGCCGTGATAGTATCTATAGAAAAAGGGAAAGGGCGGAGACATCTCTTCGATAAAACCAGCAAAGTCGAGGAGTCGTGAGGAGTAGGAATCCGTCAATTAGCTTGACTCGTTTCTGAATTGCATCAAGGGTAACAAGAGAATATTTTGAGCTCCTCTCCACAGATGAGAGCCGTATTCAGCGTTGAGGGCAGTTGGGCCTTGTAGATGGTGAAAGTTGTGGGGGTTTGTAAAATCGCTTGGACCTGAATAAAAGCCAATCTTCCTTGCTGCAGATTTCGCCACAGGAGATGTGTTCATTCAAGACAGGTCAGATGCGACAGAGACGCCCAACATGGATAGGCTGTCACACATTTTCAGGGTATTCGAATCCGAAGTGAATATCAGGGAAATCTCTATTTTTCGCGCCTAGAAAATTAGACAACATTGAGTCTTGTTTGAATTGAAGTTAACTAAATTTTGAGGAAATTATTTATTCAGTTTGTCTAGGTCGAGAGTAATTGAGGAGGCAATATTGATTCGATTATTCGGGAAGGTTTGCCGTGTAGTGCTATCGTCGGCGTAACAATGAGTGGGGTTTGCCGTTTGATCAATAGGTCGTTTATATAAATAAGGGAAAGAGTGTGGAGGAGATTACAGAGCCTTGGGAACACAGAGTTTGTGGAGAACGATTCAGTATTCCATCCACCACAACTTTTATACTTCAGTTTTGTCAAGCTTTCAATCCATTTGCGAAGTGTTGGGTGTGAATCAAAGGCTGGTAATTTGGCAAGATTTTTGTGCCAAACCTGGTCAAAAGCTTTGGAGATATATATATATATATACTTTCAATATATTTGGTGGATATTCGTAGAATCTCCTATGCTACCTAAGGAGGTGTCCTGAACATAGGCCCCTTGAAAATTCGAACCCGGGGTCCAAAAATCAAACGGGCCCCTTATTAGAAAGAATAAGTATGTGTTTTATGAAGTGGAATAATAGCCAAAAAAAGGTCATGGCCTAGTTCGGGCCCTTGTAGGGGCCGGGAACCACGGGTGCACCTGGACCCCCTTTGCGGGCGGTCTGAAATGTTTAGATTATCCGAAAAATGATTTTCTTATTTAATAATATATTTATTTTTTATAAAAAAATGACAATTTCCAAATTCCCTTGCCTAAAAGATCTAGAAAGCAGAAATATTGCACATTTTTCTAAACATAATTTGAAAATAATTAAATTTTTTTTGTTTTGCCGAGAGTAGCAGAGTTGTTGATTCTTAAAATACAATTCAATGAGCTTGAGGCATATAAACATATATACCTATACTTTAACAAATATAATATGTATATACTTTATTTAATATATAATTTATTTTGTTAGACACTATTGTTTTCGAAGAGTTTGACCTTCAGCATCAGTCCCTTTGAATTAGAAACATTTATCTATTGTTCTCATGGGTTCAAATACTCAAATGAATGTTTGTTTTTGTTGTAATAGTGAGCTGGTCACATAACAAACTAACAACTAAGTAATTTGGTATGTGACCAGTTCTCTATTACAACAATACGAAAAAACATCAATCAGGTATTTGAACCCATAAGAAACAATAGATAAATATTTCTAATTAAAAAAGACTGATGATGAAGGTCAAACCTTCGTAAATGTTTATTTGCATCAAGCAGAGGAAAACCTCATTGATTTCTCTTTAAAATTTGAAAGGGTGCTGGAATAGACCAGGCCATGACATTTTTTTTATTATTACACTTCATAAAAGACACATACTTATTCCATAATAAGGGGCCTGTTTCAGATTTTGGGCCCCGGGTCCGAATTTTCATGCGGGGGCTATGTTTAAAATTTGAAAGAGTGCTGGAATAGACCAGGCCATGACATTTTTTTATTATTCCACTTCATAAAAGACACTGCCCTTCATAATAAGGGCTTGCTTCAGATTTTGGGCCCCGGGTCAATTTTCTTGCGGGGGCTTTGTTTAAAATTTGAAAGAGTGCTGGAATGAGCCAGGCCATGACTTGTTTTATTATTCCACTTCATAAAAAGACACATACTTATTCCATAATAAGGGAGACCTGCTTCAGATTTTGAGCCCCAGGTCCAATTTCATGCAGGCTATGTTTAAAATTTGAAAGAGTGCTGGAATAGACCAGGCCGCTGACATTTTTTTATTATTCCATAATAAAAGACACATTTCTTTTATTCCACTTAATAAGGGGCCTGCTTAGATTTTGAACCCCGCGTCCGAATTTTTCTTGAGGCTTTGTTTAAAAATTTGAAAGAGTGCTGGAATAGACCAGGCCATGACATTTTTTTATTCACTTCATAAAAGACACATACTTATTCCATAGCCAGGGCCTGTTTCAGATTTTTGGGCCCCGGGTCAATTTTCATGCGGGGGCTATGTTTTAAAATTTGAAGAGTGGAATAGACCAGGCCATGGCATTTTTGTATTCCACTTCATAAAAGACACATACTTATTCCATAATAAGGGGCTTGCTTCAGATTTTGGGCCCAGGTCCGAATTTTCTTGCAGGGCTTTGTTTGAAATTTGAAGAGTGCCAGAATGAGCCAGGCCATGACATTTTTGTATTCCACTTCATAAAAGGCACATACTTATTCCATAATAAAGGGCCTGCTTCAGATTTTGAGCCCCAGGTCAATTTTCCATGCAGGGGCTATGTTTAAAATTTGAAAGAGTGCTGGAATGAACCAGGCCATGACATTTTATTATTCCACTTAATAAAAGACACATTCTTATTCCATAATAAAGGGCCTGCTTAGATTTTGGACCCCGCATCCGAATTTTCTTACTGAGAACTGTTTAAAATTTGAAAAGAGTGCTTTGGAATATGAACCAGGCCATGACATTTTTATTATTCCACTTCATAAAAGACACATACTTATTCCATAATAAGGGCCTGCTTCAGATTTTGGGCCCCGGGTCCGAATTTTCATGCGGGGGCTATGTTTAAAATTTGAAAGAGTGCTGGAATAGACCAGGCCATGACATTTTTTTATTATTCCACTTAATAAAAGACACATTCTTATTCCATAATAAGGGGCCTGCTTAGATTTTGGACCCCGCGTCCGAATTTTCTTGCGGGGGCTTTGTTTAAAATTTGAAAGAGTGCTGGAATAGACCAGGCCATGACATTTTTTTTTTATTATTCCCACTTCATAAAGACACATACTTATTCAATAATAAGGGGCCTGCTTAAAATTTTAGGCCCCGGGTCAATTTTCATGCGAGGGCCATGTTCCAAAATTTGAAAGAGTGCTGGAATAGACCAGGCCATGACATTTTTTTTTATTATTCCACTTCATAAAAGACACATACTTATTCCCGCAGACTGAGAGATTTTGGGCCCCGATTCGAATAATTTTCATGCGGGGGCTATGTTTAAAATTTGAAAGAGTGCTGGAATAAGACCATACCATGACATTTTTTTTATTATTCCACTTCATAAAAGACACATACTTATTCCATAATAAGGGGCCCACTTCAGATTTTGGGCCCCGGGTCTGAATTTTCATGCGGGGGCTATGATCAGGACACAAACCCATATAAGATGCCTGACAATTTCTGTTTTTACAGATTTTTTTGAAGAATTCCCATTTTTAGAACATAAAAAAAAAATTCACATCTCCACATACGTGTATGATCATTTAAAAAAAAAAATACATGTTGATATCATTTGTGGTCTAGGAAAGGGTTTCACTCACAAATAGCACAACATGAAAAAATAGTATGTAGATTATTATTTTTATTTGCGAGCTGATAGTTATATATATATATATATATATATATATTTAAATAAGTTATGTGCGAAATTGTTCATTTTAATTCGCAATAACGTAGTTAATCTTTTATGATAAAAAGTAATAAACTAATATTAGGATAAACAAATGATATGATAGATTTTTTTTAAATGGATTAAAAAAATTATATAATCGTAATATAGTATTATTTCAGTATTTTGGTATGTTACTAATGATTATTTTGTTGATCAAATCGATAATGAAGAGACAAAAAAATGGAAATAGCAAAAAAGATTGATGGCGATTTTGAGTGTGTTTATGATTGGAAAATAGGAAGCAGTAAATCAACAGAAAATGGTTGAGGAACAAACATTTATTGTTGCCCTAGGTCCTTTTTTCTACAAAGGCACAATATTTATTTGAGTGAGGAATGAAAAGGGTCATTCCTTAAAGATCACCACAAATTTTATATTAAGGCAGTTGGATAGAAAATTTAGAGGAAAGAATGAAAACTTTCGGTACACTGCGAATTTCGGGGATCGGCAATTTTGTCATCGAACGGTTTGAGCTAGAAAACTAAGATTTAGCACAATACTTATACATATTTATATTTATTTGCTTCAAGCAGAAGACAACCTCATTGATTTCTTTTTATTTATCACAATGTTTATTAAAACTAAAATATTGAGTTAAATTTTTTCTCATCAGCTGCAACCGAGGGGTGAACCGCGATTGAAATTAGGTGTACACTTTTTTGGAATTATGTGGAATTATTTTGGAATTCATTAGATAATACCCTTTCAACTATTGTCTTCTAGTTGGAAGTGGAAGTGGAAGTAGGTGTACATGATATTTGGTCGCGTTTCACCCTTCAGCTGCAACTGTCTGATAGTTCCCACATGACAATTGAATTTTTTTTTTTTTTGACTTTCTACATTTTTGAACTCTGGGAAGACAAGCATTTTGGCACAAAAACAAGATTTATACAACCGTGAATTTCTGGGGGTGGGGGAGCTACCCTCCGAGGGGTTAGGGGAGTATGTATATACTCCTAGAGGTAGGAGACATGACCTCCCTGATGCCCAGATTGCTTTTTTATCAGAGTAGTATGTTAATTAAATTTCTATTGAACATTTTATTTACTTCCTGTAAAATTTTGATGTTTTTTGGGGGCTGTGGGGGATTTAACACACTAACCCCCTCCTGGCTACGGCCATGGTATGTAGTGGCAGAATCTAGAGAGACATATTATAGTCTGAAAAAAATAATGCATGAAAATTATTTTTCTTTAGGTCCCAGTCATTTTTAAACCCAAATAGAGAAATAAATGGAAAATTTTTGAATGAATTCGCCGAGTAATACGCTTAAATTAGGAATCAAAGAATAAATAAATAGAACTAGTGCTGAAGAGGAATGAATTTTGTGCAAGGGGTATGGTAGGTTTGAAAAGTGCGCAAATGCAAAGGGGATTTTGGGATGGTTCGTCAGAGAGGGGGTGGGGCGGGGGGTGCCCATTCATACCTGTTGGTGTTAAGAGTTTTTGGGCAGCTGGCTTGGATTGTTCAGGCTGAAAGCAACCACGTGGTAAGTTGGCCTGGTGTCCCTTGGCTCGAGTTGGAGCTGAAATTCTTTCTGTGCTAGCCGCTCATTGAAGGTCACACTTAAAGATTTCTGGCAATCACAGCCGCCCTATGCCCCCTACTCCCTCCGTAAGCAGACGATTACGAAAGTTTCCGAAGATTCCCGACACTGTCCGAGCTCTTGGTCTACTTACAGCAAACACCCTTCTAATCCTATGGGATTCCGACTTTCCTTCTTTATCTGCTTCAAGTTGTTGAGAAATTCCAGCAACACTACGGCCGATTATCAAGGAAGTTTCCTCCCTAAGGTTCTTCTCGACTTTTAATAGAACTCAACTTATTCATCTGAAAGATACTAAAAATACTCTCAGAGCAGGCGTGAGGGCTACCAAAATAAAAAGGCCATCTTTTTAATGCTTATCTTCAAGGACTAGTTGAAGTACTGATAAACGAAAAACGTATTCATATGCTTTGCAATTAAATGGAAAAGACAAAAATAGATTTATTTAGTCGATAACATATTTATCTTTCATTTGTTTTCATTTAGCCTTGCTTAAAGCGTTCACTGATACAATAATAAATACATACGAACATATGCTTACTGTTATAATATAGGTAGGGTCTAGATCAGATTTCAAAAATTTGAGTTTCGAAAAGTTTTTGAAATGTGTGCTAATTATTTACAGGATACTGGAGCACCGAAACGATGCTCGGTAGCCTTTTTTTCCCTCTAAATAGCTCAAGTTTCAAATTTTAAAAGGCTCTGCGACTTGCGAAGCTGAAATATGAATAGATTAAAATATTTATTTTACGACACTCCTAATTTACACCCGCTTCCTTTATTTCAATCGGATTAAAATCTATACACGACTAATAACTCATAACACTTGATAAGTACTCAAATTTTAAACAAATCGTGCAATACCGTTTTTGTAAGAAAAAAAACGAAAATATTACTTCAGTGTTCCGATTTTAAGCAAAAGCTTGATGTACCCTTTCTAGCCTAAAATCGAGCTTAAGTTTAGAATTTCTTAGCTCTGAGATTTATGGTTGCGAAACGCAAGGTACATTCTTACGTGCGCGTAAACATCCACTTCAGGTACTTCTATTAGAGTCTAAATCTTGTAGTACTGGTGTACCCTCTAGATAGCTTAAAGTTTTAAATTTCAAGTCTCTGCTACTTACGAGATATGAACGATTAAAATGTTATTTTGCGACATGACTAATTTACACCCTTTCTTTATTCCGATCGGATTAAAATTTATACGACTAATAGTTCATGACACTTGATAAGTACAATTTTGGCAAAATCGTAAGAGCCGTTTTCAAGAACCCGGTTATATATATAAAAATTACTCATTTAATAATATAAGATTATGGATGTAGGACTTTTTTAAAGGAAAGAATAGACTTGGCTTGGGGTAGAGCTAAGTTGAGGCGGATAGTTTGCGTCAAACCGATCTTAGGATTGTATATGATTATGAGAAATATATAAAAAACCATAAAAAATACAAAAATAAATTGAAATGATTATTTTGCCGAGAATAGCAGATTTTGTGATTAATAAAGGTAAATCAATGAGGTATTCCTCTGTTTGATACAAATAAACATAGACATAAGTATATATAAATATATAAATATATAATTGATTTGTTGGGAACTATACCCAGATTCGAAGATTTGACCTTCTTCGTCTGTCTTTTAATTAGAAATTATCTGTTGTCATAAAATATTTCTAATTAAAAGACTGACGATGAAGGTCAAATCATCGAAAACATAATCTTTAACAAATAAATTGTATACATATAAACAAAATTTATATATTGTGTGTTGTGTATGTGTTTTCATAAAGCAAAAGACAACCTCTATTGGATTGACTTTATAGAAAAAAATGTTGAAATTAAGCTTCGCATTTGTTTTGTTCATCAATTGAATTATATTGTTCAGGACCTAAACTTTCGCCCTCTCTGCCGATCTTTTTTTGCCCCTAAATACAGACAACATAAGACGCTCTACTTACATTTTTTTAAATTATAAGGATTAAAAGATCCAAAAATAGCCATATTTATCTTCTAAAATCAAGCTTTAGCTGAAGAATCATTTTTAATTTATAATCTCTAAGAAACTAAGTCCGATATGATAGTAAAACAAAGTTTTGAAGTATTGTATGTAAGTAAGGTCTAACTTCCGGCATTGGCCCTGCAACTGAGGTGTTGATTTCCTATTGCAACCCGGTTTTAGTCGACCCTGGCTTCAACTTGTAATAGTCAAGAATATTTATATATAGTAATAGTCAGGTATATATATATATATATATGTTGCAGTAAAAACCCGTTTTTAGTAAGAATGGGTTCTTATTAGTTAAACGCGTTTTATTTAATACCTTTGTGGCAACTAGAGTTCACTGATGTTGGTTGAGTTTGGTTCAAAGTCTAGAATCTTCATTTTTGACCTTCGCCTCATTTTGGGTGTTTATTTTCAAAAAATTTTAAACGAAATGTCAAAAAATTAGAAGCAGAAGTTGTGGAGGATGTAAATTTTGACATTTTCGTTTAAAATTTTTGAAAATAAAAACCAAAATGAGGCGGAAGGTCAAAAAATGAAGATTCTAGACTTTTTTTAACCAAACTCAACCTACACCAGTAAACTCTAGTTGGCACAAAGGTATTCACACAAACGCGTTTTAACTACGAGTAGTAAGAACCCGTTCTTACTAAAAAATGGAATTTTACTGCAACATATATATCGTCGCCTTAGAGTGTAAACCTGCTAAATCCATTTTTATCATATATGACATATTAATACCTCAGTTACTTTCTGTTTCTCCTGAAGATGAGTTAGTCACCCGAAATATATATATATCATGATTAAACATTTTCCAAAAATAAATTCGTTTTATTTTTTATATCTTAATGTGAAACCTATCAAGTATTTTTTATCCAATAATTTCATATTAATACCGTTCGAAAGAAAAAGAGATGCAGCATCGTCCAAGTAAAACTGGTACTTAAAATTACGATCGTAAGTTGTAGAAAAAAAATGTGAAAAATAGTTCCTTTCCATAACCACAGTATTAAATTTTGTTTGTTTTTTCTCTGCCCTGTAAAATTTCCTTGTTTTTGAGATAGCACCAGTTACACTCTAAGGTAACTATATATATATATGAAGACGGATAGTTGGATGGGTCAAGTATGTGAAACATCAACCAGCGATCATAAAAGAGAAATAAATAAGTTGCCTGATGCAAATACAGATATAAATTAATATACTACTTACTTACTTCTTGTGGCCGAACAACATTTCCAATGTTTTAGCCTCCTCTATAATGCCTCGTCATTTTGTCCTATCCCGTGCCATAGAGTTCCAATTTCCTTGAGCACCCAACTCTTCAAGATCTCTGGCTATATTGTCCACCCATCTTTGCCGTGGTCTACCTGGTGGTCTTCTTCCTATCGGTTTTGCTTCGTAAATCTTGCTTATAGCTCGGTCTTCATCAGCACATCCATGGGATACATGTCCCACCAAGCCAGCCTTTGTCATCTTATACAGCTCATGATGAAAGGATGCTTCTTAATTCTCTCACTTCCTTGCACTTCTAAGCCTCCATTCGCCGGTAACACTATCTCTAATCATTCCTTATTCTCTTCAAAATCTTGTTTTCGAAGGGCATTAGATGTTTCTGATCAGATAGGTTCATAGTCCATATCTCACACCCATAGAGCACCGCACGGTCGAATAATGGAGTTGTATAATTTTAATTTTAAGTTTTCATGAGAGAATTTTATTTTTTGAGCGAGCTATTTAAGGCTTCCGCACAACGGTTTCCTTTCATTGAGTCACAAGATTTCATTGCCTACTTCATATTTCTTTGTTAAAGTCCCCAAATAAGCAAAATTATCAGCACACTCGTAGCTCACATCTCAAGCTATTGTTGTTGTTGTTGTTGCTATGTCTTGATACTTTCATTTGGTCTTTTCAGCATTTATTTTAAGACCAACTCATAGGGCCATGCATTTGATTTTATCATGCATGTCGACCAAACCTTCTCTATTCTAGCTAC
Source organism: Forficula auricularia (assembly GCA_024734495.1). Lineage (NCBI taxonomy): Eukaryota > Metazoa > Arthropoda > Insecta > Dermaptera > Forficulidae > Forficula > Forficula auricularia. The sequence goes on along the minus strand of JALMQS010000101.1, from coordinate 3,947,789 downwards.
TATGGCAATATCATCCACATATGCAAATACTTTGGAGACCATTCGAGTGGTATTCCTTCTCTCCTTCATCTAAAATTCTTAAAACTTTTCCAGAATAGGTTGAAAAGCAGGGTGATAATAAATTAATATAACAAATATTAATATGAACAGAGATTAAAATCATAAGAAAACTTTCAGAGGAGAGCAAAACTTGAGAACAAATAATTACATTATTAAATTTTTATTTAAATATTTAATTTTTGGAGTTTTAATTATTAATATTTTCACATAACAAAAGGATTCTTATGACCAGCTTAATATAACAACACTATATCCAATCGGATATTCGAGAAATAACAGGTAAAATATTTATAATTAAAAAAAGACTGGCGATAAAATTAAAACTTTGGAAAGTATAGTCTCTAACAAATAAATTATATAAATATACAACTTATATATGTATATGTACATGTTTATTTGAATCAAGCGGGGGCAACCTCATTGATTTCTCTTTTTAAATTAACAACTCTTGCTACTCTCGGGCAAAATCAATTAAAAAAGGAATCAATCAATTTTATAACAAATTCACACGTCATACGCAATCGAAAACGACGCCTCTAGATTAGGCCAAAATCAATCATTGTGGTATGCGTCAGAGCTGAGTTACAAAGTGGGAAGTATTTTTAATTTATTAGGCCGTACCAAGTAAAAATAATTTCAAGTTATCAGGTTGAATCCCTAAAGTGGTCTCTCTAATTACGTGCACTACTGCTAGTTATTCTCTCAGAAGAATTGATTAGATATTAGATCTTAAGTTAATTAGGATGCGATAAGATAAATTTGTTTATCGTCTGTCATTTCAAAAACTAAGTAAACGGAAAAAATAAAATTTGGCATCGATTTGCAAATGGATCATTTTTAATTATACATAGATGTCAAAATTATTTCAATGAAAAGAGAATAAAAATAGCATAAAGGTAGGGGTGTCCAACCTTTTGGCTTATACGGGCCACATTTGAAGAAAAAATATTCTCTCAGTAAAATATTATAATTCTATTGATATTTGTTATTCAAAAAAGATAGTTAATAATATAGAAACCAAATTTTTATTATTTTTAACCGACTTCAAAAAAGGAGGAGGTTCTATTCGACTGAATTTTTTTTTTTTTTTTTTTTTTTTTTGTGCCTATGTTACCTCATATCTCCGCCAATTGTGGACCGATTTTTGAAAAAATTTTGCATTGGGTCCAGTCTACCTTCGATTGGTCCCATTTTTCATAGGTATTAGGAGAACTTTTAGGTTTTGTTTGTTCAGGACTAACTTCTTTGTTTATGAACCGATTTGCGATTTTTATTGGAAAGGGGTATCTTAGGGATGGTACTATTAATTTGGTCAATTCTGATGATAGGATCACTATTAATAGCATCACTAAAAGAAAAATAAAAATTTTAAAGAAAAAATAAAAGCGACTTCAAAAATTAAAAACAGCAAATAAAATACACTAAAAGGTATAAAATAATTATTATCTTATTTAGTTACAACTAAACGACGAAATATTAACATGAAATTACTTTTTAAGTCGGTGTCAAACATATACCTTTTATGAATCGCACTCAGCGGATCTTACTTAGTACGTTTGGTGGTTACGCTCGCTTATAGGTATAGTTTGTTTGGCACCGACTTCAAAAAGTAATTTCATGTTAATATTTCGTCGTTTAGTTAACTAAATAAGATAATGAACGCTGCTTTTAGTTATTATTTTATTTGTTGCATTTAACATTTTATTTTTTTCTTAAAATATTTTTAATTTTTCTCTTTTAGTGATGTTATTATTAATAGTGATCATATAATCAAAGAACTTGACTAGAATAATATATTTTTTTCATCCACAAAACACCCCACTCAATAAAAAAAAAGAATCATCGAAATCGGTTCATAAACACGAAAGTTAGGCCTAAACAAGCCTAACAAAAAAGGTCTATGCCTACATGAAAAATCGGAAGGTAGACTGAGCAATGCAAATTTTTTTTCAAAATAGGTTCTGAATTGGCTTGGAATATGGTTGTATAGTCAGAAAAAAAAATTCGAATAGAGAGCCTCCTCCTTTTTTTGAAGTCGAGTTAAAAATTTAATGAAATGATTACCCTGTAATTATAAAAAAATTATTTCAGATATTTCTTTCTAAAAATTGAATCTTATGATAAATGCGATAAAGACCCATTTGGTAGCCAATATATTAATTTCGAAAAATATGACTTGTAGAGCAATCGTTAAAAATTATTTTCAAACATGGATTTTCATAAATAAAGTGTTTTTCTAAAATATTTTTAAAATTCTAAAATCCCTTAGAGGAAGGGTCGACGAACCAGGGTAAATTACCCTAAATAAATTGAGAATTTTGGGTAGAAATATGTCTATAGTAATATATATATATATATAAATATAATTAAATAAATACAAATAGCAGGAAAATCGATTTAAGGTAGTTGTTTCACTTAAAATGGGTTTTCTTAGGATTTTTACCAAAATTTAGAAAGATTATTATTTAAATATGCCATCGATTGGTGGCAAAACGAAATTTATGAACAATATAGTTCACAGATATTAAATTTCAAAAATAGAGTTTTTCAGACTTTTGTACATTACACTATACGGGATAGCGGAAAATTTACATACATATTTAATTATAATGAAAACCTTCTTACCATTGTTATAAAAAACTAAACTAACAATAGCTAGTACATTTTTTTTAAGCAAATTTTTAGTCATAGTTACAACACAGTTTCTGAAATAATAATGAATAAATAATGAAAAATGTATAATGAAAAATTTACAGTAAAAAACAAGCTCGGTTTTATTTTTTCTTAAAAAATTATTTTTATTTTTCTCTTTTTATTAGTGATCTTATTAATAGTGATCATATCATCAGAACTTGATCAAATTAATATGGCACCATCCCTAAGATACCCTTTCCAATAAAAAAGAATCATCAAACAAACCAAGCTTGAGTTGTTTACCAAAAAAGAATTTAGTCTTTTTGATTTTAGTCGATTCTTCCACGTTTTCAGTAGAGGTTGCCATTAATAGTCAAAACATCAAATATGGAATGCAATAAGGTTATTCATCTAGTAGTAGATAAGAATTCGATAGTTATTTTTGATTTTAAGTCGATTCCTCCATGTCTTCAACAATGGTTACCAATAATAATCGAAACGTCAAAACCTAATGTAGAATTGTTATTCCTCAAGTATTAGATGAGAATCGATCACTATTTTTGATTTTAACTCGATTCCTCAATGTCTTCAGCAATGGTTACCAATAATATCCGAAATGTCAAAATCCAATGTAGAATTGTAATTCCTCAAGTAATAGATGAGAATCAATCAGTATTTTTGATTTTATGTGATTCTTCTATGTCTTCAGAAATGGTTACCAATAAAAACCGAACAAAAATCCAATATAGAATGGTTATTCCTCAAGTACTAGATCAGAATCAATCGCTAATTTTGATTTTAAGTCGATTCCTCTATTTCTTCAGCAATGGTACCAATAAAAACCGAAACGTCAAAAATCAAATCTATAATGTTATTCCTCAAGTACTAGATGAGATTCAATCGCTATTTTTGATTTTAAGTCGATTCCTCTATGTCTTCAGCAATGGTACCAATAAAAACCGAAACGTCAAAAATCCAATATAGAATGGTTATTCCTCAAGTACTAGATGAGAATCAATCGCTAATTTTGATTTTAAGTCGATTCCTCTATGTCTTGAGCAATGGTTACCAATAAAAACCGAAACGTCATAAATCCAATATAGAATGGTTATTCCTCAAGTACTAGATGAGAATCAATCGCTATTTTTGATTTTAAGTCGATTCCTCTATGTCTTCAGCAAAGGTAACAGATAAGAAAACAACGCTGTTGCTATTGTTACTTATAAAATTTCCTCCTAAATATTTAGCATTTCATAGAGAGAAGCCTATCCATTCTTTCCTAAGTTAGGTTTAATGAGCTATATTAAAAAATCGATCAAATGAATAAATTTTAAAGAATTTAAAAAAGTACTATGTTACTCTAAAGTGGGGCACTTTAAAATATAATTTTACTAAAAACTTTATTTTACCCTTTTTGTTGTCCCCAAGGTACTTAATTAGGATATTAAATTTCATCAAAATTGGTTAAGTAATTTTTCAAGATATTTAGAAAACTAAAAAGTACTAATGTTTGTGGACCGATATGTACCAAAAACTAATCAGCGCTTCATTTTGTTAAATCAATGTTAGTTTTCAATTTCATTTCAATCGGTGTAACGGTGTGGAAAAAATCGAGCTAAAAAACGATAACATCCATCCATACATCCGCACGCACTAAATGAAAAATGGCACTTTTTGGCCTCTCGAACGAGACCCCAGCTTTTAATTTTTTTGGCAAAACTCACGTGCTAAAATTCAACCTAATTGAATACTACAATTTGTGACTATAATTGAGTCCCGGTTCCGTAGTCTTTACCTGAGGACCCTTGAAGCCACGCTTGCCCCGAGAGCGATTACAATACTTTATCCATGCTTTGTATTGGATGTTGCAAGTTACAAGTTACTGTGAAGAAAAATCCGCGATATATAAGATCTACAATATAATAAACTGAAATTAAAATCAACTGGTGTGTTCACTACACGATTTTAACATTTTCATTTATTTGAAATCATCGCAACACTACTAATTTACACCTCCTTCCTTTATTTCGTTTTTTTGATTTTCTCAAAAACGGCTCTATTTTTTTGAAATTAGTGTATTTATCTCTCAATTTTTAATAATAAATTGCTGTTTTTTTTTTAGTTTAAATTCCATAAATAGTTCTTTACAAATTTATATAAAACAAATTAAATTTTTAGATTGACAAATTATTATTTTTAGTAATTCCTTTGGAAAAAAACATAAAATGGTCAAAACATTTTTGTCCAAATTTAACAGGTCAAACGACTAGTTTCGCCAAAATTTGATCATCAGATATTTTTTATTACAAGACATTTCATTTAAAAACATAGCAATAGAAATCAACTGGTGTGTTCACCACACGACTTTCACATTTTCATTTATTTGAAATCATCAGCACATCAATAATTTACACCCCTTCATTTATTTCTGTTTTTTTCAAAAACGGCTCTGCAGATTTTTTTTAAAATTAGCGTATTTATCACTCAATATGAGTTATTAGTTGTGTCAAATTTCTAATCAGATTGAAAATTTGACACAACTAATAACTCATGACACTTGATAAATACACTAATTCTAAAAAAAAACGTTAGAACCGTTTTTATGAAAATAAAAAAAAAACGGCAATCTTTCAATGAAATGTCCACTTCCGGTTTTCCAATTTCGGCCAAAAGCTTGCTGTAATCCTTCTAGCCTATATTGAGCTTAAGTTTCGAATTTCGTAGCTCTGAGACTTATGGTTGCGAAACGCTGGGGTCGTACTTACCTACGCACTGACCAATGGATTTTTGGACCCTTTTTGGCCCCTGGGGACCCCAATTTCTGGTTCGGTGTTCTAAATCCTGTTTGAAACTTTTAAGGTCATCGATTCCTTCCACCTAGAAGTTACAAAATGAAATTAACTTATTTCATCTCTGAGATACAAGCCTCAAAGAGTCAGGACCCAGACAGGGCATCGCAATACTTCCACATTATATTCTATGAATGAAAAAATTATGTCTATGTTAAAAACCGAGGATACAGTCAAACTTTTTGAAATTTAGATAATATTTCATGACATCATTTAGCTAAATTATATTATATTTTTTTTACAAAATTAACAATTTCTACTATGATTGTATTACCTCAAGCAGCATCTTTTCTTCCTTTTGTCGATTAATTAAATTTTCCATTTTTATTTTATCTCATTTTGAATTCGTTCAAATAGTTTCAAAAAACTGCTCACCTCTTCGTGACCTAAGAAAAAAAATATTATAACTTCTTCTACCTGATGATCATTAATTTTTAATAGGTTACTCGTTAAACTTGACGAGCGAATTGTGATGTAATATAATAATAGAAAAAAAATTATAATTATTTCAGTTTGATTATATGTTGTTTTAAAGTCGAAGCAATAATATGTAGAAATATTCCATTTCTCCCCAATGCCTTTAGAGTTCCGTTTAAAAAGTGGAACGGACTATAATAAAATAATTTTACAAAAAAATTAAATGCAAGAAATAAAATACACTAAAAGGCGTAAAATAATTTTCATTATCTTATTTAGTTACAACTAAACTACGAAGATAACATGAAATTACTTTAAGTCGGTGCCAAACATATACCTTTTATGAATCGCACTCGAAGGATCTTACTTAATACGTTTGGTGGGTACGCTCTCTTATAGGTATAGTTTGTTTGGCACCGACTTCAAAAAGTACTCTTTCATGTTAATATTTAGTAGTTTAGTTGTAACTAAATAAGATAATAATTATTTTTTATACCTTTTAGTGTATTTTATTTGTTGCATTTAATTTTTTTGAAGTCGGTTTTATTTTTTTCTTAAAAATTTTTTTTAGATCATAGTGAGAGCTTCTAAATTTGCTTTTCTTAAATTTTATACTTTAAAATAGCTTCTCATATATGTAAATACATACCTACATACTTAAAAATGTGATATTATGTATTAGTATATATTATTATGTATTAGTTATTTATATTTTTCCCTGACTAGCTAATTAATATAAAATTCTAATAAAGCGACAATATTCAATTTTTCCTTTCAGATCGATATCTACTAGTATACTTGTTGTTCTCGAACATTCACCAGCAAGTTTGCAAGTAGAAAATTTATTTCTAATGAAAATGGAGACCAAAATGATTATTATTTTTTAGAAAATCTTGAAATCTAGTTGCAAATTTAAAATTTAAAATTAGCACTTATTTTGAAACTTCACAGTAGATTTTCAGATTTCTTATTTTAGAGAAAAAAAATTATCAGACAAAATTGTTGTGTGTTTTCCAGTATCTACATATAAATCTCAATGTTTTAAGGAATTTTATTACTTTATATTGAGCCACTGGTTGGACAGACCCGGTTTAAATCGAATGGGATTAAAGAAGGATATGAGGAATGATAATTTATTTTTTGAAAGGGTCACAGATATAATAATCCCTGGCTATCCATTATCTATTGACATGTAAGAATGTGCAAAGATCTAAAAGACAAGTCCTGACAAGTTTTAGTGCAGGAGAAAAATTATCAATTAATTGTGATTGTTCTAGAAAATCCCAATTCCTTGTCTCCTTGGAATAGAATGATATAATTATAGACTTGGTTAGTGTCGTTGCATATAAATTACTGAAATAATAAATATTTTATAAAATGAAAATATGAGAAGAATTTTTAAATATTCGAAACTTCATTATTTTTTATCTTATATAGTTGAGCTTATAATTTTGTTTTTAGTGAATTTTTTCTTTGAAAAAGCTTCCCGTATTCTATAAATGTATATTCATATTTCTAAAAAGTGGGAATAAATATATCTCTCTTCATATAAATCTCAATGATTTAAGTAAGTTTATGATTTTATGTCATTGCAGTGGTGGGGTCGCATGAGGCCCCAGGGCCACGGGTTGGACATCCCTAGCATAATAGTGCAGGCGCTGGATGGAGTTGAGTGTGCAAAATATGAGGAGCGCACTTTATCTACTAATATTAACTGAGAATAGCTCAAAGATTAATAATCCTGATGTTGCCGGCCAACTTTTGGTTCCAATTTTTTTATCGGGGAGGTTCTTACCTATAAAGGAAATTGATGAAGTACATGCGATGAAGCCATTTTAAGGGTTATTTTAATTATAATTTTTTAAAAGTGGTAATAGGTTTTTTTTTTTTTATTTAATGTCACTCGGAACAAAGCCCATTTATACAGCACATAAGTAAAGTGTTAGTAGGGGTTAGTGAGGGAGCCGAGTTTTCAGCAGGTAGAAATTTTTATTTGCCAGCCAGGATCGAACCCCGGCCTCCCACTTCAACATCGTCATAATCGATCGATGCCGAAGCGACGCCAATGCATTAGCTGACTAAGCCAACCCGACTCTCCAATAGTTTGTTAAATGAAGCGAAAACAAAAAATATTGACCGTCGCTTAGAACACCAACTCTTAGATTTATAGATACGTCCAGTATTTCATTTACTGGTGAAACGATCCAAAAATCGCAAAGCTCAAAAACCACTCATCCAGTAACTTGATTTCTATTCATTATCTAGATTTGAACGTTTACTTGGACCACTTTTTATAAAAACTTTAAATTTATATTATCCAGCATTTTACTTGACACGTTTGAGATTCGGATCATATCCTGTCCGTAAAATGCTGGATATCTATAAATCTAGGAGTTTTATAAAAAGTGATCCAAGTAAACGTTCAAGTCAATAAAATTTCCTAGAGAATGAGATAGAAAACGCGTTTCTACTTTGATTGGTTTTCATTTTATGAAGGAAAAACTGCGATTTTTTGAAAAAATTGATCATTTCCTGTCATGGAAAATGCTGATATCTATAAATCTAAGAGTTGATGTTCTAAGCGACGAATCCAGTATTACTTTTGTTTTTCACTTCATTTAACAACCTATTATCACTTTTATTATAAATAAATTGCAACGGATCGTTGGTAACTTTTATCCAAATTCATTTGAAATATTAATATGTTTATTCCTTTATTATTAATCAGGATATCACTTGCAATTTGCAATAGCCATCGATTCTAATCAAATACTAAAAATCTATTCTACATTAGATTTTTGATCCTTCGATTATTATTGTTAACCATTGCTGAAGACATGGAGGAATCTGTTTAAAATAAAAATAACGATCGATTCTTATCTACTAGAGGAATAACTCTTATTGCCTTTCATTTGCATAGAATTAGATAAGAATCGATCGTTACTTTTGATTTTAAGTCGATTCCTCCATGTCTTCACCAATGGTTACCAGTAATAATCGAAGGGTCAAAAATCTAATGTAGAATAGTTATTCCTCAAGTAATAGATGAAAATTAATCGCTATTTTTGATTTTAAGTCGATGAAAATCAATCGCTATTTTTGATTTTAAGTCGATTCCTCCATGTCATCACCAATGGTTACCAATAATAACCGAAATGTCAAAATCCAATGTAGAATAGTTATTCCTCGACTGTTAAATTAGAATCGATCATTATTTTTGAATTCAAAGTCAACATGAGCTGCAAATTGCAATTGATAATCGGATTAATAATAACGAAATAAATATATTAATATTTCAAACGAATTTGAATAAAGTTTACCAACGATCCGTTGCAGTTTATTTATAATAAAGTGATAATAGCTTGTTAAAGAAAGTGAAAACAAAAAATAATATAATCGTCAACACCAACTTTAGATTTATAGATAACTAGCATTTTCCATGACAGAAAATGATCAATTTTTCAAAGCTTTTCCAAAAAAATGAAAACCAATCAAGGTAGTAACTTGATTTATTCATTCTTCTAGGAAGTTTTATTGACTTGACGAGTTTACTTGATCACTTTTTTTATAAAACTCTCTAGATTTATAGATATCCAGCATTTTACGGACAGGATATGATCCGAATTCTCAAAAGTGTCAAGGAAAATGCTGGATATCTATAAATTTAAAAGTTTTATAAAAAAGTGGTCCAAGTAAACGTTCAAGTCAACAAAATCTCCTAGATAATGAGAAGATCAAGTTACTAGGATGAGTGGCTTTATTTTATGAAGGAAAAACTGCGATTTTTTGAAAATGGATCATTTCCTGTCATGGAAAATGCTGGATATCTATAAATCTAAGAGTTGGTGTTCTAAGCGACCGTCCAGTATTATTTTTGTTTTTCACTTCATTTAACAAACTATTTTTAAAAAAAATTATAATTAAAATAACCCTTAAAATGCCTTTCATAGCATGTACTTCATCAATTTCCTTTATAGGTAAGAGCCCCCCCCCCCGCCCCGATAAAAATTGACCAAAAAAGTTGGTCGGCAACATCCGGATTATTAATCTTTGAGCTATTCTCAGTTAATATTAGTAGATAAAGTGTGCTCCTCATATTTTGCGCACTCAACTCCATTCAGCTCCCGGTCTATAAGGTGTTATTTAATTTCAGGCTGAGTATATTTTACGAGATAATAATTAATTTGCCAAAATATTTGTTAGGTTTCAATTTCGGTAATCCGATTAGAGATCAACTAAATTTTTAGTTCAGTAGAATCGACAAATTTTGGAAGTAACGAAATAATTTAATGAGAAAAACATAAGTGATTCCTCCTAATAATGGAGTTTCGAATTTTCTAGGGGAGGCATTGAGTTTTGTGTGTGGCAGCCGGCCAGCTGATTAGCCACCACATAGTTGCGTACCAATTTTCAGCTCATTAACTAAAATCATTTAAGATTGGCATTTTGAATTTTCAAGAAACGTTTTCAGGTATAAGATAAAAATTTGGTGCAGATTATAATTTGAAAATACATATTTGCATACCAATTTTCAGCTCATTGGGTATAATTAAAACCATTTATACCAAATGAAAAATAATTTGTATCTTATATAGGTAGCAATATTTTTTTTTTTACTTGATATTTTTTCATCAGAGTGAAATGAATAAATCTCGAAATATTCGAGAAAACATTTTTTTGCAAATTAATCCGCCAACACGTCTCAACTTGTCCATACGTGTCTCGACTCGTTTGAAATAGTCTCGAATTTTTATCATTTACAATCTATAAATATTTGTAATTCGAAATAAGCAAAACGGGCAAAGAGTCATTGAGTACTTATACTATCTAATGATTGACTTCTCTTACCAAATCCGACTTTTTTATTTATTTATTTATACACAAATAAACTGCAACAGAATGTTGCTAAACTTTATCCAAAGTCATTTGAAATATCAATATGTTTATTCCTTTATTATTAATCAGATATTATTTGCTATTTGCAGTTCATGTTGACTTAAATTCAGAAATAGTGATCGATTCTCATCTAATACTTGAGGAATAACCATTCTGCATTGGATTTTAAACGTTTCGGTTATTATTGGTAACCATTGCTGAAGACATGGAGGAATCGACTTCTAAAATCAAAAATAACAATCGATTCTTATCGAATACTAGAGCAATGCTTCTCAACCGCTCTAGACTCTAGAGACTCTAGACCATTAACTACGTCCATGATTGGGACCTTAAACAAGCCCCTCTCCACCGTAATCACTTTACACTATATATACATGAAAATTCACAGTGAAAATAATATCAAATATCTTCTCAAATTTTATATTTTTCTCATTATATCAAAGAATAATTGACATATTAACGAGAAATTGTGTCGACTGCGCTTTTTTGAAACGTGATATATATCTTTTCAAAAAGCGCTGATCAAAACAATTTCTCGTTAATATGTCAATTATTCTTTAATATATTAATGAGAAAAATTATAAATTTATTTAACATCATTATGTCAAGAAATATAGTCCCTGTGATAGTGCGGCGGGGCACCATCTTGTTGAAAATAAAAATCATCATTACCGGACGTACGAGCTTACCTGGATCAAAATTTGCCGGGCCAGTGGATAGGACGCAGGGGGCCAATCGAGTTTCCAGCACGCTCTCCAGACCTTACACCACTGGATTTCTTCTCAGTGGGGCACAGTAAAAGACAGTGTACAAACGTAAACCACGTAACCTAGACATTCTTTGGAATGAGATTCAAGCAGTGTGTAGAGAAATCTCATTGGACGTTTTGATACGATGTACAGAATCAGTAGCACTCGTACTCAGAATTGTATTGATGCTGCAGGTCACTAATTTGAACAGTATTAACATTTGTTATTTATTTCATTTACATTGACTTTCAGCTTTCTATTTTCCTGAAATTTAACTTTGTAGAACGGTAAATAAATTTTCTATGGAAGTTCAAAGTGTGTATACATTTTTTGAAGCACCCTGTATAAGTTCAGATATTATTTTCACTCAATATTTGACAAAAATCACCTACATTTGATTCGCGATTGAATCAAATATAGGAAACATACGATTTCTCAAATTTTATTTAATATCAATTTTATTAGTTTCATTTAAGCATTCAATGAGAAAGGCATTTCTGCTTCATGCAAAGCTCCACCCTTGTTTGATCATATCCTTTCTTCTTCGGTGTTAAGGGTTGTATCGTCTTTCAAGATCCATAGCGGGGTTGCATCATTCTAATGGCCTGTGTATCTAATACCATTATAAAAGAAAAAATCAATTTTATTTTCCTTGTGCGTCCTTTTTACATTTTCGATTGCAATAAAAAAAAAGCAAAACTTCATTGATTTTTCATCATGTAACAAATTATTTTATCACTCTTTTAAAATCCATTGATTACAACAATTTTAATCAGATTTATTAAGGTAGTTCTTTTCACAAATCCAAAATTCAAGACTCTTCGGAAACTTGAATATAAGTCATTAAAAGTACAATTTACACACTGTTAAAATTTGAAGACAATTACCACACCAAACATGAAATAATTGCAATTAAAAATGAAATTTTTTGCATAAATGGTAGATTGGGAAAGGGTAGGAAAATGATCATTATTTTATTTTTTTTTTCATTGAAGGACTTTCACCATCTTGATGAAAAACTAATTTTTGTTAGAATAATATATTCGGAGTAACTTAAAAAATTGAAATTATTTACCTCGAAGTTTCGATAAAAAAAATTAAAAATAAAAAACATATTTGGGGGATTATTTTTAGTGAGGGGATATAAGTTCAATGGCTTGGAATCGATCCATTTATAAACAGATAGTGGGGTGTAGTGTGCGAAGTACAGTCACGTTAAAAAACATAACTCTAAAATTTTTGAAAGTACCGTTCATATTTATAGATTGGTTACGAGGCTAAAACTTTTCGTGTGGATTGTCGCGAAAGAACCTTTAATAACTTGTCTGTCGTCAATATTTTGATACTTTTTAGAATTTGTTAGCAAAATGACAATAGAAATAAATATAGTTATGAGCAAAAGTTTCAGCTTTAGTTTACCATAAAGTTTGAAAAAACACTCCTACCCTCTATTATATTTAACGAGTTTTCTCGTGCGTGCTCTTCGGCACGCCCTCGAAGCTCGGCCTCACAGTGCCCTGGCGGGCAGCGTCTCGGTCCAAAAATCTTATTCCTCTTAAAAACTAATATCCAAATGGGTACCCGCTGTGTTCATAGAAAATACATCGTCTCTTAAAAGTTTCGTCTCTTTAATTTTTGAGTGGCCTGGGGGGGGGGGGGGAGGAACAATTATAAATATATTTAATGTTTCTTAATTTAAAATGAATTGGAGTCTTTCATTTCAAAATTCGAGTCCAAATAAGAATTATATTTCAAATTTGCCTCGTTAATTAATATATATTTAATGTTTCTTAATTTAAAAATCTATTGGTGATTTTTCATTTTCATTCGAGTTCAAATGAATACAATATTATCTCGACACAAAGTCTAAATCAAATATATATTGTTTTAGTAAAATCAAAGTATAAATATTAATGTTACATTTATCTAATGGCTAGAGCTCATGCCCCCGGATGACGCGGTATTCGCCAGATCATTCAATGCTGGAGTGGCAAATAAGCAGAATCAAATCCACATTGATCAAATAGTAAATTATTTCAAAAAATGGAAAATCAATCTTAAATTCATCTAAAACAGAAAACATACTACTCACTAAAAATACACAAACAATAGAATAATAGAGCAACTGAAAGTAGACGGACAGATAATCCCTGTTAAAATACAACCAAATATTTGGGCATCCATCGACCGCAGACTAACCTTCAAAGAACACATCAAAAAACTCACTAAGAAAGAGCTATGGAAATATGAGAAATCTTTTCCGCTTCTATTCGGAATTCTTGCCTTTCACTCAAAATAAAAACTCCTATATAAAACAATTCTTAGACCTGCACCTCACGCATGCTGCTCCAGCGTGGTGTCACACCAGCAAAACTACACAGAAACCCCCTACAAACATTCCAAAACAAGTGCTTGCGATTAATATGGATCGCAACACATCCACTTCAAACAAACAACTACACAAATTAGCAGAGATAGAAACAATGAATAAACATATAATCAAAATTTCAAAATAATTTTATACAAACCAACTAAAATACAATAAACTCATCAAAACAATTAAAAACAATAGCTTTGGCAGCAAAAAGAAGTATATAAACATCTATAGAAAAATAGGCGTAATAAACTGAAATCAATTAAAAATCAACACCTAACCGACTACCAAAAGCAGGGTTTTTATTTGTCTAGAATCTTTCCCTGCATATAAAATAAATTAAAATAAAATTAAATATGTAAATATTTATATTAAGGATACTTAAAAAAAATTGTATAATAAACCTAATTATACTCATATTTATAAACATTATTAAATATTAAGAACAAAATTAAAATATATTAGTAGTGTAAGCTCATTGGGCAGGAAACTATTTATAAGGAACAATTAAAAAACATTTGTAAATTTCATATAATCATGTATATCTGTTGTACTTGTAATGTATTGATTTGCAATGTTGAATCTGTAAATATTAAAATTATAAATAAAACTTAAAAAAAAAAAAAATGCCCTTAGTTCAAGAGTTTAATGGTTCGATTTCTAGCCAAGAGGTAATTTTTTTAGAGAAATTTCTTAAGCGTTGTTACAAATATATATATTATAAGATTTATAAATTTTGGGTCATATTTCGACTTTCTCAGCGACTTATTTCTCAACTGAATTGTCCAATATCATTATGAGAAACATTCATTTTTCTTCTATTCCAATTTTTTTAGATAGAATATTTCACATAATTATCGGAAATTGATTTGAGAATTAAGTTGCTGAGAAAGTCACAAATAAAATGACGAAACGTGTACGTCTTATTTAATATAAAACTAATTAAATTATGGATATGATTAACCAAACGATTAATCAGAAAATTTTACTTTTTGATTAGAGTATATTTCGTGTATCTGTGATTTCAATTTCGATATAAAGTTTTTAATTTGACCGGGCCATATTCGGATCTTGTTTGAAATTGATTGCCGGGACATTCTAGTGGCGGAAAAAGGAAGCTGTTGTTGCAAATTAATCTAGACAAATCTTATATAGTATAGTTGGGGAAGTTTGTAATTAGGTAGAAATTAATATGCACAAATTATAATTAAGTAGAAATTAATATGCACAAAGAGTTTGTCAGGTGTGAGTCACAAATTAACTGCATTGGGTCATTTAGAAGCAAAATACCACCAGAAGCGGATATTCTTTAGCAAACCAGATCTTTAATTGGATTGTTTACGTCTAATAAGGAAAAAGTCGATTGCTTATTGAAAATTACATTTTAATTTATATGAACACATTTTAATTTATAAATATAATAAGCGAAATAGTAAAAATCGTTCGTTGTAAATGGAATTATAGATTAAATAGTTTTTTTAAATGCAATCGAATGCAAGAAGGGCTCACGCAAGATGCAAGCTCCTATGGATTTCGAAAGACCCTTGCATTACCGAAGAGAAGCAAAATTAATCAAGTGAAATGGTGAAGGCGTAAGTGTTTTTGCACCCAGGTTTTGAAGGTTTGAAGATTATAAGTAGTGCCTGGAGCACCGAGGATGCTCGGTGACTTTTTGACTCTAAATAGCTTAAGTTTCAAATTTCAAAGTTCTGCGACTTTCCGGAAGACGATATATGAATGGATGCAATATTTATTTTACGACACTCCTAATTTACACCTCCTTCCTTTATTTCAATCAGATTAAAATCTACACACTAATAACTCATGACACTTGATAAGTAGGCCAATTAAAAAAAATCTTTATAAGATCAATCTTTATAAGAAAGAACTTAACTGAAACCGTGAATTTTAAGGTAGACACGGAAAATAATAGTAACATTACTCGGGAATTTTAAATAAAATTAAAAATCATTTAGGTAATTGAGATATAAGGTTTGGGGGGATTTGGTGTGTTGAATTGGCAATGTTAGTTAAATTATTAATCTGAGATTTATAGTTGCGAAACGCAGGGGGTACATTCTTACGTACGTAACATCAACTTCCGGTTCTTCTATTTAGCCAAAATATTGTGGTACTTTGTAGTCTCTAGATAGCTTAAGTTTCAAATTTCATGCCTAAGTGACTTACCGAAGACGAGATTTGAATGATTAAAATATTTATTTTGCGACATGACTAATTTACACCCCTTCCTTTATTTCAATCAGATTAAAATTTTATATACGACTAATAACTTATTAGACTTGCCAAGTACACAAATTTTTAGCGAAATCGTTATAGCCTTTTTTGAGAAACCGATTATTATATAAGAATTGCTCATATAATAATATAAGATAAGATAAGATTGAGAAAGATGGAGGCCGGGAGTGAGTTCCAGTTCCTTGAAGTCATGGAGACAAATGTAGTGGCGAATCAAGTGGTCCGACACTTTTCCAATTTAACCGTGAAAGCTTGTTGGAAATCGGTAAAACGCGTGCTACGCGCAAAGAATACTTTGGGAGAAATGCGATTTGATTCACCTAGAACACCTGCCGTGATAGTACTTATAAAATAGGGGAAACACTTCTTCGATGAGCCGGGGTCGAATCGTTAATTAGCCTGACAGCTCGTTTCTGAATTGCATCCAGGTAGCAAGAGAATAAAATTATAACTTTCTTATTTAACTTCATTAATTCAAGTTAGAAATATAAGTTCAGATATTATTTTCACTTAATATTTGACAATTGAATCAAATATAATAGAAACATACGATTAGCAAGAGAATGACTGGAGGCCCCTCTCCTTAGATGCCAGCCGTATTCGAGATGCCAGGGGCGGAATATATTAAGAAATATATTATGTGTAAATTCTCTCATCATGTCGATTCAGTTATTATTTAAATTTCTTTAATAAGATTTATGTTCAAAATTTCAGCTTTGATAGATATAGTGAAAAACACACAGAGCAAATTTTATATTAAATAGAAGAAGAAATTTGTAATTAAATAAAATTTTAAGAAAAATAAAAACCGACTTCAAAAATTAAGTGCAACAAATATAAAAATACACTAAAAAGGTATAAAATAATTATTATCTTATTTAGTTACAACTAACAACGACGAAATATTAACACGAAATTACTTTTTAAAGTCGGTGCCAAACAAACTATACCTATAAGCGAGCGTACCCGCCAAACGTACTAAGTAAGATCCGGTTGAGTGGATCTATAAAAGGTATATGTTTGGCACCAACTTCAAAAAGTAATTTCGTGTTAATATTTCGTCGTTTAGTTGTAACTAACAAGATAATAATTATTTTATACCTTTTAGTGTATTTATATATTTGTTGCAATTTCTAATTTTTTGAAGTCGGCTTTTATTTTTTTCTTAAAAATTTTTATTTTTCTCTTTTTAGTGATGTTATTAATAGTGATTATATCATCAGAACTTGACCAAATTAATATGACACCATCCTAAGACACCCTTTCGGATAAAAAAAGAACCATCGAAATCGGTTCATAAACAAAGAGGTTAGGTCTAAACAAACCTAAACAAACCTAATAAAAAAGGTCTAATACCTATGAAAAAAATCGAGAAAAAATGGGACCAATCGGAAGCTAGACTGGACCCAATGCAAAAAAATTTCAAAATCGGTTGACAATTGGCGGAGATATGAGGTAACATAGGCACAAAAAAAAAAAAAAAAAAAAATTCAATCGAATAGAGAACCTCCTCCTTTTTTGAAGTCGGTTAAAAAAAAAACATTTTCAAAAAAGAGAGTTGTTAGTGAGAGTCAACTATATAAGTAAAGGTTAGAAAAATTCAGATTGGAGATTATTTTTATTTATTACTAGTCAAAGTGAAAGTAAAAAAAAATTTTAATACAAAAATTATTTTAGTTTGTTAATAATTATAATGAAATAATAAATATAATTGTATATCATTCGCATCAATAATAAATATTAATTAAAACAAAAATAGCAGGAATTTGATAATAAATAAAAAACAGAGTTTTTATTAAATTGGCCAGACGTTTCGTCAATTTATTTCGACTTCTCAGTACAATCCATCACTGCCATAAGCCCATTTAATAAAAAACTCTGTTAAAATGAAAGTTTTTGCCGAGAGTAGCAGAATTTTTATATATTGGAAGGAGAGAATAAAAAAGAGAAATCTTCTGCTGGAAGTATAAATGTTATTTATTTATAACGAGTTTTCGGGGTTTTTCGCCCTCTTCATCAGTCTATTACAATGGATTCACAGGAATTAATTTACGAATGAAAGACTGATGAAGAAGGCAAAGCCTCGAAACTATAGTCTCGTTATAATTAAATAAAATTTATACTTCCAGCAGAAGACACACTCTTTTATTGTCTCCTTCAAAAACTCTGTTTTATTTATTGTCCACTTCTGCTATTCCTGTTTTAATTAATAAATATAATTTATAAGCTCCTTCAGGTTATGTTTTGCATAGTTTTTAAGGAATTTGGTGTTGGTACTTGGTGAAACATTTTTTAAAATTATTATTAGATAATATGTTTTGCATTGCTATAAGATGGACGTTAGGTTGCATTGACCTACAGGCATGTTTCCTCGCCGAAATATTTCCAGCTGAGAGATCCTAGTTTGGAAACAAATACTTAGATGGATAAATAAAATAATTATTTATTTATTTAATTTTTATTTTATGTAAATTTACTATTCACATTTCAGTCAGTGACGAATTGGTCGCTGTTCACAACTATAATGAACATTTTTTACTCGATTTCAAAGGGGGTGGCTTGCCCCATTTGAGGCCCCTGAGGGCCCATGCCTCTATGTTACAACCAATTTCAATGAAATTAAGAAAATATAGGGTGAAACATTAGAAAAGCTAGTTGGTCATGCTTCAGTATGTAGAGTTATAACTCTAAGTAAATATCTCTAACTAAATGTAATGAATAAGACTTAAATAAAAAAAAAAATTAATATAATATGATGTGATATTTATTCATTCAGAAGTAATATTTAAATTAAAGTAGAGAATACTGTAAATAAAGGAACATATAATTTATTGATTTCACAATATTAAAAAATAGTAGCTGTTTTTTTTAAATAGACACAGTCTTGGATCAATATTCATGAAATATTTAAGTTAAAGGTATTGACTAATTCATAAGTTCCTTAAATGGTATCATGACTAAAATAAAATAAAATGTTGTGGACACTGCAAGACTTTCACATAGAAACTTATATGTAGACTGGATTCCTATGCAATTGCATATTTTGTTTGACGCCACTTACGACCCAGGGGATCAATTATCTATCCGAATCATGCATCTATAGGATACTGTGGGTTAAATTTTATACTGCATATTTTTGCATATTGCATAAAATTGCATATTTAAAGAATATTGCAAAAATTGCATATTTGAAGGATTTTTTGTCAAATATTGCCTATCTCGCGCCAAATACAGATTTTTTTAAAAGTAAATTTTCGGAGAAAGAATGAAAAATGAAGAAATCAAACAGGAGGACACTCACCAAATCGAAGAACTGAAATAGGCCTCAACGAAAGAGTGTAGCGTGTTTGGATTACGAAGGAATTACAAAGGAAGTGAAACGGCTACAAAACAACAACCCACCGATTTTTCTTTTATTCAGTTGTGCTTTGATTTGGACTAGATACTTTCCTCTACATGAAAATGTAGATGTTATTTTTTTTTTTAATTATTTTTTCCATGTAAAAAAAATATTTTTTCATTTTTGGCTCCACAAAATAGCCGAACATCCCAAAATATTCATTCGACTAAAATTATAATATTGATTATTGATTTTGAAAAATGAATAGGTACACGTAGATTGTAAATTTTAGGTTTCGATATCATTTACCTAATTATTCAATGCCATAACAGACGTACAGACAAACATTGTTTCGACACTATAGGGTTCAGATTTAATTTTGAATGAAAGCCTAAAAATTAAAAAAAAAGATTATTGAAAACAAACTAAAATACAGGTTATAAATTTGAAACTTTGGTGGTTGAGTTGTTTTTCCAAAGAGAAGTTTCGGCTTCAATCACCTAGATCAGAGATTCCCAAACTTTTTACTTTACCATACAGGGTATGGTCAAGTATTGTAATCGTGCATGAAAAAAGTGGTTTTTTTCCTTCTTTTTTCAAAATATCTAAAACGCCGAAACTATTTCGATTAAAAAAAATTGAGCGAAACTACAGATGTAGTTCACAAAAAAGCTCTAATAAGTGAACATCGAAAAAATTATGTTTTTTGAGATAATAATTGTTTTGTCAAAATGTCTGTTAGGTAGTTAGTTAGTCTGGTTGTCTGTCCGTTAGTCTGTGCGTTATCAAATTTTTGTGGATTGCGGGGGGGGGGGGGGGGTGTAACGCAATTCTAGGTCGTTTGAGCAAACTTCAACAAAATTTGTATATAACTTTGGGTAGTCCACCAGAAGTCTAAAAATGCAAATCTAATAGCCCAAAATGGGGGTCAAAAAATGAAAATCTTGGCCATTTACCAAACTAAACCAAATTTTGTATACATAATCAGTGGGACCCAAGAAGTTCAAAATTAAAACTAACCGCCTGAAATGAGGCGGCAGGGTCAAAAATGAAAATCTTTGCCATTTACCAAACTCAACCAAATTTTGTATACATAATCAGTAATCCCAGGAGTCTAAAAATGCAAAAACTAACCCCCCCCCCCCTCATTGATTATAAATAATTTTATTAAATATTAAATATAAGTGAGGGGCCAGGTTGTATGGTAAAGTCAAGTGGATGGCCACATCAGAACACTTCAGCTTATTTGTCTGTAGACCACTTGCCATGTTTTTCTGTTTTGGGTAGATCACCACTAATTTGCCTATTCTAATATTATTATATTATATACAGAGCTCAACATAATATTTATTTTTATATCTCAGCTAAAAATTAAATTTTGAACCACTCCAAAAAATCCTGAAGTGATTCAAAGGATCCCCCCCCCCCCCTTACCTCTCGTTTTGGTAATATTTTAAGAAAATAAAGATTTACTTTTAAATAAATTTTAATTTATTCCAATAGTATATTATATACCAGGTGGCCACTAACCTTAATTTTGGGAGCCACAAATAAATAAACTGTTTCAAAGCGAGCCACATTGTTTGGAGATTAAATAATGGTTTATTAAAAAAAGACCCATTTTTTTTATTTTATAAAATATAAATGAAGTAACATACATTTTTTGCTCTAATTAATAATAACATTACAAAAATAATTTCTGTGTTTATTTTAATTTAATTATTATACAGGGTGTGTGGCATAAAGATCTACCACATTTTGAAGAGATATAAAAAATGAAAAAATTTAACTAGAAAAACTAAATTTATTTTTGAAAATAAAATAAATGAATTTTTTAAATGTATTTTTAACATTCAGACAAAAAAAGGGGGAAGGGGGTTAAAAAATTCTGCCTTTTGATCAAGCTCAACCAAATTTTGTATACATATTCTGTGGATCCCCAGAAGGCTAGAAATGCAAAAACTAACCAAATTTGAATAATTTTTATTGATTTTAATCCGTTTCTTTAGTAGTCAATAATAAGCAAACTAATAAGTAAATGTGTTTGAAATTCACTAAAACTGCAAACAATGTACCGAGACTTGAAAAAGTTTCACTTTTTTACACAAATTGCTCTTTTTATTTCAAAGAAATTTAATTTAATAAAATAAGTAGATGGTGAAATATTTAATATGAATTTCTAGTGAGCCATAAAATAGCTGCTTGCTTCAATTACATATCTCATCATTCTCTATTTCTCTAGAATTTAATTAAGAGATGTTGATTTCGAAATATGACCATTTGGAATAATAGTGATGCAAACATATAGAATAAATTTCAAAGGCGAGCCCGAAGGCAGCGAAGGAGGAGGTCAAAAGGGTTGAAAATTGCAGCTAGGTCTGAAGAATAAGTAAAAAATAAAATAAAAATAACAACAAAAAAAATCAACTGGTGTGTTCACAACACGACTTTCACATTTCATTTATTTGAAGTCATCGCGATACTACTAATTTCACCCCTTCCATTATTTCGTTTTTTTTGTATTTTCTCAAAAACGCCTCTAACAATTTTTTAAAAATTGATTTATTTATTAAGTGTCATGAGTTAATAGTTGTGTCAAATTTTTTAATCCGATTGAATTAAAGGAAGTTGTAAATTAAGAGTGTCATAAATAAATATTTTAATCCTTCAAATCTCGTCTTCGGAAAGTCCCAGAGCCTTGAAATTTGAAACTTAAGCTATCTAGAGGCTACAAGAAGTATAACAAGATTTTGGCTAAAATAGAAAAAACCTGAAGTTGATGTTTACGTACGTAAGGATTTACCCCCTCCCTGCGTTTTCCAACCATAAGTCTCAGAGATTCTCTCTACGATATTCGAAACTTCTGCTTGATATAGACTAGAAGGAGTACATCAAGCTTTTGGTTGAAATCAGAAGACGGAAGTTGACATTTACATGAAAGATAAAAAAATAATTTTCTAAATATATAGAATTAACATAATAAATCATTGATTACATTATTTAACTTCGCGGCTCAAATTGTTCTAAATCAATCCATATTTGTATAGCGCATTGAAATAGTCCCAGAATATGCGAGATACCATCCTCATAAGCGGAAAGTTAAATTAGGGTATTCACCTCTTTAGGATGAAGGGATGTTCATAAAAAATAACTAATTCATATTTATGCTTAGGTATTGAAATAGTCCCAGATTATGCGAGATACCATCCTCATAAGCGGAAAGTTAAATTAGGAGTAGTCACCCTTTTAGAGGGTGAAGGTATGAACATAAAAATAAATTCTCTCGATATTTGTGCTAAGCAAATTGAAATTGTCCCAGAATCTCCGAGATATCATCCACTTGAGCGGAAAAGTTAAATTAAGGGTAGTCACCCCTTGAGGGGTGAAGGGATGTTCAGGAAAATAAATTCCCTCGAAGGCCTTTAGGGGTTGCACCTTTTGGTGTAACTCCTTCTCTCATCATTATCATAAAAAAATTGTGCTAAGTGCATTGAAATTGTCCCAGAATCTGCAAGATATCATCCACTTAAGGAGAAATTCAATTAGGGGTAGTCACCCCTTTAGAGGTGAAGAGATGTTCAGAAAATAAATTCAATATATATATTTATGCTAAGCGCAATGAAATAGTCCCAGAATCTGCGAGATATCATTCACTTAAAGAGAAAGTTAAATTAGGGCTAGTTACCCTTTAGGGGTTGAAGGGAAGTTCATAAAATAAATTAAATCGATATTAATTATAACATGTAATCAATTAAATAAACAAGGAGTTAGGACAAGAGAAAGTAAGTGTTAGGAAACTAGAAAGTACACTTATTATGACGTGTGTCTTACCTTTGGCTGGCTGGCTGGGTGACCATGTTCTTAGCCCTTGCTCTAAGTGCCTCTTGCCTGGCTGGCTTCAACTGAGCCTTGAAGGAAAGCAAAGAGACCAACCAGCCAGCCTTTTATCAATTTCGATAAATAATTTTTCAATGGGAAGTTATATTCACTTTTTATTAACGAAATCAAATATAAAGTACACTCGGGAGATGGACCAAAATACTAGGGATGGAATCGAAATATATATTTTTTTTTGGGGGGGAGGTGTGGAAATATTTATTCCAATACCCTTGATAAACTAAACGGAAAATCGTAGAAAGTTCATTCTGGTGTCAAAATATTTGTATTTTTAAAATCAATAACTGATAATATTTTGAGGTTTCTAGTTTAAGAATTTTTGGTTAAAAAGTAAAAAAATAACAAATAAATTAAAGATTGTTCAACATCCCTATGGGAAAATAAATTTTTTATTATTTTTATAAGTCAATACTATAAATTTGTAAATTGACTTTTTTTCAAAGACTTAAGAATTTGATCTGTCTAAATGGGCTTTGTTCCCGGTGACAATAAATAAATAAATAAATAAATAAAAAAAAAAAGGATTTCTCCAAAAGCGCCCCACAACTGTGCAATGCGATCAAGAAAAAGAGAAAAAAAAACATAAATAAAAATTAATATCAAAATGCTAAAATAATAATAATAATAATAAAACTCGTTTAAAAAGCTTGCTATACTCCTTCTAGCCTATCATCGAGCTTAAGTTTCCGAATTTCGTACCTCTGAGACTTATGGTTGCGAAACGCAAGGGGGTACATACGTACATACGTACGCACTAAACAATGGATTTTTGGCCCCTTTTGGCCTCTGGTATTCACAATTTCCGGTTTTATGTCCTAAATTCGATTTTCATTTGTTAAGGGCATCGGATTCCTTCACCTAGAAGTTACAAAATGAAATTTTTTTCATCTCTGAGATACAAGCTCTCAAAGAGTCAGGACCCAGACTGGCCATAGCAATACTACATTACTATATTCTATAGAAATGTGAAAGTAAAAAAACATTGCACTATAACTCCAAAAATCTTAATAACTCTTAATAATTTTAGTAGTTCAACTCCGAACCAAATTCCACAGAATTAATTTTCAAGACATAAATAAAAAAAAATGAGAAAATAATATAAAATAATATAATTATATATAAAATTTAGCTCAACGTTCATTATTTTTATAAAATTTATACATGGACTCTGAAATAAAGTACCATAGGTACATTTTTTAAGACTCAGACTCCATTGATCAGAATTTACTCCTAAAGTTCGATTTCGACTCCACAGCTCTGATTGAAACAGCTATACCCAGTGCTGCCATTTCAGTACAAATGTATTATTTACAGTACATTTTTGCTGAAAAGTACAATAGAACATTAACATTAAAATAATTAAAGTTGGTATCGGGAAATAAGGACTATATTTTTATGCAAATAATTTTTATTTTATTATCAACGTTTCATCAACTTTGTTGACTTCTTCAGGGCTCAAATAGTTATCTTCCTTGCATATTTGTCATTTTTATAATTTTCTTCGTTATAATTGCCATGAAAAACATAGCAAGGCAAGCCAGACCGATTCATCCATGATGCAGCCTGGTATGTTTTTCGCTAATCTTATATATAAAAGCCCTTGTCAGACAGCATCTGTGGCGCTGCCAGGAGAACATGAGAGAAAAAGCAACTAATATTCAATGACAGTTGTTAGATTGTCAAATTTTTCAAATAAAACATCTCTATTCTCTATATTATATATATATATATATATATATATATATATATATATATATATATATATATATATATATATATATTATATTCTATATATTAATATATTCCTCTATATAGCTTAGAATATTAGATATACGGCGTGTCTCATTTGAAATTTTAGTAGAGCTAAATTTATAAATTTTAAAATATATTATATATTTATTTAATTTTTTGAAAAATAATTCATAGCGCGAAAATTAATTTTTTTTTTTTGAATTTAAGAAAAAATATAAGCTCTTGAAATTTTAGTAGACAAATTCAAGGAAAAAGAGCCAGAGGATTCCTCTTCTAGTGAATAACAGACTGTAAGCAAATCGCTGAAGAGAAAGAAATACACAACAGTATACGGGTAATGGTGCTGAATTTAAGTGGTGTGAGCAATCAATTAATAAATCCTTTTCTTACTGTATTTAAGGGCTGTCCAACCTGTGGCTCATGAGCCGTACATGCGACCCAGAACTGCATTGAGTGTGGCCCAACATAAAGTCATAAACTTCCTTAAAACATTCAGATTTACATGTAGAGATATATTTATTCCATTTTTCGAAATATGAATGTACATTTATATATACACAATAGGCGAAGATTTTTTCAAGAATAAAATTCACTAAAAAAAGCAAAATTATAAGCTCAACTATATAAGATAATAAAAATATTTAAAAATTCTTCGTCTTCTCATATTTTCATTTTCTAAAATATTTATTATTTCAGTAATTTATATGCTACGACACTAACCAAGTCTTTAGTTATCATTCTAGTACAAGAGATGACAAGGAATTGTGGTTTTCTAGAACAATCACAATTAAGTGATACAATTTCTCTCCTGCACTAAAACTTTTCAGGACTTGTCTTTTAGGTCATTGCACCTTCTTACATGTCGATAGATAATGCATAGTCAGAGATTATTATATCCGTTACACAATTTTTTGTTCTTAATCCAATTATCTACTATCATCATTTACTTTCACCTAGAAACGTCTAATTGATAATAACTTTTATAAGCTTGGAGATAATAACCCTCAAATTGTCAAGCCCTCGGGAAAGAAATGCAATACTTTCACATCTAATACCTATCCTATTATTTTATAGATAAGAGTTAAAGTATGTATAAATACTGGAAGAACTGAGAACTATCTGCGCATGTGAACCTTAAAAAGAATTTGTTTCGAGTATTTGTTCGGTTTGTGGCTGATGACCTTATCAACATAACAAATGTGAAGCACGTGATATGAAAAGAAAGATTAGTTCAGCCATTTTACTTTTAATATTATTTAAAATGGAGAACTGAAAAGGAAATACAGGAAATTAAAATATGAAAATAAAAAAAATATATATATTAGTTAATTATTGTTCCATGATGTAAATTGAAATATTGCTTCTTGGGAATTAGAACAAAAATAAATATGTGAAGGTAAAGTTTCTAAATACTTAAAACATTTTTATTTAGCGAAGTTTTTCCTTCAGTCGAGGCTTTCTCAGGTTCCAATCTCGATTATAACATTCATACTCAATGTATAAAATAAGCAGTACGTTCATTTATCAACTTCCAAATCATCACAAACACTATATATTTTTTATCTTTTATTCTATATATAAGACATATTCTATAATATTCATTTACAATTGAACTTATAATCGAATCTGGATCCTGAGGAAAACCCGATTGGGGGCGAAAAGCCACTGAATTAAGGACGTTCCCTAATATAACTCAG
Organism: Forficula auricularia; assembly: GCA_024734495.1. Taxonomy (NCBI): domain Eukaryota; kingdom Metazoa; phylum Arthropoda; class Insecta; order Dermaptera; family Forficulidae; genus Forficula; species Forficula auricularia. The sequence continues at coordinate 3,920,868 of JALMQS010000101.1, read as the reverse complement.
ATGCAGTTCGCTCTTTCCCCTACTCTCACATGCGTAGAAAGGCAAATATATTTTCACTGCGTCGTTTCCCGGATCTGGCAACATTACATTCTTACCGACGCTAAAAGACAAAGAATAAATAAACTTTTAACATTTTTCTATACAAAACGAATACCGCTTGATCGAATTATTTTAATAGAAAAATATTTATTATATCTTCAGTTAATGATTCTCGTTTTTCAAAATAATTTCAAGGAAATTACGATAGTTATTTAATGAAACAGTCGCTTTCATTCGGGAAGAGGTTTGCGTGTTAAATATGCAATTTTCAATGGTCAATATTTATAAATTTAGTGCCGCAAAGACAATTGAAAAAAATCTATACGTATAAAGGACATTTATAAATATGTGTATTCAAAGTTTTAAAAGGATTGCAAGAAATCGATTTATTAGGGAACATCCTTAAGGAGTATTTTTATAAACTTTTTTTGTTCCTAATTCCGGAGAACCAATATCTCAAAATTTACTATAAGCAATATCTAAATATTTCAATTTATTACTAATCACAAAATCATTTTAAATTGAAAGTTTTTTGCCGAGGGTAGCAGAATTTTTATATAGTTGAAGGAGACAATTTTTTCATAAAACTTGCTGGAATTATAAATTTTATTTAATTAAATAAAATATATAATTCCAGCAAAAGACACACTCTTTTATTGTCTCCTTCAACAAAATCATTTAATTAAACTATTTTTACGTAGTCCAAAAATGCTGCCTTAAACAAATGTATCATGTTTATATTTACCTATAAATATAATGTATTTGATTTAAAACAAAAATATGCAATCCATTTATAAATAATAAGCATCTCTAAGATTCAAATCATTAAAACTTTTACTTTTGATCAACAAAAGATCCACAAGATTATAAAAAAAAATTAGATTCAATATTATTTGAAGTAGACAATAAATTAAATGAGTACATATTAATGTATTCTCTTTCCGAGCCTTCAGTGAACTGGCAGCTTCTAGTTAGACGAATTGTGTCCCCTGAGTGTGCCTCATGCATTATTTTAATTCTTCCTCTTGGGATTTCTCACATATAGATATTTATTTCCTCTTTCCTATTTCTAAGTCTTGTACAAATTCTTTATCATATAAAGAAGATTACCTCGCGGACCGAGTGTTGCTGATAAATTTTTGCTTTAATTAAAAGCGATATATTTTTATTTTAAATTCAGATAAAAAAGGTCAATTTTCTTATTTGCAGCAAAAATTAAATAATATTTAATTTTCCTAGAAAAATCAAAGACGGTGTCAAGCCCATAGTCCGATGGAATGGAATATTTTTAATTATGTCAAAAGAGGGGTTGTTACCACTGAGGGGGTGAAAAACAACCCTGACATATAATTAAAATATTCCATTCATCGGATTTAATAGATGACACCATCTTATGATTTTCTATGAAAATTTGAATCTACACATCGGCAAATTGAAATCTTTCTTATTAATATATAATTTATTTTTTTACCGAGATTTTGACCCGCCGGCATCGCTGTTCACAAAGTTTTGAACTTAATTATAATTAAAAATAATATTAATATACACGGAGGTTCCTTCGTTGACCCTTTTAAGCCCTGAAGAAGGAGGGAAATCCATCGAATTGTCGGGTTTTTTAAGAGTATGAAAATTAAGCTTTAATAAATTATTTTATTCAGAATTTGTTCTTTTTTAATATCCTTGGGCCTTTGTATCAATCCAGCATTGAGTTCAATCATTCTGTCTTCAATAGAAAATACCTCCAATTAATTAAATGTTTTAATTTTAATATATAATATTTGTAATGAACTATAAGTGGATTTGAATAATAAAAAAACAATTAATTAATAAAATGAAATTGTAAAAAAATTAATTATAAATTTTTATTGACCCACCCATCTGTGAATAAATAATTTAATTAAGAAAAAATCAATCAAATTAAAGTTACACGAAGATTGAAATCCTGATAGATCGATTTGTTGACCCCAAAACACCCTAATCTGATTTTCATTGAAATCGCTAGAGCTGAAGAGATGTATTATTTTTTAAATAATTTTTTCATTAATAAATTAAAGAATAATTAACATATTAAAGAGAATTGTTTTTGATCGCGTTTTTAAGCAAGATATATATATCGCGAGACTACTGCTGGTTGAGGCTATTGGAGTCTGCTGAATTTTAAGTCTGGACCAAGAGAGAATGAAAAAGATGTGATCCATCTAGCTATGATCCAGCATCATTTCGCGATTAGCCCGCATGACGCTTTTTATATCAAACACTGATATGGATCACCAAATGGATTTGTAATCTGAGATGTTATATATTCAATCCCCAGTCCAGCGGCGGGTCGATCTGTTATTTTTGTCAGATATTAAGTGAAAATAATATCCGAATTTATATATTTCTGTGTTGAAATAATGAATTTTTTAAATAATTTTCTCATTAATATATTAAAGAATAATTAACATATTAAAGAGAATTGTTTTTGATCGCGTTTTTAAGCAAGATATATATATCGCAAGACTACTGCTGGTTGAGGTTATCATTTCGCGATTAGACCGCATGACGCTTTTTATATCAAACACTGATATATGTAGTCACCAAATAGATTTGTAATCTGAGACATATGTTATATATTCAACAAATCGAGCGCGCTGGACTGGGGGATTGAATATACTAACAACTCAGATTACAAATCCATTTGGTGATCCATATGATATAAAAGCGTCATGCGTGCAATCGTGAAATGATACTGGATCATATCTAGATGGATCACATCTTTTTCATTCTCTCTTGGTCCAGACTTAAGATTCAAGCAGACTCCAATAGCCTCAACCAGCAGTAGTCTCGCAATATATATATCTTGCTTAAAAACGCGATCAAAAACAATTATCTTTAATATGTTAATTATTCTTTAATACATTAATGAGAAAATTATTTAAAAATTCATTATTTCAACACAGAAATATATAAATTCAGATATTATTTTCACTTAATATCTGACAAAAATCACCTGGATTCGATTCGCGATTGAATCAAATACAGGAAACTTATGATTAACTGAAGAGATGTTTTCGAAAAAGCGATTCTATATATCAATATATAGAAAAGAAAAAAATATTGATTCTTTGTATAAATTTTAAATATACAAATCTTTTATAAAAACAATCCAGAACACGTTTATTTAATTAAAATAATTTTTAAGAAAAAATAATAAAACCGACTTCAAAAAAATTAAATGGAACAAATAAAATACACTAAAAGGTATAAAATAATTATTATCTTATTTAGTTACAAGTAAACTACGAAATATTAACATGAAATTACTTTTTGAAGTCGGTGCCAAACAAACCATACCTATAAGCGAGCGTACCCACCAAACGTACTAAGTAAGATCCGTCGAGTGCGATTCATAAAAGGTATGTTTGGCACCGTCTTCAAAAAGTAATTTCATGTTAATATTTCGTAGTTTACTTGTAACTAAATAAGATAATAATTATTTTATACCTTTTAGTGTATTTTATTTGTTGCATTTAATTTTTTTGAAGTCGGTTTTTATTTTTTTCTTAAAAATTATTTTTATTTTTCTCTTTTTAGTGATGTTATTAATAGTGATCATATCATCAGAACTTGACCAAATTAATATGGCACCATCCCTAAGATAACCCCTTTCCAATAAAAAAAGAATCATCGAAATCGGTTAATAAACAAAGAAGTTAGGCCTGAACAAACCTAACAAAAAAGGTCTAATACCTATGAAAAAAAATGGGACCAATCGGAAAGTAGACTGAACCCAATGCAAATTTTTTTTTCAAAATCGGTTCACAATTGGCGGAGATATGAGGTAACATAGACACAAAAAAAAAATTCAGTCGAATAGAGAACCTCCTCCTTTTTTGAAGTCGGTTAAAAAACAAACGTTTTGGGAGAATTTCTTCCTTTTACAATGGTTCAAATTTGCAAAAAAAGAAAAAAAAGTTGCTTCCTCTAAAATTTAGAAAGCAACATTAGGATATTAAATATTTTTATAAATAGACAATTGTACATATTGTCTTGGTGTCCAAATTACCTTTAATCAAAAATATAAATATTTATGAAAAGTTTTTCTCTAAGAATTTATAAAAGATTTCTATTTTAATTTTAATTTATATCAATATATATATACAGAATTGCTCATTTAATAGTATAAGATATAATTACAATTTTATTTATTTACATTTATCTTTCCTTTTAATTGAATTATTATTGCTTTTAATTACATCACAATTAATCATTCTCTTCCTCAATCTTGCATAATTAAAAAAAATTGAAATTGTAAATAAAACGAAAATTTTTTTTCACTTTTTCCAAAAAATTTTATTGTCTAAGACATGTTTCGGGTCTAGTTGAACCCATCTTCAGTTATTAAAACAAAGTAAACTCTCTTCACACCATTCCCAAAATTCTGTGAATTTCATTGTCTAAGACATGTTTCGGGTCTAGTACAGGTAGTACAGAATTTTGTGAATGGTGTGAAGAAGAGAGTTTACTTTGTTTTAGTAACTGAAGATGGGTTCAACTAGATCCGAAACATGTCTTAGACAATAAAAAAATGTGCGTTTTATTTACAATTTCAATTTTGTTTTAATTATCCAAGATTGTGGAAGAGATTGATTAATTGTGATGTTATAAATTGTTACAATCAAGAATATTTTAATTTTGCTTTTAATTATTTTAATTTAATGTTTGTTTGTTTATAATATGTGGTAAATGAAATCTGGTCATCTGGTGTGCACCAAACACGCCAGGATATTTTTTAATGTAAATTATATGGTATATAAAAATTTAGTAGTTCAGAATTTTGTGAATGGTGTGGAGAAGAGAGTTTACTTTGTTTTAATAACTGAAGATGGGTTCAACTAGACCCGAAACATGTCTTAGACAATAAAAAAAAAATTGGAAAAAGTGAAAAAAAATTTCGTTTTACTTACAATTTCAATTTTTTTTTAATTATCCAAGATTGTGGAAGAGAATGATTAAATAAATAAATAAATAAATAAATAAATCTTTTATTACTCGACCTGCTTAGAGGCACAAGTCCTCGGTGGCTAGGTCAACAAAACATCAATACAAATTAACTACAGAAATTAATAAACATAAATACAAATCAATTAAAAAAAATTTACAATTAACAAACAAGAAGAAGGGAAAAAATAGAAATGTATGCTCATTTACAAATAACATGATCATAGATTTCCATCAAAAGACAAAAAGTAATTTAAATAATTCCGCGCAAAAACCTGATACCAGGAGGAAACGACGCATTAGCCATCACGACATTTGCCATAAGTTTTTAAGGAAACCTGGTCAAAACCTTAACAAGGATGGTATGACCTCTCTCTACCTCAGGTAAGCTCTGCTTGTGAGAACTAAATAAAATTTTGTACAACTCTAGGACATTAGGACTTGACAAAATTTATAATTAATTATATTATATATTATTATTATATTATTATTTTAAATTTAATGTTTATTTGTTAATAATATGTGGTAAATGAAATCTCGGTCATCTGGTGTGCACTAAACACGCCAGGATAATTTTTAATGTAGATTATATGGTATATAGAAATTTAGTAGATTTTAATTTTATTACTGATTGAGATTTTTCATAGTGTTTTTTTTTATGTGACGACTTAGTACTGTAGGAGATAAAATGAAATCTCTAATATTTGATAAAATGATTTGGATGTATCGGAGTGGTTCTCCTTGAGGATCGGGTGGGTCGCGGGGGGGGGGGGGACTGGATGGTATGACGTCAACCGAGGGGTGGGGTCTCTCCCGACGGTGGCTTAAGTTCACAAATACTCCTACGAGGGACTGACTACTGGCTACGGAACCCAGTTCCAGTCCAGAGTTTCTAGCCGTCACGCAGCCAGCACTTGCTGTCCGGGTGTTGTTTGCGATTGGCTCTGATATGCGTAGCAGCATCTTGCACCTCTGTCTGTTCTAGCTAAGTCTTGAGAGGTTGTTTTCCACCTGGAACCATGGGCGTCGAGAAGCTGTTCACCAGTTATCGTTCCAGTAACCAGTGAGTAGAAATTAGGACTGGCCGAAATTGCTCCTCTCCTCCATTGTGCATCGCAATTCCAACACGATTTCGATCAAACGTCACTCGAAACAAACAGGAAACCAAAGAGCTGCTTGAAATATTTACGACAATTTTTTTATTCTAATTATTTTTTTATTTATTGAAAAAAATATTCAATATTGAAAAATTAATATAAATATATGTAATTGATTATCATCGTTTTTTCCGGGTTGATATTAAGAATGTTGTTTGTGTAAATTTTAAAAATATAATTCAACTAACATTGAGTTCATAATTAAAAACAAGTTTTTAAAATATTTTGTTATTTTTTTTTCCTATAAAAATTTGTGGAGAGTTCTTAATTGAAAAGTTTTTGTTTTTCCGAGAGTAGCAGAGTTGTTGATTCACAAAGAGAAACAAAGAGGTTGTCCTCTGCTTGATGCAAATAGACATACACACATATATATCGAAATTATATATATTATTTATTTCTTTGAGTATAGTTTCGAAGACTTGGTCTTCATCAACAGTCTTTTTTTAATTATTAATATTGTTTTTCATGGAGTCAATACCGTATGGATATTGAAAATTTTCGATCTTTACTTAGCTGGGAGCCAGTTAAAATTATATATATACAGATATATAATTTCGAAATATATGTGTGAATGTTTATTTGCATCAAGCAGAGGACAACCTCGTTGTTTCTCTTTGAGAATTCTCAATATTTTTTAGTCTTTTTTTAATATTTAATCTATTGGTAGATTCTTGTTTATGATTTTCAACATAATAATGTATAATATCACCTAGAGAATACCATTAATGAACGGGTAAATTAAGTAAATATTTATTTACCTTAATGGGATTACTAATGTGTTTTTGGATCCTTAAGTAATTTATTTAACGATTCAATAATTCTAATTCTATTGAGAGTTCCTTCTAAAAAAATACCCAGGTATTTTTTTAATCTGATGAATTATATTTTTAAAAAAATTAAAAAACATGCTTCTAAAAAGTAGAAAATAATGTAATACTTAATCAAAATGATTGGGGTACAGAAACTTTTAATTAATATCGATAAAGTGCCTCACGCTTTTTGATTAACTATTAGATTATTTTGTACTTTTTAGAAGCGTGTTTTTTAGTTTTTTTTTAACATAATTAATTTTTTACTATTTAGTCTTAATTATTTTTATAGAGAAATGTTTGCAGAATTTAACAGAACAAAAGTCACATTGATAGATACATACAGGTGAAGCTAATATAAAGCATGTAAAAGTGAGATACTTATCATCGAGGGGTGAACCGCGATTTGAATTAGGTGTACACCGTCTTTGGAATTATTTGTAATTACTTTAGAATTCATTAGATAATCTATTGTCATCTATTGTCTTCTACTTGGAAATGAAAGTGGATGTGGAAGTAGGTGTACAGGATTTTAGGTTGCGGTTCACCCCTCGATTATCATTAAAGATAGGAGCATTATAAATAAAAATCAGATATTTATACAGCAAAAAGGGCCCAAATTCACCATAAAATATGCAATAAAAAATTTGTAATTTGTCTGTAGGAATGTTCGTTGTATTTTACTCAATTTTTACAAAAAATAAAACAATCAAAAAAAAAATTATTGAAATAATTCTGAATTGAAGTTAATTACTAGATGCATTTCAAAGTTATCTTCAGGGGAATTAAAACGCCTTGTTGTCTAGTAGGTGTTTACGTATATAAGTAGAAAAATACCTTCTTACGTCCTCCGATGTTACAGGTGCATACTAAATTTTCAAAGTATTACAGAATTCACAAAGAGAAACAAAGAGGTTGTCCTCTGCTTGATGCAAAATAAACACACACACATATATTTCGAAATTATATATATATATATAATTTATTTGTTTGGGACTATAGTTTTCGAACACTTGGTCTTTATCGTCAGTCTTTTTTTAATTATAAATATTATTCATACCTTATAATTAAAAAAGACAGATGATGAAGACCAAGTCCTCGAAACTATAGTCTCAAACAAATAAATGAGTCGTTTATTTTGAAAGTGGCCTAAGTTCATTATTTGTTATTTTGAGATATTTGTATTTATATTTTAATATATTTTGATGTATTTATTTTGACGAATTCATGATGATATTGTACTATGATATTATAAATTTGAAAAGAAGACATCTATGCCTAACTAAATCTGTCATTAATTATTTTTTTTCAAAATTGGAGTTAGACCACTTTCAAAATAAACGGCTCAAATAATATATATATATATATCATATATATAATTTCGATATGTGTGTTTGTTTATTTGCATCAAGCAGAGGACAACCTCTTTGTTTCTCTTTGTGAATCAACAACTCTGCTACTCTCGGAAAAACAAAAACTTTTCAATTATTACAGAATTATTTATTGACTTCCATAAACTAACCGCCCGAAATGGGGGGGGGGGTCAATAAATGAAAATCTTTGCCATTTACCAAACTCAACCAAATTTTGTATACATAATCAGTGGGTCCCAGGAGTCTAAAAATGCAAAAACTAACCCCCCCTACATGATTATAAATAATTTTATTAAATATTAAATATAAGTGAGGGGACAGGTTGTATGGTAAAGTCCTGTGGATGGCCACATCAGAACACGTCAGCTTATTTGAAGTCGGTTTTATTTTTTTTGTTTTAAATTCTTGAATCTACTTTAATTCCGATAACTGTCTATTTTTTAGATATGAATTAAAATATAATAAACTGGAGAGCAAATGTTTGGACGAGGAAGCCAAAAACGAGAGATCATCTCTTGAGAAGACTTCAATGAATATCATCAATGATCCGATCGAAGAGAGCGATGAAAAAAAAATAGAAAACTGCGATAACAATGAAAGTGAAGAGGAAGATATCGAGCTGATTGGTAAAGGTCTCCAGGGTCTTCAATTGGAAATCGAGAGTGATTCCTCTAAGAGTGAGGAAAATGGTCAAGATGGACTCTGTTCCCGAGGACCTATCAAGTTCGAAAGATCTTTTCCGATTCACTCACTGAAACCATATGAGGTAGGTAGTACCTATATCATTCACTATCTATTGGCGAATCTAGTCAATATTATTTGATTATATGAAAGTAATGGAAGGCAGCCCAAGGATAGTGAAGAGAGAAAAAATTATCGCAATAAGGTGTATTTATTGGACTGTCATTCTCTTTTTTACTTTACCATACAGGGTATGGTCAAGTATTGTAATCGTGCATCAAAAAAGTGGTTTTTTCCTTCTTTTTTTCGAAATATCTAAAAAACGGCTTAAACTATTTTGATTAAAAAAATTGAGCGAAACCATGGCATTTCGGTCTACAAAAAAGCTCTAATAAGTGAACATCGAAAAAATTATATTTTTCGAGATAATAATTGTTTTATCAAAATGTCTGTTAGTCTGGTTGTCTGTCTGTTAGTCTGTGCGTTTCCAAATTTTTGTGGACGAGCTAGCTCAACAACTAGTGTGAATTTCGAAACCAAATTTCTCACGTAGTTTTGGTCCATTGAGATTAAGAGCTGATTAGATTTTTGTGCATATCGACCCAAAATTAAGGGGGAGGGGGGGTTAAAAATTAAAAATCTAGGCCATTTGAGCAAACTCAACCAAATTTTGTATACATAATAAGTGGACCCCCAGAAGTCTAAAAATGCAAAAACTAACCGCCCAAAATGGAGGGAGGTTTAGGGTCAAAAAATGAAAATCATTGTATCATTTACCAAACTCAACCAAATTTTGTATACTATAATACAGTGGACTCCCAGAACTATAAAAATGCAAAAACTAACCCCCCCCCCCACCTACATGATTATAAATAATTTTAGGGGCCAGGTTGTATGGTAAAGTCAAGTGGATGGCCACATCAGAACACGTCAGCTTATTTTTCTCCTTTTCTTTTAAACCAACGTTTTGGAAGATTCTTCCCTCCTTCTTCATAGTTTCAAAAGTTCAATGAAGCAAACAACAAGATGCTTCCTTCTTCTCTCCTCCAACAGTGTTTGAAATTTTTTCCTTAGCAGAAGCATTAAGGTAGTTCTTTCGCGATAATCCACACAAAAGTGTGACTCACACCTGACAAACTCTTTGTGCATATTAATTTCTACTTAATTATAATTTGTGTATATTAATTCTACCTAATTACAAACTTCCCCAACTATTAAATATAATGGGGTAGGAGTGTTTTTTTCAAACTTTATGGTAAACTAAAGCTGAAATTTTTCACATAACCTATATTTTATTTCTATTGTAATTTTGCTAACAAATTCTAAAAGTATCAAAATATTGACGACAGACAAGTTATTAAGGAGGTTCTTTGGCGAGAATCCACACGAAAAGTTTTAGCCTCGTAACCAATCTATAAATATGAACGGTGCTAAAATTTTAGGTTATGTTTTTTAACGTGACTGTACTTCGCACACTACTATATCCTGTTTATGAATGGATCGATTCCAAGCCATTGATCTTATATTCCCTCCACTAAAAATAATCGCCCAAATATGTTTTTTTATTTTTAATTTTTTTTATCGAAACTTCGAAATAAATAATTTCAATTTTTTTTTTAAGTTACTCCGAATATATTATTCTAACAAATATTAGTTTTTCATCAAGATGGTGAAATTCCTTCAATGAAAAAAATAAAATAATGATCATTTTCCCACCCTTTCCCAACTACCATATGTAAAAAATTTCATTTTTAATTGCAATTATTTGATGTTTGGTGTGATAAATCGTCTTCACATTTTAACAGTGTGTTTATTATGCTTTTAATGGCTTATATTCCATGTTCAAAGTTTCGAGAACTTCTTGCTTTTATGAAAGAACTACCTTAAATATATTTTTTTTTCTTTAGTTAAAACTGCTGGAGGAAAGAAGAAGGAAGCATCTTGTTTCCTTCCTTCCTTTGAAACCCTGAAGAAGGGGGAAGAATCCTCCGAAACGTTGGTTTGAAAGGAAAAGAGAAAAAAAGAGAATGACAGTCCAATAAATACACCTTATTTCGAAATGCGATAATTTTTTCTTTCTTCACTATTCTTGGGCTGCGTCTTCCATTACTTTAAACCGAGGGGTGAACCGCGATTGGAATTAAGTGTGCAATTTTTTGGAATTATGTGGAATTATTTTGGAATTCATTAGATAATGTCCCTTCATCTATTGGAAATGAAAGTGGAACTGGAAGTAGGTGTACACGATATTAGGTCGCGGTTCACCCCTCGCTTTCAAATGAAAATTCTACCAGTCCGTCTCTCTCCAGAGAGAAAATTTCTTCAAATATTATTTGATTATCTTTATAATATATATAAATGTAAGGCTTATTCCACAGTGGAGTAGTTTTTTCTCTGATCTAACATATTATAGTTACTTTAAGGGTTGATCGTATGTTTCCTACATTTGATTCAATCGCGAATCAAATGTAGGTGGTTTTTGTCAAATATTGAGTGAAAATAATATCTGAACTTATATATTTCTAACTTGAAATAATAATGTTAAATAAATTTCTAATTTTTCTCATTAATATATCAAAGAATAATTGATATATTAACGAAAATTGTTTTGACCGCGCTTTTTTGAAAAATATATATATATCTCGCGAAACTACTGCGGATGATACTATTGGAGTCTGCGGAGTCTTAGGTCTGGACCAAGAGAGAAAAAGATATGATCCATTTAGCTACAATCCAACGTCATTTTTGCGTATAGCCCTCATGACATTCGGATGGATCACCAAATGAATTTGAAATCTAAGATGTTATATATTCAATCTCCCATCCCAGAGATCCCGGTCTATTAGCATGTATGTTAGATGCTTGCCATTAATTAATCGTATGTTTCCTACATTTGATTCAATCGCGAATCAAATGTAGGTGATTTTTGTCAAATATTGAGTGAAAATAATATCTGAACTTTATATATTTCTAACTTGAAATAATGATGTTAAATAAATTATAAATTTATTTAAGGGTTGAGAACAAACACTTAATGCATCTTTTAATAATAGATTTAAAGTCATATTAAAAAATCATGTACCACTATGTAATCAAAAACATTTTACCTATTGATTGTTTTATATAATTATACAAATATACCTATACAAATCTTTATGAAAATCAATCTTCAAAAGTTTATTAGAATAGCAAACTTTTCGAGAGAAATTCTCCCTTTATCAATGGAAATTTGAAAAAATAGTTGCTTTAACAAGGAATATAAAGCAACTATAAACAAACAAATATTTTGAAAAAGACAATAATACAGATTGTAATTAAATTGAAAGTTTTTGCCGAGAGTAGCAGAATTTTTATATATTGAAGGAGACAATAAAGAGTAGTGTCTTCTGCTGGAATTATAATTTTTATTTATAATGAAACTATAGTCTCATTATAAATAAAATTTATAATTCCAGCAGAAGACACACTACTTTATTGTTTCCTTCAATATACAGATTGTCTTGGAGATTAAATCACCTTGAATAAAAATAAAATATATTTATATTTTTTCTTTTAATTCAACGTAATTTCATCTATAAGAAAATTGTTATCATTATCTATTTTCAAAATATTTATTTATGTTTATAGTTAATTTATCATTTCTTTTTAAAGAAGCTATTTTTTCAAAAATTTCCATTGATAAATGGAGAATTTCTCCTGAAACGTCTGCAATTTTAATAAACATTTCTAGATTTTTCTATAAAAGATTTGTATTTATATATATATATATATGTATTTTATTATATGTACCTAAGTGAAAGTAAAAATTCCTTTAGAAGCTAAAAAAGTCATATTATCTTAAGAAATACATCGAAAATATTTTATAATATAATTCAATTTAAAAATACACCCTCACTAATTATTTTTTCTTCCAGTTCAACAACATAATAACCGAATCTCCTGAGAGATATTCCAGTTCCCCAGATGAGGTGAGAGAAGTCATTTGATCTTTTTATTTTCTTTTAATATTCTCATTGCAAATATTTAAGAAATCTTACATATAAATTATTTATTAAATTGTTAATTATTTAATCGAAGGAGACAATAAAAGAGTGTGTCTTCTGCTGGAATTATAAATTGTATTTATTTATAACGAGACTATAGTTTCGAGGGCTTTGCCCTCTTCATCAGTCTATTACAATTGATTCACAGGAATTAATTTATTATTCATATCATCACTCTTTTATTATTTCATCCAACATATAAAAATTCTGCTACTCTCGGCACAAAAACTTTCAATTTAATTATTTAATCATTATTATTTGATAATCAACTTAAATAATTGTTAAAAATAATTATTAAGATTTTTTGAGATTTAATTGATTCATGTATTTTGTTTATTTGATGTCGTATAAAAAAATAGTTCTTATGAAAGTTGTTCAGTTATTTTTGTAGATTAAATATACGTAAAGAAAAATATAGGGTTCTATTTAAAAAACAAAACTTGACCTTGGAATATCCTTGGAAGCTTGTTCTACGTCGACAAACAATAGCGTAGTTTAGTTTCCCCTTGATATAAATAAACTTTTATTTGAAACTTTTTCCCATATAATACACTGTTTTTGGGTTATAAGACTGTCTCAAGATAAAAAACTCACCCGGTATATATATGTTTATTATATGTACCTAAGTGAAAGTAAAAAATCCTTTAAAAATTAGTAGAGATTGTGGTGTTGGTGCAAGGTGAAACATCTTTAATAAAGATAAGAGTAAATAAATATTACATTTAATATTGATTTACTATGAGTCAAGGATACTAGGTCACTTATTTCACATTAAAATTAAAAAATTAAAAGAAATAAAAAATTTTTTCTTTTTTTTTCAATATATATATTTCGGGCTATCAACCCATCTTCAGGAAGTACAGAAAGTAATTTTAAATTTTAATGTGAAATAAGTGACCTAGTATCCTTAACTCATAGTAAATCAATATTAAATATAATATTTATTTACTCTTATCTTTAATCCTTTAAAAAGTTAAAAAGTCATATTATCTTAAAAAATACATCGAAAATATTTTATAATATAATTCAATTTAAAAATACACCCTCACTAATAATTTTTTCTTCCAGTTCAACAACATAATAACCGAATCTCCTGAGAGATTATATTCCAGTTCCCCAGATGAGGTGAGAGAAGTCATTTGCTCTTTTTATTTTCTTTTAATATTCTCATTCCAAATATTTAAGAAATCTTATATATAAATTATTTATTTAATTGTTAATTATTTAATCGAAGGAGACAATAAAAGAGTGTGTCTTCTGCTGGAATTATAAATTTTATTTATTTATAACGAAACTATAGTTTCGAGGGCTTTGCCCTCTTCATCAGTCTATTACAATTGATTCACAGGAAGAAGTCATTTGCTCTTTTTATTTTCTTTTGATATTCTCATTGAAAATATTTAAAAAATCTTTTTTGATTTTAGTTCACTACGGATAGCACGGGTTTTTTATCGGCATCTCCTGTTTCATCCTACAGTAGTAACTCGCCAACTAATTGTGAACAGATTTCTTGCAATGAACATCTACCACTTGATAATTTGTTTTACCAAAATCAGCTCTATCCGGAAAATAGTCATATTTCAAATATTTTTTGTGTTACGATAAATGAGACATCAAATGAAATTATCCAAAGCATAAGTGAAAAAAATGATCTCCCTAAAAATGATCTGTTTGGTGATGTTGATGTTGATGTGAAATATGGAGATCCAAATTTTGCACTGGGAATACTGAAATCGATTGATAGAGGAAATCCTCAAGTGTAAGTTAAAAAGTGTATTTAAAAAGGTGGTCTCAGGAAGGGACGAATTTTCATTACAGAATTCATGCATTTTAGTCGATCTATCATCTCTCTCTTTCTCTCTAAAAAAAAAATCATTCCTGAATAGTACATATATGCAGTTTTAAATCAATGTCTTTTAAAAATTATTACCTACCTGGTGTATAGAGCGTCGCTTGGTAATTTTTTGCTTTAATTAAAATCGATATATTAATAGGTATTATTTTTCATTTTAAATTCAGGTAAAAATGTTGATTTATTTACAGCCAGAATTATATAAAATTTTAATAAAAATTATTTTTAACCCCTGAAGAAGGAGGGGCCATCCTGCGAATGGTCGGGTTTTTTAAGAGCATGAAAATGACGTTCTGGTAAATTCTCGTATTCAGAATTTGTAGTTTTCATTATCCTTGGGATATCTTTGCACGAATTCAGCATTGAATTCTACCACTCCGTCTTCAATAGAAAATACCTCTAATTAATTAAATTTTCTAGTTTTAATATATAATAATATTTGTAATGAACAATTAGTCGGTTTTAAAATGATAAACGGAAATTTAAAAAAATTTAATTATAAATTTATATTCATACACCCACCTATTAATTTACTTTTATTCTTACTTTAATTAGAAAAAATCAATCAAATTAAAATTTCCAGAAGATGAGACCCTGACAGATCGATTTTTATACTCAAAATCCCCCTAATCCATGATTTTGATCATTGATCAAAATTGTTAGAGTCGTTTTTGAGAAACCAATTTGGTAGAATTGCTCATAGTAGTACCTGGAGCCAAGGCCGTACCAGGGGTCGAACCCCCCCCCCCCTCCTGAAATATATCTATCTAGTTTTTTTTTTTTAATTTAAAATATATAAAACTTTTATCCGGCCACTGTCCTATTTTGGTGCAATTGGGACCAGACTCGTTTTTGATACTGAACCAAGAGTTGAAAAAAGATAAGGACCCAGTCGGGTATGATCCGACATCTTCTGCGTTAAGCCCGCAGATGCCTTTTCCATTCAACTCTTGGTTCAGTATCAAAAACCAGTCTGGTCCCAATTGCACCAAAATAGGGCAGTGGCCGGATAAAAGTTTTAACTTTCGCGTTCATCTAACGTTAACATATAAACATTCTAAATAAAATTTATTATTGAATATCTGAACAAAATTCATCTGCATCGATTCCCCAAAGAATCAGACAGATGGGCATTGTAGTAAATTTATAAGAACCATACTATTAGAAAAATAGGAGAAAACGCGCCTGAACTAAAGAGTTGAATATATATAAAATTTGATTATATGACCTATTCGGGGATCCATCGCTTAAATGGAAAAGGCATCTGCGGGCTTAACGCAGAAGATGTCGGATCGTACCCGACTGGGTCCTTATCTTTTTTCAACTCTTGGTTCAGTATCAAAAACGAGTCTGGTCCCAATTGCACCAAAATAGGGCAGTGGTCGGATAAAAGTTTTAACTTTCGCGTTAACCTATAAACATTCTAAATAAAATTTGTTATTGAATATCTGAACAAAATTCATCTACTTCGATTCCCCAAAGAATCAGACAGATGGGCATTGTAGTAAATTTAAATATATAAATATATATACAATTTTTGCTCGTTTAATAAGAGTAGATAGATAGATATATAAGTAAAAATGATTAAGTGGTGCTCTGTAAATAGAAACAAGAATTGGTTTATTATAAATGTGTGTCTGTTTTTTACTTAATGTTTTAGTAACCAGGATTTACCAGAAACCGTTCAAGAAATAAATTCAGCCGTCCAGGAAATTCCAAATCAAATAAATAATAAAATTGATAGTCCAACATTGGCTGACAAACATATCAAGGGAACTGGTACGCATTTGAAATCCACTTTTTAAAATTTATTTTCTTAAAACGTTTATTTATTTATTTTAGTTAATAACGATCTAAGTAATATTTTCCACACAAATATTAAAAAAAATTTTCCCAAGAAAATTCTACCAAATGGCGTTGAAACCAGAAATCCATTTTCGATACTTAATGATTTAAAAAAGAAAATGAATGAAAGTGTTTATAGAAAAACAGAAAACACTTTGAAAAACTACTCCATTTCACAACTTACTAAAGGAGACGATAAAGACAATGACACGTAAGTAATGTAGATTCACTGAATATTTTATTAAATAAATAATTAGACGATAAGACTATGATGTTGTCCAAAGCACCAGAGATTATTTATCTCACCATTTTTTTGTTATTTCTTTCATCTTTCAAGTTCCTTGAGTCACTCTTATCTCTGATCCATAATTACCTATCAATTACTCGTTATGCCCAGAATTACTTGTTATGCCCAGGAGTCGAGGCTAGTATTGAATTCTATCATTTTTTTTCTCATTGTGTTAAAAAAAGGTCTGGAACATGGAGAAAAATAATTTTCAATCATGATTTTTTTCTGTCTATGTGTTTGTCTGTGTGTCATCATGATTTAGATACGATAACTTAAGAATGAAAAATCGTTGAAAGTTCGTTCTTGGGCTAAAATGTTTGTATTTCCACTAATGATTAGATTTTGGGCATTCTAGCTTTAAAACTGCTGTTTCAAAAGTGCAGAAAATATCATTTTTTGAATGATTTTATTAAGAGGCGACTGTGGGTCAGTGGTCAGAGTGTCGGGCCGCTGTCCTGAAGTATGCTGGTTCGAGACTGAGTCTACTAGTTTTTTCATTAATCGTTCGGGGTTGTTTTACGGGCAATGTTCGGAGATTTGCGGAGCAAACCATAGTTTTATACCCATTGTTCTGGAGAGTGTGACGCCGGGGAGTTTTTTAAATTGATTGAAAAAGAAAACCTAATTGAATCTGTAAATTGGTTATGCATGTTTGGGTCGTTGCGAAGCTGAAAGTAAGCGTTGGTCTCTTAAACCACATGAAGGTAATTCACGCCTGGTTCGAGACTGAGTCTACAATATTATCTCGACACAAAGTCCAAATCAAAAATATCTAGTTTTAGTAAGAGAAATCAAGATAGAAATATTAATGTCGCAATGGTGTAATCGCTAGAGCCAATGACCATAGTTCAAGAGTTCGTCGGTTCGATTCTAGGCAAGAGCGTAAATTTTTTAGAGAAATTTCTCTAAGCGTTGTTACAAATTAATCTAGACGAATATTATATAGTATGTAAAGAAGTTTCACTTCAATAAATCAAAATGAATATCAGATTTAGATATTTATCATTTAAAATCAATAATTATCTGAAAATGCAAATAGCTTACCTAGTCTTGAAAAAGTTTCACCTTTTCCCTCCAATTTCTAATTCTATCAAGAACTTCCTAATTTATAATTATATCCATTATTATTATATTTTTTCAGGGAACTTATGGTA
Organism: Forficula auricularia; assembly: GCA_024734495.1. Classification (NCBI taxonomy): domain Eukaryota; kingdom Metazoa; phylum Arthropoda; class Insecta; order Dermaptera; family Forficulidae; genus Forficula; species Forficula auricularia. Next base: position 3,902,643 of record JALMQS010000101.1, on the reverse strand, counting down.
ATGTGCACCAAAAATTTAACAAATAAATTGGAAAAGGTGATTGCCCTTATCAATCGAATTCGAGATGAGCCTGGCGCGCTAGAACATGAAAATAACCGAGGGCTTGATGCTCTCTACCATGCTTGCTTCTTTATGACCAAGCAGCCTCTCGTCGCTTGTTATATAACGGAAATTCTCGCTAAAAAAAAATACAACATCGGGAGTACAGCCAAATGTTCACTAAAAGGGGTACGTAGACATAAATCCATTTTCAAAATTGATATTATTTCCTAGATAATTATTTTAGAAATATGAGAAAGGCGACACTATCATCCATATGATTGCTCGTCGAGGCGACCACTATGCAGAACTTCTCGCCAACCTTTTGCTTTTTCAAAAGTCAAATGGAACTCCTTTTAATCTTGAGGCTCGGAACGAGCAAGATGAGTTGCTTGATAGTTAAATTTTATTTTAATTAAATAACTTTTTTGGATATTCATCTTAAATTTATTTATAAACAATAAATAAGAATGATTTTAAAATCTTACGTTTTTGTGACATATGATTGTTACCTTAATTTTATTCACATATCTACTTTAGCAATAAGTTATTTAACTAATTTTCAATGGCTAAACTGTTTTTAACACGCTTTTATTAGTTTCACCTGTATGTTTGTTTGTTTGTTTGTATGTATGTATGTAACTCATTTGGGCTCGATTTTTTATGTTAAATTCCACAAGCATTTTTCTATAAAAATAATTAAGACTAAAAAGTAAAAAAATAAATTATAATTTTAAATAAGCGTGTCCGTGACATCCACTTGACTTTACCATACAACCTGGCCCCTCACTTAGTTTAATATTTAATAAAATTATTTATAATCATGAAGGGGAGGGGGGTTTGTTTTTTCATTTTTAGACTCCTGGGGTCCCACTGATTATGTATACAAAATTTGGTTGAGTTTGGTAAATGGCCAAGATTATTATTTTTTGACCCTACACCACCCCTCCCCGCCGATTTTGGGCGGTTAGTTTTTGCATTTTTAGACTTCTGGGGACCCACTGATTATGTATACAAAATTTGGTTGGGTTTGGTAAATGGCAAAGATTTTCATTTTTTGACCCTCCACCCCCCCCCTCATTTTAGCCGGTATATTTTTGCATTTTTAGACTTCTGGGGGTCCCACTGAATATGTATACAAAATTTGGTTGAGTTTGCTCAAATGACCTAGATTTTTAATTTTTAACCCCCCCTCCACCCCCTTTAATTTTGCGTCGATATGCACCAAATCTAATCAGCTCTTAATCTCAATGGACCAAAACTACGTGTGAAATTTGGTTTCGAAATTCAAACTAGTTTTTGAGCTAGCTCGTCCACAAAAATTTGGTAACGCACAGACTAACAGACATTTTGACAAAACAATTATTATCTCGAAAAATATAATTTTTGCGATGTTTACTTATTAGAGCTTTTTTGTAGAGCGAAATACCATGGTTTCGCTCAATTTTTTTAATCGAAATAGTTTCAGTCGTTTTTGAGATATTTCGAAAAAAAGAAGGAAAAAAAACACTTTTTTCATGCACGATTACAATACTTGACCATACCCTGTATGGTAAAGTAAAAACTAAAAAAACACGATTTTGTCAGTAATTCTCTAAAAAGTACAAAATAGTGTAATAACCTAATAAACATAAAGTCAAAAAGCGTGGGACGCAGAAGCATGTAGTTTTAATTAATTTCGACAAAGTGCCCCACGCTTTTTGACTTTATGTCTATTAGGTTATTACATTATTTTTGTACTTTTTAGAGAATTACTGACAAAAGCGTGTTTTTTATTTTTTTTAAATTATAATTTATTTAAATAATAAATTGGAGAAAAAAGTGAAACCTTTTCAAGACTCGGTGCGCTGTTTGCAATTTTGATGGATAATGCAAAATACACCTTTTCGATTGTTTGTTGTTTTTTACTATAGGAACGGATTAAAATTTCAAAAAATGATAACTTTATATTTTTTAACCGAACGATCTAAAGCTAGAAAGTCAAAATCTAATCACTTAGAAATACAAACATTTTAGCACAAGAACGAATTTTCTACGCCTTTTCGTTCTTAAGTTTTCATGGGTATCTGAATACAGACACACAGGCAGGAAAAAAAAATCTCCGCGTTCCCGAATTTTGAACACAATGAGCTAAAAAAGTTTTGAATATTTTTGCGATAATTCATTATACTAGGCTCGCCTACATCCCAGGCGTACCGAGTAACAATAATAATAATAATTAAATTATAATTGTATATTGCCTAGAATAGATGCGTTTTTGAAGAAAAAAATACGCATTAATTAATATCAAAACAGCATAAATATGTATCTTAAAAATAGATAAATAAGAATATCTTAAGGTAGTTGTTTCGCGACAATACTAGCAAAGAGTTAATGCTAGAGTATATAGAACAGACAATAAGGATTCATAATTCATAAGCCCAAAACTTTTTGCTGTTTATGTACCACTACTAGCCAATCCCGTGCTCGTTTGACAAATATGGCAACACTGTCCGCTTGTATATATTTTATCATAGAAATTTCAGATAAAATACATTATAAAGGGAGATTTATAAAACAAAAAGTTCTTAATAAGCAATTGAAAGCTGCTGCGACAATGGCTGAAGCGAAAAAACGTCAAAAAAGTACTAAAGTTAACCCACTTTTTAGGTTAAATAAATGTGTTGTTGCCGTCTTGTTTTTACTGTAAATTGTTTAATGCTGGTTTAGTTTTTTATAACAATGGTAAGAAGAGTTTCTTAATTATAATTAAATATGTATGTAAACTTTCCGGTATCCCGTATAGTGCAATGTATAAAAGTCTGAAAAACTTTATCTTTGAAATTTAATATCTCCGGAACTATATTGTTCAAAAATTGCCACCAATTGATGCAGAAGTATTTAAATAATAATCTGTCTAAATTTCGAAAAAATCCTAAGAAAATGCATATGGTGAAACAACTACCTTAATCCATATATTTATCAATATTTAGCGAGCTCCACTAACGCTTGGCCCAAATGTTTTCTTGTAATGGAGGACAATCAATGTCATAGTTGATTAGTTTATAAAAGAAAATTTAGTCTTTTTATTTCCATTACTTTTGTATTCTTTTTATTTTATTTTTTTCAAAGATTGAATTTGAGGATTGTGGATCGCCCTTCAAGGTAAAAAATAGACAATTCTCCATTAATAATAAAAATGTTTATTTAATTGGGAAATAAAATATATAAGTATATTGTATATAGATAAAAGGGAGAAATTCTCCCCTAGCGTTTGGGTTTATTTAAGCGCTTGAAGATTGTTTTTTTTAAGATTTGTATCTATTTTATTTATATAACAATTAATAATAAAATTTTATATTTCTTTTAAAGAACATAATATATAATTTGAAATAAATACTCAGCTATTATAATAATTATGTTGATTTTATCATCTGCAGTTTACATTTGAATCGGTTTTTTGAGAGCATCTGCAAAAAATATTTCATCATTATTAACTTTTTATTAAAAATAATAAGACTATTAAATTTAAATAAATAAAATTTCTTATTTTTTTCTAGATGAGACTCCTTTATATGTAGCTGTTAAAGTACACGGCGAAGATAATATTCGATCGATTGAAATCGTCAAACAATTGGTGTTAAATAATGCCAATATATATGAGGTAAAGAATAGATAGGTATTAAAATTCATTTTATTAGTACATTTTTAAACTTATTAATTTATTTATTATCATATTTCAGAAAAATTGCCCGATGCAATTGGCTATTAATAAAAATGACCCATCACTCTTAGACGCCATTACAAAATTCAAAAATAAGCATGATTTTACTAAATAAATTAATAAATAGATAGAATTTAATTTAATAAATAGATAAAATTTAAAGCAGTTGTTAAAATTTAGATCTCATTTTCATAGAAATAAAAATGATTCTTAACAATTATTTTGATATTATTCTGAAGAATATTCATCCATTAATGAGTCATGCTCGACATTTCAATTATATTTCCAAAAAACAAAACAAAATCAATTTAAAAATATATTTTATGAAATTGTAAAATCATTAATTAATCAAAATAAATATGATTAAACATGATACTATCTCAAAGTAGCCGATCTTCGAAGCGGTCATGAAAGGATCTCAGAATTAAGGATTGAATATTAATAGTAATTGACTTCTAGTGGGTGGCAAAAGAGGGTTACAACTCCGTGGATCCTCCTTTAGGTTTCCACAAATAATTCCAATAGGATGCAAGCAACACGACTGAGATTATATGTAAATATGCCAACAACTCACAGTGTCTTAGAAGGTCTTTAATCTAAGAATAATTCTAATTATTAGCTGCGCTACATGTTCATTAGGGTGGAATTTTTTTTAATTTTTTTTTTTATTACTTTACCATACAGGGTATGGTCAAGTATTGTAATCGTGCATGAAAATGTGTTTTTTTTCCTTCTTTTGTTCAAAATATCTAAAAAACTGCTGAAACTATTTCGATTAAAAAAATTAAGCGAAACCATGGTATTTAGGTCTACAAAAAAGCTCTAATAAGTGAACATCGAAAAAATTATATTTTTCGAGATAATAATTGTTTTATCAAAATGTCTGTTAGTTAGTCTGTGCGTTACCAAATTTGTGTACGAGCTAGCTCAAAAACTAGTGTGAATATCAAAACCAAATTTCACACGTAGTTTTGGTCCAATGAGATTAAGAGCTGATTAGATTTTGGTGCATATTGACCCAAAATTAAGGGGGGTCGAAGGTGGGTTAAAAATTAAAAATCTAGGTCGTTTGAGCAAACTCAACCAAATTTTGTATACATAATCAGTGGACCCCCAGAAGTCTAAAAATGCAAAAATCTAACCGCCCAAAATGGGGGGGGGGGAGGGTCAAAAAATGAAAATCTTGGCCATTTACCAAACTAAACCAAATTTTGTATACATAATCAGTGGGACCCAAGAAGCCTAAAAATGCAAAAACTAACCGCCCGAAATGGGGGGGAGGGTCAAAAAATGAAAATCTTTGCCATTTACCAAACTCAACCAAATTTTGTATACATAATCAGTGGGTCCCCAGAAGTCTAAAAATGCAAAAACTAACCGCCCGAAATGGGGGGGGGAGGGTCAAAAAATGGAAATCTTGGCCATTTACCAAACTAAACCAAATTTTGTATACATAATCAGTGGGACCCAAGAAGCCTAAAAATGCTAACTAACTAACCGCCCGAAATGGGGGGGAGGGTCAAAAAATGAAAATCTTTGCCATTTACCAAACTCAACCAAATTTTGTATACATAATCAGTGGGTCCCCAGAAGTCTAAAAATGCAAAAACTAACCGCCCAAAATCGGCGGGGGGGGGGAGGGTCAAAAAATAATAATCTTGGCCATTTACCAAACTAAACCAAATTTTGTATACATAATCAGTGGGACCCAAGAAGTCTAAAAATGCAAAAACTAACCGCCCGAAATGGGGGGGAGGGTCAAAAAATGAAAATCTGCCATTTACCAAACTCAACCAAATTTTGTATACATAATCAGTGGGTCCCAGAAGTCTAAAAATGCAAAAACTAACCGCCCAAAATGGGGGGGGGGGGGCGGAGGGTCAAAAAATGAAAATCCTGGCCATTTACCAAACTAAACCAAATTTTGTATACATAATCAGTGGGACCCAGGAGTCTAAAAATGCAAAAACTAACCCCCCCCCACACCTACATGATTATAAATAATTTTATTAAATATTAAATATAAGTGAGGGGCCAGGTTGTATGGTAAAGTCAAGTGGATGGCCACATCAGAACACGTCAACTTATTCTACATTTGTAATAGTGACCAAAATTTGCATTTTAGGTTGATAAAGACAGGACAAAAATTTGATTGTCATATTTCAATATCTTAAGGAGGTTCGAGACAGCTTATCTATCTGGTTAAACTACGAAAAAATATTTTTGCAGAGTGACAACGTCTGCATACCAAATTTTTTAATAAAAAAATGTTAATAATGAGGTTAATTTCGAATACAAATCTTTGTTTTGATTATATTAATAAAAAGAATATTGAGATAAATTTTTTCTCATTATAAAAACATTTATTTAACACAAAAACACTTTCAAGAAATAGAGTTGGAAAGCTACACTATTGCTTTTGTTATATTCTGTTGGCTGCAAATAAATTTTTACTTTTACATTCATTTATGAATAACTAATTAACTAGACTGTCAAATCTATTGAAAAATGTATCATTCGATTCATAAAAGTTGAATTATTGATCTGTATAAATTTGTTGAAAATAGTATAATTTGTATAGAAGTTATAGCCCTTTTAAAAGCTCGGTCCATTTACTTCCATGTTAAAAGGACAATTTTCAATAATTTATTTCTCGGTAACGGGACAGACGATCAACTTCAAATTTCGGGAATAAATATTTAATACATCAATGATTCGATGGTAAAAATTTGAGAATTTTCTTATAAAAATGATAAGCAGTCACGAACCTCCTTAAGGTGTCGCAAAGAGCTTTAATATTGTTAAAATTTGAAAATTTTGAAAAAATTATTTTTTGAAAAATGTTTTTAATGTTTTCTTCTGCATGTATTTGTACAAAATGTAGTTGTAAGACAAGAAAACGATATAAAAATTATTTATATTACAAAATAACAACTTATTGGAAAATTGTTCGAAATAATAATAAAAAATTGCACTTTTATCAAATTGTATTGTTCTTGCGGCACCTCAAGACATGCTATAATCTGTCTCAAAAATTTGTATGCCTTTTTTACATCAATTAACATTTATTTTTTGGTATTACAATAACAATTTATTGTTTTTACATACAAAAAAAAATAGGAAACTAGCCAGATCTGTTAATTTATGAAACTTTATCGTTCTTGCGGCATCTCAAGACATGCTCCAATAACATTTATATTTTGTTTTCGTCTTTTCTACTACTAAAGCCAACTTTTCCACGCTATTACAAATAAGAAATCAAAATTTGTATTTTTCGTTCCACCCTAATGTTCATATAGGAACTTGTAACTTGTAACATGCCAAGATCGATTGACTTGATAGTTTTTTTTGTTTTTTTTAAGAAGAGTAGAAAATGAGGGACTGAAACGAATTCCTTTATCTTCAGTCAATTTCTACTCTGCTGTTGCAGAAAATAGTTAAAAAATAAAATTCAAAAGCACTGGTGGAAATAGGCTTATAAATTTATAACAATATTAAAGAAATCTGAATTATATCATATCTTAATCAATATAGAGTGACCCAGCCAGTAGTTGATCGAATGTTCAAATTTTCGTGTCATTTTCAGTCGGAAACAACTATTTTCACTGGGCCCATTGAAAAATATATTTACTTATTTATGATTTAAATGTTGTCAACTCAGGTTGTTTCACATATCGAAGAACCAACTAAAACCAGCAAAACAATAAATTTTTTTCGGATTATGAGTTGCAATACTTTTAAAAAATGTATTTTTTTAATTTCCATTGTGTCTCTTAAAAAATAATAAAAAAATAAATAATAATAAAATGTGTTATTTTACCTCCTTTGAAATCATTGGATTTGACTTTGATCAAAAATTGGATTCGCCCGATCAACTACTGAAACAATTTTTTTTTAATTCTATTGTTTATGCTCTTTAATAAGGCCTGAATTTTATATTCTCCTATGATTGGACACATATAAGGGATTGTTTTATGGTGTGAGTTTTCTATTAAGATTTAAAATGAAAGCTGGGTGATAAAAATAGCGTAGCATCGGCGTTATTTGATCAACTACTGGCTGGGTCACCCTATTATTTATATATTGAAATAAAACTCAATAACATTTTATTTTATTTTTATATTTTTTATGTATTTCTATATTGCTCAACGGTGAAAGAAAATATTCAAAAAACATTTCTTATTAACTTAGTTTTTAAAACAGCTTAATATTTCTCAAAAATGCAAGTATGTAATTTTTAAAATATTTTATATCAAATGAATATTTCGCTCATAAACTTACAAAACCCGGGGTAAGTCAGATTTTTCAAAAAATCGAGGTTTTTGTTGTTTGGAATAGAAGGATGCAGTAGACCAATTTTTAAAAAAATTAAGAGGTCAAACATTATTTGGCCATAACTAATGGCTGAAATGCCACTCATTAATTTAAATTATACAAATTATGAATCTTTTTACAATCATGTAAAAATTTTCTGAAGCACTTACGAGGTTTTACAAGTTCAAGAGCGATTTATAAATATTTTAGAATGAATGTTGTGTCATAGTGTTGTGTTCAATATTATAATTAAGTAAAATTTTATAAAAGATTATATTTTCAAAATAAATTATTAATAACAAATATTTTTTGACTTTGTGATTTTTTTTTCAAATCTGGATGGTTATTTTTACTTCCATAATTAAACAACAGATATAAACGGGGTTTCTATATGTGGCAATGAAAATCTTGTTTTCTTGAAAAAATTCCAAGTCAACATTACAAATAATATGTATCAAGGTGTCTTGGACTAAAACTCTAAAAAGTAGTTTTTAAAAAAACATACCTATGCAATTTGTTTCAAATTTCAAGGCTGCGACTTACCGAAGACGATATATGAATGATTAAACTATTTATTTTACGACATGACTAATTTACAACCCCTTCCTTTATTTCAATCGGATTAAAATCTATACATGACTAATAACTCATGACACTTGATAAGAATCTACACCAATTTAAAAAGAAATCGTTAGTGCCGTTTTTGAGAAAATAAAAAAAAAACGAAAAATCTTTCATGTAAATGTCCACTTACGGTGTTCCGATTTCAATGACTGATTTATTGCGCCACGCAGAGGGGGGCAGCCCTTTACAGAAAGAAAAACAGATTTATTTACAAATTAGGTTGTAACACCTCATCAGCCGTCCAAAAATAATGCCAGATGTTGTGGCTATTAGTAAAAAGTACATGTTTCGGCGCCAGTAGAACACCAGAACCGAGGCCGAGTGTTGGGAGCGCCAAAAGTGCCCCACAACTGTGCAATGCGAGTTAAGCAAGAATAATAAATAAATATTACAATATTATAAACAAAAACAAAAAAAAAGCTTGCTGTACCCCTTCTAGCCTATATCGAGCTCAAGTTTCGAATTTCGTAGCTCTGAGATTTATGGTTACGAAACGCAGGGGGTATATTCTTAAGTACGTAAACATCAAGTTCCGGTACTTCGATTTTAACCAAAATTTTGTAGTACTTCTTGTGGCCTCCTAGATAGCTTAAGTTTCAAATTTCAATATATATATACAAGAATTGCTAATTTAATAATATAAGAAATATGTAGATAGCTGAAACCACAAAAGATAGATTATGTGTTTTAGAAGACTAATATGATTTGATCACAATCGTTTTTTAAAAATAATTATTTTTGAACTAACTTAGGAGACCTTGAAATTATATATGTGCGAAATTCTGAATTTTTTTATCACTATTAAAATAATTGTCCGTACCGTACAAGTCTTAAAAGACCAAGAACCTTAGGCTTAATTTATACAAGTCAACATTGAATTCAAATGACCAGTGATATCTGATTAATAATAAAGGAATAAACATGTTATTATTTTAAATGAACTATGGATAAAGTCTAGCAACGATTCGTTGCAGCTTATTTTTATAGATACTACCATCGCGTTTGTTCTGACGAGATAAAACCACACTTTTTTCAACACCTCTTCCTAATTAAATTAGATACTAACCTAACAAAAGCCTTCGCCAATTCTATGACCTTCTAGAGTTTAACTTTCTTCCCCAGTCCTTCTTGCCAGCGACATAATATAATCTTCAGCCTTTTAAACCCCGCATCTACAGATACCTTAAACTCCAAAGCAATCCTTGAAATTTATTCTTCTTTTCACTAGGTAAGTATCCATCCGGGCTACAGAGGTTGTAGCTTTTTGGGTATGTCTTTTTAGCGACACGCCTAATCAACTCCCCTCTCTTAATTTCAATCAGATTTACTTGTCGAAGAACTCAAGATATAATAATAAAACTTGAGCAAGATGCGAGGTAGGTTTCACAAAAAGAAATAAAACAAAAGTTTTGAATTCGATATATTTCGGGGGTGAGCCCATCATCTGGAGTCAAAGAAAACTTTTTTGTAAAACCTACCTCGCATCTTGCTCAAGTTTTATTATTATATTAAAATGTTTCACCTAGAACCAACACCTAACTCCTTAAAAGTTAACTCAAGATACTTTATAGGTAAACTGATTTTAAAAAAAGAACTGTTTTAGAGAAAATTTCAAAAAAAAACCAAGAATAACAAAAATCTTTGAAGTAAAGGGGTACTTCCAGTTGTCAGATTTCAACTAAAAGCTTGCTGGATTCCTTCTCGCCCATATCTACCTCAAGTTTCGGATTTCATTGTCCTGTGACCTTACCAGTGCTGAACGCAGACGGGTATCCACGAACATTCGCAGCGGACAATAAATTTTTTGGTCACTTTTTGTGATCTGGGGAGAAGGAAACCCAATTTTTACACGCTTTATATTAGCTTCACCTGTATGTATGTATGTATGTATCTATCTATCTATCTATGAATTTATCTATGTAGGTATCAATGTGACTTTTGTTCTGTTAAATTCAGCAAACATTTCTCTATAAAAATAATTGTTTATCTACTCAATTTAAGGTAGTTCTTTCACAAATGCAAAAATTCAAGAAGTCTTCGAAACTTGGAATATTAGTCATTAAAAGCATAATAAACACACTGTTAAAATTTGAAGACGATTTACCACACCAAACATGAAATAATTGCGATTAAAAATGAAATTTTTTACATATGGTAGATAGGGAAACGGTGGGGAAATGATCATTATTTTATTTTTTTTTCATTGAAGGACTTTCACCATCATGATGAAAAACTAATATTTGTTAGAATAATATATTTGGAGTACCTAACTTAAAAAAAATTGAAATTATTTACCACGTAGTTTTGATAAAAAATAAAAAAAAACATATTTAGGCTATTTTTTTACTGGAGGGGATAAAATATCAATGGCTTGGAAAAAACATAACCTAAAATTTTAACACCGTCCATATTTATAGTGGTTACGAGGCTAAGACTTTTTGTGTGGATTGTCGCGAAAGAACCTCCTTAAATGAAATTATATAAAAATAATAAAAATAAATACATTACATTCTGTTAAATTCCGCAAAGTTTTCTCTATAAAAATAATTAAGACTAAAAAGTAAATATATTTTAAAAAAACTAAAAAACATGCTTCTAAAAAGTACAAAATGTAATAATCGAAAAGTGTGGGGCGCAGAAACATGTACTTTTAATTAATTTTGACAAAGTGCTCCACGCTTTTTGATTATTTCATTATTTTGTACTTATTAGAAGCGTGTTTTTTAGTTTTTTTAAAAATATATTTATTGTTCTAAAATCGATTTAGGATTAAGAGCATCGTTTACATTCACCTAGAGATGACAAAGTGAAAGTTTCTTTCATAGCCTTGGAGATAGAAGCTGATATAGATGCATTAATCGAAAATTATCATATCTTTGAGAATGAACATGTTTTAAGAAGGAAATTCTATTACTTAAACTCTGTTAGAATCTTGTTGATTATTCACGATATTAATTCAAATATAACTAAATTAAATATTTTAAAAAATGTTTAATCAAAATATAAAATACAAAATTAAATATAAATGGACGGAAAAATTTCAAATATTAAAATATATAAACATATTGTAAAAATATTTTTAACATATTGATCCAGTGATCCTACTTTTTTTTTTAAATATTTATATGTATATATATATAAAATAAGATAACAAAGTTCTCCCTTAATCAGATATAGAAATATATATTACAACACATAGAATTATTATTATGGTTGAAAAGTGCACACATAGTATTAGTCTTGTATTAGCATTTTTATTAAAAACAAATACAATAGATCTGTTTTCAATGAACAATTTTGTCTCCAAATATTCTGATTATTATAGACATAGACAGATGGTCACTATACATAATAATTAGCTATATATTATGTTCTTCAATAATATAATTAAAAGAGGTGATGAATAGATTTATTCTAAGGAAATTTATCTCTGATAATGCTTAAGGCAATATGATCATGGTATAAATTGTAATGAAAATAAATAAGAGCAAGACTGTGTATGAAAATAAAGAGAACATAAAAGGAATTAAGAAATTCAGCTATTTGGGAACTAAAATCAAGTGGAAGGGGAGAAGTCAAAAAGATATTAAATCTAGAATTGCTCAAACTAAAATATGGTTAAATTCAAAATAAAAATTATTATGTTCATCCTCAATTAGTTTAGAAAATAGGAAGATGGAAGGATGTTGTTAGAGTTCGTGGCTGTGATGAAACTATTAGATGAAGGAGGAGGTATCAGCCAAAGTTGGATGCGCTGGGTTCAATAAAACACCCTGAATAAAATGTTTCGGCCTGAATTTATTTGGCCATCTTCAGTTAATTGGGTGTTATAACTCTCCTGCCTCTCCATTCATCCAAACCTCTCATCCATGGTGATACATCCCTAGATATATTTTTAGCAACATCCTTCCATCTGTATTAGATGAAGGAGGAGGTATCAGCCAAAGTAGGATGCGCTGGATTCAATAAAACACCCTGAATAAAACGTTTCTAGTGTATTCTATCATATAACTCCCAATTAACTGAAGATGGCCAAATAAATTCAGGCTAAAACGTTTTATTCAGTGTTTTATTGAACCCAGCGCATCCAACATTGGCTGACACCTCCTCCTTCATCTAATACAGATGGAAGGATTTGCCAAAAATATATATAGGGATGCATCACCATGGTTGAGAAATCTGGATGAATGGAGAGGCAGGAGGACACGAAGCCTTCAAAATATCGTGCTACAGAATGTTAAAGATTAAATGGGTGAATAGAACAAACGAGAAAGTTCTTGATAAAATTAGATAAAGAAAACAATATGGGAGAATCTGAGGAAGAGACAGCTCAGATGATAGGGGTTATATTAAGACACGGTGGAATGCTAAAAGATATTTTAAAAAGCGAGATTGAAAAGAAAAGTGGAAGACCTAGAATGGAGTATTTTCCCAGATAATGAAAGATATGGAATGCAGGACTTTTAGAGATGTGAAATGGTCGAGTGGAGGTGGGTGGTTAGATCAAAGACTGGTTTGAAGTCTTGGGACTGTATACTCTTTGATGATGAGATGAGAAATTGTTACTTAGGGTTTCAAAAGAAATATATTGTCTTTGGAATAGACTGCCCCCGGCCTGCGTTTGTGGTTCACAGCCCCGGGGTCCGAGGCAGATCTCATGATGGTCAGCGTCCTGAAGTCTGATGGACTATTTGGAAGGCGAAAGGAAGAGGAAAGAAATATATTTCCCTTGGGCTACTGGAATTACAAACTGCCCTTGTTTTATTGTGTTATTTTTTAAGTTATTATTATTATTCTTTTTTGTTTTTTGTTAGTCATGTCAAAGAGTCTCATGTATTTATTTTAAAATAAATAAATAAATATTAGATAGTCAATTGCGTTATGAAAAATATATTAATTTCAACAAAATTGACTGAGATACAAAATTTTATATTTAGGTAAATTAACACATGATTTTATGAGTGGCTAAGATTCTCCAATATAAAAAAAAAATACAACTTTCTTTGAGAAGTAAAGCTCCAACTCACCGTGTCTTAATTTACTCAAATTGAAAATTGTATATCCCGAAAACCGTATGGTCAAATTAAATATATTTTTCACAATCACATGGCTATATTTTATAAATATACAGTCATATAAGGTATATATATATCCAAAACCTTGTGTGACAATTTCTATCATGATCATTTTTACTTAATATAGGAATAATCTAAGAAAAGCACAATAAACAGAATCATAATATGAATAATTGAATTGTTCATTGATGATATTATTATATATAATGTATATATGTTTGAGAATATAGTGTCGAAGAGCATTTAACTTCAGTCAAATACAAATATTTCTATAAAATTGATAAGTTCAAAGTACTTAGGCCCGGTTGTATGTCGCAAAGTAAATGCTTTTTACCACTAACCAAGGTAGATGGTAAATGGAGCCACTGGTATGGCCAATCAGATGACAGGTACATTCAGTGGCTGTCATCTGATTGGCCATCCCAGTGGCTCCATTTACCATCTACCCTGGTTAGTGGTAAAAAGCATTTACTTTGCGCCATACAACGGGCCTAAGAGTAGTAGATTTAAGAATTCTAAGAAAAATCTCGAAATTATCTTCAAATGAATACGAACCGGCAGATTACATTTTGGTTCAATTTCCGAGAGGGAAAATACAATCCTTCTGACATTTAACAAATATTATCGATTACAGCTCGGATACAGAATCCAGTAGAAGACAATCTTTGAATTTCTTTAGACAAATATTTCTCATTGATATTTAATGCAATGTTAGTCATTGTTGAATTTACTTCTTTCAGACTTTATTACTTCAGAGAGAAGGAAATTAAATTATGAGTAACATTCAATTATATAATTGAAAAGTTTTTGTTTTGCCGATAGTAGCAGAGTTGTTGATTGACAAAGAGAAACAAGAGGCTGTCCTCTGCTTGATGCAAATAAACATACACCCATATATATCGAAATTATATATCTGTATATTAATAATATTATAATTAAGTTCAAATAAAAAAGACAAATTGCCCAATATAGAAAAGGAGGGAGTATATAGTTTGAAATGCAAGGACTGTGATGCGATTTATGTAGGAAAAACAGAACCTAATTTAAAAATTCGATTGAAAGAACATTTCAGGGATTTTAGAAATCAAAAAAAGGAGAATTCACTAGCTCTACATCTGAATTCAAACAATCACTCGTTCCCAGAAGGTACAGAAATTAGATTAATTAAGACAGAGAGAAATACTAGATTGATTAGCGCTATTGAATCTTTAGAAATTCTTAAATCATTTAACAAAAATTCTGACCTCTGTTTAAATAACAGATTCGAATTAACAAATAGCCACCTGCTTCAAATGTACTCTTGTCATAACAGACAATTTTAGATAAAAGAAAGTGGAAAAAAGCCCAACTAACCCCCCCCCCCCCCATTGTTCGGAGTTCTTTGTTAGTTTAAGATAAATATATGGATGTGTAGCCAGAAAATGTTTTTAATTCTACCTGGCTATTCAGCTTAGAAAGAAGAAAAAAAATTTCAAAATTTTTTTTTCAATATCCACGCGATACTGATCTAATGAAAAATAATATTTATAATTAAAAAGACTAATGATGAGGGCCAAGCCTTGGAAATTATAGTCTCAAACAAATAAATAATATATGTACAGATATATAATTTCGATATATATGTGTGTATGTTTATTTGCATCTAGCAGAGGACAACCTCTTTGTTTTTCTTTGTGATTCAATTGTATATCTATTTAAAATATTTATATTAAACTGAAGATAAAAACCATATCTTCTAAAATTCGACAGCATTAAATAAAAAAAAATATAATTTATATATATATAAGTATGTATATAATGTTCTCGGTTGTATTATGTCAAGATATAAATAAAAATTTTTTTTAAAAACAATCACATCATGTTAGAACAAATGTTTCAGGAAAAAAATTCCCTTAAGCATGGATGGTCAACTTATAGAATTAAGCAATGAATATTCTGAATTAATTTATTTATAATTTAGCTTATTGAGAGTAAATTTTATGAAATGGATAGAATTGTTCTAAATAAAATAAAAAATAATTTGTTTTAAGAACTGGAAAGCCATATTGTTTGAAAATTCATAAAACTAGCTAGTTAGAATAACAATGAAATAAGCCAATGTACGAAATACTTATTAGCTAGGAATACAATAAGCAATTAAAAAATTTGGACCTTGAATGATTTCAGTTTTGGAAACATTTCATCCAAAAATGTTTATTAAGACACTTTGATGGAAAACTTTTTTCTATATAATATGTTGATTCGTTCAAAATAAAAATGAGAAGCTAAAAATACTAATAAAATTGAAAATATATTTCATCTTTGTAATATCAGTTAAAAAATTGGTAATTCTACGGTAACTGTGGCGCCGCGATCTGACGATGGATTCCTATAGTACTCACCAAAATAAGACGAAAATGAATAATACGATTTTTCGAGATTTCGCTTAGTTTCCGAGATATCGAGTTTAAAAAATACTGTTTTTTTATTTATTTTATAATATTTTTCAATTTTTTTTTTATAAACCTTAGTTTCATGGGATCCGTGTGGCACCGCTATTTATAATTAGTAAATACCGAAAAAAATTCGAATATGTAAAAGTCGTTGCCTGTTCGGTTAAGATATATTCAGTTCGGCTCGGTTCGGCTCGTATATCTTCATTTCGGGCTGGCATTTAAGGGATTAGGTTGGCGTGCTAACGCCAACCTAATCGTCTAAAAGCCAATAAATTTATAATATTCTAATTAATATATTAAAGAATAATCAACATATTAACGAGAATTGTTTTGATCGAGATTCAAAAAACTCGCCCGAATCGAGCCGAACTGAATATATCTTAACCGAACCTTTCAAAGTTTGTTCGGGAACCCATTTTTTTATCTAAATGAACCAGGGAGATAGGGAGAGAGCATATGGCTAGAAAAGTGTCGCCTGCCTACGTCATCGCTGACTCACAGTCCACCATCTTGGATCTTTCAAAATATTGAGATTTCCATATGGTCCTATACTAAAATATATATCATTTTACCTTCGATTTTCAAAATTATAAAGGTCACCTAAATAAAAAAACTAATAAAAGAACTATTTTAAATCATAGTATTTTCATTTTTACAGATATCTAGAGAAAATTATTTCACATTAAAATAAGATGAATATACACAAAATACTCATAGAAACATATACTGTATTTTATATTAAAGAAAAACGTGCTTATATGAGAGTATTAGCTCTTTGTTAAACATGTATTTCTCATTTGATAACGTTATGTTTGGCAATGTTTTGAACTATGCAAGATGGCGGTCGAGCTTCTTCTCCCCCCCCCCCCCGGCTTCAGGAGACAATTTCCTCGCCTAAGTTCGAAGCTTACATGCACTCCCTATCTCCCTGAAATGAACCGAGATGATGGATAGAACCGAACCTATGAAAAGTTCTAAAAGTGAAAATTGCCAACGCCCATTTGAGACAATTTGAAACATCACAGTCCATAAACTCAATTTCAGTTCAAATTTGTAGTTTATTTTATTTTTACTTTCCGACTAATTTTGTCTAGTTTAAAAGAATCCGTCATCAGATAGCGGCGCCACACGGAACCCGTGATACTACGGTTTCCGTGGTTTCTATGAAAAAACAGTATTTTTTAAACTCGATATCTCTAAAACTAAGCGAAATCTCGAAAAATGGTATTCTTAATTTTCGTCTTATTTTGTTGAGTACTATAAGAATCCATCGTCAGGTCTCGTAGCCACAGTTACCGTAGAATCCCCAAAAAATTCATTTTTAAATGAACTGAAAATTATTTTGGATTGGACGACCCATAGTCTAACCCGAGTGAATTTTCCTGTTCAATATTTTGACTACCAAAGTCACAACAGGTAGGTATATTTTAAAATATATATTTTTAAGAGTTAACATCATTTGATGACATTAAATAATGATTTAATTTTTTTGTCTTAAATATAATAATAACGAATGGAATAGATTGTTAAACGCTCACAAAAGCTTTTATAAATAATTTTTGGACGGTTTTTAAGATAGTAAAATCTTATATAAAATATGATTTTTTCATATCTTTGGTAATAATAATATGAAATAGAGATTCTAGAGAAAAATAGGCAAATGAATAGTATTAATAGCGAATAGATGTAAGTTATGAAGCTTGTCAAAAGAAGGGATTAGCTTAAGATAATCCGAGAGAACTTTCACGTGACAGGTGCAGTAGAAACGGTGCTGTGAGGAGTTGTTGGCCGGGATCCCGCAAGCGAATGACATGTGGAGGCATTCAAGGAAGCCATGGTACCCATCTGAGAATTGCAAAACAGCGATTTCATTAGTGATTTTCACCCAAATCGTGACCAAAATTGACTTGTAAGCAAAGTTACCCTCAAATGTGCTACATCCTCCAGTTTGGTCAAATCGGCTAATTCCAAATATAAGGAATATACGAGAATCCAACCATATACATTGACAACGGAAAATAAAATCCATAATAAACACATTGTTATATTATAACCAAATATCTTGTCATTTACGATGGCAGCAAATATAAAAGAAAAAATTTTAAAAAGTCCAAAAACAAAAAAGGAATAAAGCCATGGCACCATTTTTCTTTCATACTCCTGGAAAAGAAATAACCAAATATAATTTATTGATCTAAAATAAAACACATTTCGCATAGCAGTAGAAACATTTTATAGAAGAATAAAAACATTAAATCGTATAAATGTGTTTTATTAATCAGTGCCGTTTGAATAGTATAATTAATAGCCGGATACTGACTGAACATTTTCCTCGCGAGACCAGCCCCTAGAGGCAAATGCCTGGTCGGTCAGTACGTGGCTCGCCCAAGGCAAGTGCCCGTTGCTTCGCCTGAGACCTCCTCGGCTCGATCCATCCGTTGTCGGTTTTTGTGAATGCTCAAAGGCGCCTCAGTTCGTTTGCCCGGCTCACTCAGGACGCAAGTGTTTTGCCTTTCGCGCGGTCTCATGGTTCAAGTTCAACTGAGCGCTCGATGCGCCTCAGCCTAATTGTGGATCGGCCTAGCCGCGCGAGGAAGCCTCGCTTAGCGTAGAATTGTACCGAGGCTGCCTCGCGAGGCAAAAGGGTCCGCGGAAAACGCCAGAGGCAGCCTCGCGAAGCTACTCGCTCAGTCAGTATCCGGCTAATAGCTATCAAACTGTAGGTCATCGAAACAATTCAAAGGGAAGACAGAATTTTTCATTATTAAATTAATCAAACAAATGAATGCGAGGGTTGCTTCAAACTAGTCTTCGAAATAATTACCACATTGTTCTTTATCAATTAATGTCACACCATTAGAGTGATATTTTTATTTTGTTCTCTTTATTCATGTGTTAGATTCGTTTTCGAAAGTAGGAGAGTATTCTTTCCATAGTAATTTTATGTAGGCATTGTTCATTGGGGTGGTTTCCCGTTGCATTTACTGTATTTGATAAGGAACCTTGAATTTTTGTCAGATTAAAATTTCTTGAGAAGAAAGGGGTTCGATTCTGAGCCAATGCGATTGGATTACGATAGTTTTAAACGCTTCTTATACTGTGTAAAGGACCGTCTATGAAATACCTCACGCTAAATGCAGGCATTTTCGATTTCCCCTCTCCCATTGTCACAGTTCGGCATATTTTTCTAGATCTCCTAGCTCAGTGTTTCTCAACCTTTTGTAGAGCGAGGAACCCTAGAGGACTTATATTTATTTCTGAGGAACCCCCTAGCACTAAAACATGAGATATTTAATTTTTCGTCAAAATATCAACATCATGCTACTTTCAAAGCTTCCAAATATAACATACCGCCGCCGATGACAGTGTTGCCAAATTTTAAAAATTTGATAGATTTTGGGGAAATCGGGTATAAAAAAAGGTCATTTTAAATTACAATACCTAACATTTTTATTTTAATGAATAATATTATTATTAAATTTTTTGGTAATGTCATTGGGATACCCATATGCGCCTTTCGGATCGGACAGGTTTTTTTACATATTCAATGTATACTCATAAATAATATTCTCATCTATTTGAAAAGCAATATTATTTCAAATGTCATTAATAACAAAATAATAATAAAACAATTTAAATGATGTTTTCATTTTGTTAGTAATGTAACATAATCGCTGTATTATAAGAAAGTTAAGGAACTGTAGAGCAAAAAAAATGGTATCACTGAGACAATAATAGTGATGTTCATCCCATTCTTAAGTATTAATGGTTTTATTTGACTATAAGGCAATACTTAACTCTAAATTTAGTATTTTTTCTTTACATGACACATTTTTTGAGAGGTGATACTATTAACTACTATTTTTGTTGTTCTATTTTTTCATTTATTGACCTCTAAGCGCGGGAACTCCAAACCTCCCTTGTGGAACCCTGGGGTTCCGCGGAACCCAGGTTGAGAATCACTGTCCTAGCTATAATTACGACACGATTCTTCAGCCCCCCCCCCCCTTTCTGAAAAAGAAAAATGAATGATAATTTGTATAAATTTCAGTAATAGAAATGTATTCATAGAAATTATATATATATTTTTTAAGAAATTAAGATTTGGGTGTACAAAATTATAATTTTTAAAACAAGAAATCAAGTTTAAAAACCACTCAGTCTATTCATAATATATACGTAATAACAAAAGAATAAATAACAACTTTTTTCTTAAATTTAAATGATTATTTAAGTGGATCTATTTTGATTGTGAAAAGAGAGATCAAGTGTCTTTAACTCTTATGAGGGCCAGTTGTATGTCGGTTGGTAAAGTCTTTGTAAAAGTTGACAAAGGATAAAACCTTAGGATTCACCTTGTGCCCGGCCGGATGACCAATCAGATGACACGCACTTTGATCCGATTGGGAATTTCGCCGGGCACAAGGTGAATTCTAAGGTTTTACCCTTTGTCAACTTTTACAAAGACTTTACCAACCGACATACAACTGGCCCTTAGAGTACCTACAGTCTTTGCTATTTTGGCCGAGAAAGAGAATCGCAATTCATATTGACTCTGTATGACTTCCTAAACAATTTAATGGAAGGTATGCAGCACGAATGAAATTGGAATTGGTGAGACTATAAATAACATAGTATAATAATAGGAGTGTTCTTCCAGAACTAGCCGCGCCCACATGTTGCTTATTTTCAGAGCTTAGAACGTGCAGAAATTTTTTGAATAATATTCATCATATACCGGGTGAGTTTTTTATCTTGAGACAGTCTTATAACTCAAAAACAATGAATTATATGAAAAAAAGTTTCAAATAAAAGATTATTTATATCAAGGGGGAAATTAAAGTAAGCTAATGTTTGTCGAACTAGAACAAGCTTTCAAGGGTATTTAGAGGTCAAGTTCTGTTTTTTAAATGGAAAGCCATATGTTTCTGTACATATTCTTAATCTATAAAAAAAACTGAACAACTTTTATAAGAACTATTTTTTATACGACATCAAATAAAAAAAAATATTAAATCAATTATATCTCAAAAAAAATTCTAATAATTATTTTTAACAATCATTCAACTTAATTATCAAATAATTAATTATTAAATAAATAATTATTAAATCGAAAAGCCACAACAATAACAATTAGTGTTTATAATGATCTTAAAACTACATTATACACAGATTTGAAGAGATTATTTTCTACTTTATAGAACTACTTAAAATTCTTGAGCTTAAAAAACTTTATTTCTCCTGCCAATCCAGTAGGTAGTTATTATTGTATTATCATAATAATAAAAATGGAGCATTTTTTTGTTGAAGAAAGAAATGAAATGGTCTTAATTTATGCGGTGAATACACTCTGGAATGTCTCAGAACAGTGTCGCAAAATTATTAAATTATTTATTTAATAATTAAATATTTAATCATTATTATTTGATAATTAAGTTGAATAATTGTTAAGAATAATTATTATTTGGATTTTTTTGAGATCTAATTTATTTAATATTTTTTTTATTTAATGTCGAATAAAAAATAGTTCTAATGAAAGTTGTTCAGATTTTTTTATAGATTAAGAATATGTACAGAAACATATAGGGTTCTATTTAAAAAACAGAACTTGACCTCGAAATACCCTTGAAAGCTTGTTCTACGTCAACAGACAATGGCGTAGTTTAATTTCCCCCTGATATAAATAAACTTTTATTTGAAACTTTTTTTCATATAATGCACTGTTTTTGAGTTATAAGTCTCAAGATAAAAAAACTCACCCGGTATAAAAGAAAATTGTATTTTCAAGTTGAAAACAGGTTATTTAAAATTAATTTAAAAAATCTTTAACAAAAAATGAGTGGGAGAGTTGAAGGTAAGTCACTATCGTCTAACACACAATAAAAAGAGGCTGAAGCTAAGTCTTATTAGAAAACATATTCTCTTGGCCAGCTACAAAACTGCATTTGATGTCAAATCAGTTTGATTTATTTTGTTTTCATATTTTCAAATTTTTTGAGAAATGTTTCACATTGAGATAAAAAAGAATTAATAGGAACACAAGAATGTTTTTACTGCTAAATATTAGTAAGAAAAAAATTATAAAATGAACTAACTTTTCTGAGAGCCATAACTAAAATAATACTTGTTACCAAAGTAATTAGTCCACCGATAATAGAAAACAATGCAAAAACAATTAGCGTATTTCTCACTAAAAAATAAAAAAAACAATGAGATTTATATTTGAAATAAGGTTAAATGTAAAAGATAAAAAACAAAACAAAAAACAATACCGTGTACATTTCCAACATAAACGAATTGATAGCTAAAAATGTAATAGCCATAATGAACAGAGCCAGGAGCGGCTTGTGCTAAGCAGTAGATATCGAAAATTGATGTAATTACTGTGAAGACTGCCAAAAACTGTAAAAAAGAAATAGTGTAAAAAAGGCAAATTTTAGAACACTAATTAAAAGTAACAAGACCAATCAAGTGAATAGAAAAGTCATTTAAGGTAGTTGTTCCACCAAATGGGTTTTTCTTAGAATTTTTTGAAATTTAGATAGATTATTATTTAAATGCTTCTCCATCGAGTGGTGGCAAAACGAAATTTAAGAACAATATAGTTCCGGAGATATTAAATTTAAAAAAAGAGTTTTTCAGACTCTTATACATTGCACTATACGGGATATCGGAAAGTTTACATACATATTTAATTATAATTAAGAAACCCTTCTTACCATTTTTATAAAAAACTAAACCAACATTAAACAATAACTAATACATATTTTAAGACAATTTTGATTCATAGTTACAACACAGTTTTTGAGATAATAATGGATAAATAATGAAAAATGTATAAAAAAATTTACACTAAAAACAATTTGTCAACTGCGCATTTATTTAATCAGCGAAAGATGTATAAAGCTAGATTTTTTCATAATTATAATTTTCATAAGGTGTAACGTAGGCGTTGATTATATTTGTTAAAAAATAACAAAACGATTTTTATATAAATTTTTTAACTTTTTATAATGTATTTTATATGTCATTTTAATATAAAAATATTCAATCTCTTACAATGGTGCCAGATTTGTCAAACGAGCTCGGGATTGGCTAGAATCGGTACATAAACAGCAAAAAGTTTAGGGCTTATGAATTATGAATCCTTATTGTCTGTTCTATATACTCTAGCATTAACTTTTTGCTAGAAACAACTACCTTAAGAATTATAATTATCATTTCCGTCCATAATTTGTATTAATTTGAAAGTTTATAATGGAAAAATAAGGACAAGCTTTTATGTGTGACTTTTTTATTGATCAGCCAACGTTTCGTCGACTTTGCCGACTTCTTCAGGGCTTCTACAATTATAAGAACATTATTAATATCAATTTACAAAAGTACAATTCCAATTCCAAAACAAACATGTATTAATAGTTTTCCCACCAAATAGTCATGTCACACAATTGTCTAAATTTTCTTGTTATCTTTGTTACCATTGAAGCCCATCAGAAACATAAATTTCAAAAAACATTCGACACATTCACATAAACAATTTTTCTTTTTTTTTTTATATTAACAATTACATTAGATATAAAACAGAAATAACATAAATAGAATGAAGCAACACTCCTTTTAAAAAACAGAATAGAATCTTTTTTCTTTTGATCGATTTCTTTTTATTGAACCATGGTTTGTTATTCATTTTTTTTAATGATATTGATGTAAGAAGGAGATACACCAGAAGGTGCATCCCCTAAAGGCCTGTATGGGATGGCCCCTCATCCATCGTGAAAAGAACAGAGTAGAAGGAAAAGAAGCCGGGATCACAAGCCAAATCTCAGAAAGTTAGATACAATCTAATATCCAATTTACTAAATTTTTAGGGGCTTCGAGCAGTGGTAAATTCTCCGTTCGATAAATTAGGTTAAATTTATCTCCCACTTAATATTTTGTCCAATTTATTAAAAATATATGCCAATGACACTGGCTAAGTTATAATTAAAATGAAAAAATCCATTTTTATCGTTAACATTTAATTACATTTATTTTGCAATTTTTTTTATTTTTTTTTTATTTTTAGCTAGGCTGGAACTGCAGATGTAACTAACTCTTTAACCTTTTTAATAATTCCGTTCTTTATCTTGTTAAATTCACTATTATTTCTAACAATTTCGAACTGTTTCCGATGGTGCAACTTCAAATAGTTTTTACTTTACCATATTGTAATCGTGCATGAAAAAAGTGTTTTTTTTTCTTCTTTTTTTAGACATATCTCAAAAACGGGTGAAACTATTTTGATTAAAAAAATTGAGCGAAACCATGGCATTTCGGTCTACAAAAAAGCCCTAATAAGTGAACATCGAAAAAATTATATTTTTCGAGATAATAACTGTTTTGTCAAAATGTCTGTTAGTCTGTGAGTTACCAAATTTTTGTGGACGAGCTAGTTCAAAAACTAGTGTAAAACCGAATTTCACACGTAGTTTTGATGCATTGAGATTAAGAGCTGATTAGATTTTGCTGCATATCGACCCAAAATGGGGGTGAGGGGGGTTAAAAATTAAAAATCTCGGCCATTTGAGCAAACTCAACCAAATTTTGTATAGATAATCAGTGGACCCCCAGAAGTTTAAAAATGCAAAAACTAACCCCCTCCCTACATGATTATAAATAACTTTATTAAATATTAAATATAAGTGAGGTGGCAGGTAGTATGGTAAAGTCAAATGGATGGCCACATCAGAACGTGTCAGTTTATTTGTATAGAATCTGATACTCTGTATCTAAACTCTTTATTCTCCAGATCGTTATTTTAATTTCTAATTTAATTACTGAACGTTGGCTGATAAATAAAAAAGTCACACATAAAAACTTGTCCTTATTTTCCCATTATAAACTTTCATATTAAGAATTTAAGTACTTATATTTGTGACAAGTTACATTTTAAGAGGATGCTGCTAGTAAAATGTAGTGATTAATAAATCTATAAGTTGTATTTTCAAATATAAAATGTTAATCTACAATATAAAGTGGGTTTCATAAAAACAAAACATTTGAAGGAATCAAATAAATGTGTGACCAATTATTTTAATCAAATTCACACAAATTATTTTCAAAATGAAATTTTAAAATTTCTTAAAAAAAAAATAAATAAATAAAAAGAATGTATGAAAAAAAATATTTCTTGGAAAAGATTTTTTTTTTTGCAGAAAGATGTAGCAGAGTTGCTGGTTTATAAAGGGAAATCATTCAGGTTGTCCTCTGCTTGATATAAATAAACATATAAATATATATGTGAATATATTGAATATAAATATATATATAATTTATTTGTTAGAGAATATAGTTTCGAAGGTTTGTCCTTCATTATCGGTCCTATATATTTTAAATATTTCTCATTAAACTGATGATGGTCAAATCTTCGAAACTATGGTCTCTCTCTCTCTATATATATATATATAGTATATATATATATTTTGCAGTAAAAACCTGTTTTTAGAAAGAACTTGTTCTTACTAGTTAAAACGCTTTTGCTGAATACCTTTATGGCAACTAGAGTTTACTGATGTTGGTTGAGTTTGGTTCAAAGGTCTAGAATCTTAATTTTTGTCCTTCCGCTCTCATTTTGTGTATTTATTTTCAAAAATTTTTAAACGAAAATGCTAAAAATTAGAAGAAAAGTTATAGAGGATGTAATTTTTGAGATTTTTTTTTTAATTTTGAAAATAAGCACACGAAATGAGGCGGAAGGTCAAAAATGAAGATTCTAAACCTTTGAACCAAACTCAACCAACATCAGTAAACTCTAGTTGCCATAAAGGTATTCAGCGAAACGCGTTCTTACTAAAAAAAGGGGTTTTACTGCAATATATATATTTATTTATATTAAGCAGAGAACAACATAATTGATTTCTCTTTATGAAAAAAATATTCAGAAATATAGGGTTATTCAAAAAGAAGAAGAAGATTTTAAATATTTATTTCTAATGAAAGGCAAGTGATAGAGACAGATACAATATATCACTGGATAGAAGAAAGTTCAGTTTTATTATATGCATTCAACATGTTATGCGACAAACGCCGAATCGATAATCCATTTCTTGACACACACGAATTATCTGTTCCCTGGTTATCGAATTCTCCGCTGTAACAATTCGATTTCGCAGATCTTGAAGAGTAGCAGGCACAGGTGTTACATACACGCTGTCTTTTATATAACCCCACAGGTAAAAATCAGAAGGTGTAGGATCTGGTGAACTTGGAGGCCACTTAAGATGAAGAAGATCATGTTGCTGATGATCTTCCAGTCCATCGTCCTAGAATTGTGTCATATCATACTGCCGGAAGTGAAGTGGAGTGACGTCTTACAGGAAAATAAAATCATTCCGATCTTGTTGAATTTGTGGAAACGCCCGAAAGAAGTTCGGATACGCTTAATATTTTCATCTGAGCAGTGCTTTTCGCTTTGCATATCGTAGCTGATCTTACAAAACCTCCTATGTCCGATTTTTGGTCAAATACGTATTATACGTTTATACCGGCCAACTTTTCACGGCGTATCTGTCTCTTGAAACCTTATTATTCTATTCCAATTTAATTTCGCACTAGGGACAAATAATAAATATTGCATTGTATTTGTATGTATTGTTGTTTAAAATGGGTTTTCTTGTTTTCTGGCAAACAATGAATTTAGGACTTAAGAGGTTTTGTTAGATCAGCGAAGATATTCAACCATCTTCTAAGAATTTCTTGTATTAATTGTAAATCTGCTTATGACCAGAAGCTTTGTTGAACTTACAATGAAATGCACGCTGCACTGAAACAATGAATTGACTCTTTGTATACTGCAGCACACAAAATGACTTTTCCTGTGGGGTCGCTATTTTCTTATCAAAAAACCACAGCGTCACTGTAGGCATTGAATAGAACATGGAATTAATTGGTGGGGGATTAAAATATTGAACTTTTCTCTATCCAATGATGTATTGTATGTGTCTCTATCTATTGTCGTTCATTAGAAATAAATATTTAAAATCTGCTCTTTCTTTTTGAATGTATATAACTAATTTTCAAAGCTTAATCTGACTATATTTGTTTTAGGAAAATGAATATGAAATTCAAGTTAATCAACTTACTATGGAATAGAAAGCAATAAGCAAAGCTGCCCTTTGAATGTCTAAAATAATTGCATTTTGGACGATAGGTTTTTGATACCAGGGTATTCTAACGGATCGGACTGATCTCGCTGATTTTAAATTAGCAGTCGATCTGGATGTGACATGCGAATAAACAGACGGAGTGCCCATGCTGGGCGTCTTCCTGCCATAGTTCATCTTTCCTTAATTGAAAATCTGAAAAAAAAAATAATATTTTAAAGTTAAGGCTTGTTAGCCAGATTCATTTGAGGGACTAAATAGAAAATTAATCAACAATTTCCTGTTAGAAACTCTACGTTTCGAAGTTTATATTTCTGGGACTGTTTTCTAAATTAAACGAAAGAATCATCTTGAAAAAGTGGCAGAAACGTAGTGTAGGAAAATATTAATTAATTTTCTAATTATATTTAATGACAGAATAGAAAAAAACTCTCAAATTATTCGAAATACTATATTACATATAAATTGAACAAAGCCTCATTTTATTATTATTATATTTATATATACAGGGTGATTCATCGGTCTGTCCTCTCTTTATAACTCTTTTATTTTAAGTCAGAGAGAAAAACTCTTCAAATATAATTTATATGATATATTATTATCTATCTACGTACCATATGTATACAGGGTGCTCCGTTTAAGCACATCAATATGTAACTTTATATTTCTTAATGGAACACCCTATATATATTTATTTATTTTAAATAAATTTTTAATTTTCTCATTAATATATCAAAGAATAATTGATACGTCAACAAGAATTATTTTGACCGCGCTGATTTGAAAAAAAGATATTTCTTGTTGACGTATCAATTATTCTTTGATATATTAATGAGAAAATTAAAAATTTATTTAATATCATTATTTCAAGTTAGAAATATATAAGTTCAAATATTATTTTCACTCAATATTTGACAAAAATTCCCTACATTAGAGTCGCGATCGAATAAAATGTAGAAAACCTTCAGTTTATTTATTTTGATAGTAAATTAGATTTCCTTTAAACAAGTATTAAGTAATAAGGGGTCTAAAATTATAAATTAAGAAGTTATTTACGTTCATAAAAAATAGTTCATAGTAGGAAAATCCAGTATTTAATACATAATTTTGATAATTTTTTATTAATTAGCTTCTTAATTTATAATTTTAGACCTATTACTTAATACTTGTTTAAAGGGAATCTAATTTACTATCAAAATAAATAAATATATATAGAGTGTTCCATTAAGAAATATAAAGTTACATATTGATGTGCTTAAACGGAGCACCCTGTATACAAATGCATATGGTACGTAGATAGATAATAATATATCATATAAATTATATTTGAAGAGTTTTTCTCTCCGACTTAAAATAAAATAGTTATAAAGAGAGGACAGACCGATGAATCACCCTGTATATATAAATATAATAATAATAAAATGAGGCTTTGTTAAATTTGAATATGTAATATAGTATATAAATAATGTATAATAATGTAATATATCATATAAATTGTAATTGAAGAGTTTTTTTTGTTTTGTTTTTTTATTGCAATCGAATGCAAGAAAGGGCGCACCAGTAAAGATGCAGACCCTATGGATCTAGAAAGACCCTTGCATTACCGAAGAGAAGGGAAAGTTGATTAAGTGAGAGGGTGGAGACGTAGGTGTTTATGCACTGGGGTTTTGAAGGTTTGAAGATTATAAGTGCTGGGAAAGATGGATGCTGGGAGAGAGTTCCAGTTCCTTGAAGTCATGGGGATATAGTTTCAGATAGGCCTAAAAGAGCTGGTTTTTCGTTTTCCAGATGTTGGTGAACGTCTTTTAAATTCGATTTACGAGATAGACCGCGAATGTTGCAAAAATTTATTTTAATGGTTGTCATTAGTAAAGGGAATTTGTAGAGGAAATAAAAAGATGATAAGAAAAATTAAGAAAAGAAATCGGAACACCAATTAAGGCTCTCAAACTTGGATATATTTTTCAATATATTCAATATCAGGGAGCCCTTAAAGAAATTGGACAGTGGTTTTACGCCGGACGATTAAAAAGGTTTTAATCTACCACTTGATTTGATATCTGTGGGGAGAGAATTATGTATTATTTTCTTAGGTATTAGGCTTAATAATAGATATTTTAATAGTTAATAAAGAAATATTTTCTGGAAAGAAAAGTTTTTCTCTCTGACTTAAAATAAAAGAGTTATAAGAGTTATAAAGAGAGGACAGACCGATGAATCACCCTGTATATATATAGACAGAGAGATTTTGCTCTGATCTGTTGATGAGCCACAGGGCTGCAACCCCTCCTGTCCCCCGATCTCTGTGGGAGCAACCCCTGGGCACGGTCTATGAATGTGGCCTGGGGCTCACCAAGCAAAATAGGTAAGTGTGGTTTCCTAGATCAGTGTTCCGCAAACTTTTTGTGTTCAAGGTACACCTACCAAATCAAGAAATTTTAGAGGTACACCAAAAGAAAAAACCAATGTTTATTTAATATTTATTTATTATTAAAATCAATTTAAAATGAAAATATGTTTAATGAGAAATGTGAGCCTGCTTAACTGAGCACAGGCGATCAAAATTTGGAGCAATCGTTGATAAGGCTGCTCTCATTTCTCGCTACACGTATACTACAAAAATACTACACTCTCGGGCAAAGAAATGGAATCACTCTCTTTTCATTAATTCAATGATACTTTGTATGTTTCTTTGTAATTAATTAGAAATTTAAATATTTTTTTCTACAAGTTTCATTTTTTAGGATTTAATGGGCCCTCTACACTATGGCCCAACGTGAGCCAAACATGTTTGCCATGTTGGCCACCAGTAAAACTAGTTAATTTGACGGTGTCTCCACACAGTGGTCCAAGAGTTGGGTCAATGTCTATGGCCTTGTGGAAACGACACTGGGCACTTTCGTTGCGTAACATTGGCTCTCTTTTGATATATCGAAAAACCGCTCCGAAGGCCAACCATCGCCAATATCATCCCCAGAGTCAACCAAAGACCAATACAAGCCAACCCCCTCTACACATTGGCGTTGGCAGATTGGATTCAAGTTGGCTCATAGTGTAGAGTCATAAAATAAATGTAGAATGAAAACCTAATGGAAATATATTATATTGTGTGGATATCGATGAGGCAGTCGAAAAAAGAAGATAATTTACACTATCTTTTTATTCATAAAACCGACGTTTCGGAAGCTATTCCCTCCTTCTTCAGGGTTTTGATTATGACATTATAATTCTGCTGAGAATGAAATACAATATATTATTGTTACTGCCACTGAAAGAGGAGACAGAGGGGAATGTAGCATTGGATTTCATTCACTGACTTTTCAAAAACCCTGAAGAAGCCTCCAAAACGTCGGTTTTATGAATAAAAAAGATAGTGTAAATTATCTTCTTTTTTTGGACTGCCTCATCGATATCCACGCAATATAATATTTCCATTAGGTTTTCATTCTACATTTATTTTATGTTTCTACACTATGAGCCAACTTGGGCCAATTCAAGCCAATGCCAATGTGTTGAGGGGGGTTGGCTTGTATTGGTCATTGGTTGACGCTGGCGTTGGTTGGCCTTCGGAGCGGTTTTTCGATATTTCAAAGAGAGCCAATGTTACACAACGAAAGTGCCCAGTGGCTAGGTGTCTTTCCACAAGGCCATAGACATTGGCCCAACTCTTGGACCACTGTGTGGAGGCACCGTCAAATTAACTCGTTTTACTGGTGGCCAACGCTCACGTTGGGCCATAGTATAGAGGGCCCATTAAATCCTGAAAAATGAAAGTTGGAGAAAAAATATTAAAAAAAAAGGATGGAATAGCCTCCGAAACGTCGGTTTTATGAATAAAAAGATAGTGTAAATTATCTTCTTTTTTGGACTGCCTCATCGATATCCACTCAATTTCACTTATCAGCCCGTCTCCAAAAATTACTCCTATCTTATATTATATTGTTATTATTATATTTGAGAATGAAAATTACATTTAATAACTCGCAAGGGAGGTGATTCTATTTCTTTGCTCATGAGTGTATTTAAGGAAATTGGACCAAATTAATCGAAATTTTTGATCTAAAAGGATTTCTTGTCAAAATAAAATTATCTTACATTGTTTTCAAGAATCAATATTTTTCTTTTAATAAAAATGTTTTAAAAAAATCTGTGAAATGGTAAATTTACAAATCTTCTAGCTTGGAAAGGCTTTAAAAATAATAGACTGTTAGCGAGCCCCTCCCTAGACAAGTTGTCAAAAGGTTAAACATTTGAAATTACCTGGCACAATTCTTCGAAATTATCTTGGAAAATTGGTGCCAAACAAATGGCTTGTTATTTAAAGATACTTTATTAGAAAACGAAATAAAAATTTCAAGTGTTTTATTAATATAATTTTATAGAGGATACAAATATTCTTTATAATCCTAAAAGAAAATATAAACAAATTCAACGGCCTTTTCACTAATTGAATGGTTGATTGAAGGTGTGGTACTTAATACCAACTGCCTAAAAAAAAATGCCAAAAAAGAACACATCTCTGTCTTTAGAAAATTTTGACCCTAATATTGACCCTAATTAGTTCTCAAGCTATTTTAATAGCATCACTAATAAAACATAACAAATAAATATCCGATTTGACTGTAGTAAGAAATGGCTAGAGATTTTCTAGGGTTTTTTGAAACCGCCAAAATTTGAAATGAATAATCTTTTATAAATGAAGAACTATAAACAAATAAATAAATAATTTATAAAGCTTTTCGTTATAAAGAATTTAGATTATATAAAATGATTTTGATTATTTATGTCCATCGATTAATTAATTAATAAGTTGTTGTAGGGAAATAAGGACAATAGCTTATGCAAATATTTTTTATTTTTATGCCAACGTTTCGTCAACTTTGTTGACTTCCTCAGGAGCTCAAACAAATTAACTTCTTTGCAGATTTGTCATTTTATAAATATTCATTCTCTTCTTAGTAAACACATATAGGCATGGGTGCCCGTAGAAAATTTTCTAGGGGGGGGGGGGCAAAATATTTTTAGTATATTTTAATGTAGTTTTAATTTAATGTAGCGTATTTGTATGGTGAACGATCGGATAGGACACTGTAGTAATGAAGGGCATACTGTAGCAACAAAGTTTTTATTAACGCAAAATATGTATATAACAAAAAATATTACAACATAAATTTAAAATAAAATTTATTCTTTAAACAAGAACTTGAGTCGTCTGTTATCGCTACGAAACACATCTTCGATTTTGTCTATAAAGTCTATTTTTTGTTGCAGTTCACTTTGTCAAAAATATACATAATAAAAATACTTATGTTCAAAACAACTTTTGGCTCACAACATACAGTGATACATAAAATAATTAATATAGAAAATATAAAAATAATTACCCAGTAAAACGAGATCAGCTTAGTTACTTTCTCTTTATTTTCTCTTTACTTTAATAAATTTTTTGTCTATTTTTGTCTAAACATTTTTTTTAATCAATCAATCCAGGGCAAGTTCCCACCTTGCCCCCCCCCTGCGGGCGCCCATGCGTATATAGGCCAGTCATCGAAGTTAATTTGTTTGAGCCCTGAGGAAGTCAACAAAGTTGACGAAACGTTGGCATAAAATAAAAAATATTTGCATAAGCTATTGTCTTTATTTCCCTACAACAACTTATTAATTATATAAAATGTGTAGTATTAATTCCCTTGCATAACAAATAGAAACAAATAATATATAGGATAATGAATTTGTTGTTTAAATGAAATAAACTGATGTGGCCATCCACATGAATTTACCATACACCTGCCCATCACTTTCTTATATTTAATAATGTTATAATTTATATTCATTCAAATCGCAGCATATCAATTTTACAAATAGACAGGAGTCCCCACTACCAATTACCCTAAATCATCAGCTAATACCATATGCTAATACTGCAAAATATCTTGGCATGACTCTCGATGCTAAGCTCCGCTGGAAGGAGCATGTCCTGACAAAAGTCAAACAATTAAAAATAATTAAAAGAAAGTTATACTGGATGATAGGACGGAGATCCAAACTGTCCATATATAACAAAATTATTGTGTATAGACAAATCATAAGACCAGTCTGGATCTATGGTATACAGCTCTGGGGCTGTAGCAAAGAATCAAATATCAGGATGATTCAAACTTTTCAAAACAATACTCTGCGAGATATCGTCGATGCCCGCTGGTACATCAGGAACGGAGACATCAGGAAGGATCTCCACATTACTACTGTACAAGAAGAAATAACTAAAGCAGCCAGGAATCATAAATTGCGACTGGCAAATCACTCTGAATGTTATATACTTTATTATAATAAAATCATAAAACGGTCATCTGACTGGATTGATAATGTATAATTTAAATAAAAAAAAAAACTTAAAAAAAACTACCCTTCTCTGAAATTTGGGCTCATTAACAATCAATCATATCTCATTTCAAAAATGAGACCCTTCTATTGTAAATATCAGTTTTATTCGAATTTTTTATTTTAAATTATTTTCAACCCCCCCCCTTCCCCCTCTTTTGGGTCACTATCAATTTCAAATAGTGAGTCATTTTCATAAGGTAGTATAGGGTAAATATGCGAAAATTCGTACAAATCGATCAAAGGGCTTAGGACTTTTATATATTGATATAGCTCTATTTTTTAACCCTCCCCCTAATTTTGACCTCAGAAAAAAATGACTCTCTTTTTTATTATTGATCCCTTTTAATTTTCTTGTTGTTTTTTTTAGTTTGAAAAATTTTATAATTTGAATTTTTTAACAAGCCGTCCTCCTTCTAATTTTTGGTTCGATTTCAACCAAAATCTAATCAGCTCTTAATCTCAATCCAGCAAAACAACGTGTGAAATTCGTTTTGATATTGACACTATTTATTGAGTTAGACCGTACACAATATTTAGTAAAGTACTAAAACGTACTAACAAACATTTTGATAAAATACTTAATTTATATCTCGAAAAATATAATTTTTTCGATGTTCACTTATTAAGGCTTTTTTGTAGACCGAAATGCCATGGTTTTGCTCAATTTTTTTAATGAAAATAGTTTCAGCCGTTTTTGAGATATTTCGAAAAAAAGAAAGGAAAAAACAGTTTTTTTCATGCACGATTTCCAATATTTGACCATACCCTGATATATGGTAAAGTAAAAAATTCGAAATTGAGATTTTTACAGACCATTGCGTTCCAAGGAGGACAAGCCTCATGCCGCATGAATTTCCCTTTATGAATCAACAAGCAGAGGCTAATCTCGGCAAAGCAAAATCTTTTCAATTAAATAAATATATCTCCTGGGGACGCTATCTGGTCCCGGTCTTCTGCGAAGGGAGACCAGATTCTTAGGTGATTCCATATTTAGGTTATCTGCCTTTTTTAAGGAGTTGAGACTTTAATGTTTTTCTGAATTAGAGCATTTAGACTCTATTAAATCTATTTTATTTTGCATATTTTTGCATATTTATGGATAAATGCATATATTTTAATATTTTGATAACATTTTTTATTTGATTTTTTTTATAATAATAAAACTTGAGACAAGATGCGACGTAGGTTTCACAAAAAAGAAATAAAACAAAATTGAGTTATGAATTCGATATATTTCGGGGGTGAGCCCGTTTTCTTTGACTCCTTAAGATGGGCTCACCCCGAAATATATCGAATTCAAAACTCAATTTTGTTTTATTTCTTTTTTTATGAAACCTACCTCGCATCTTGCTCAAGATTATTATTATATTAAAATGTTTCACCTAGAACCAATACACCTAACTCCTTAAAAGTTATTGATTTTTTTTTAATTATTTTTTA
The DNA here is from genome assembly GCA_024734495.1 of Forficula auricularia. Lineage (NCBI taxonomy): Eukaryota > Metazoa > Arthropoda > Insecta > Dermaptera > Forficulidae > Forficula > Forficula auricularia. Next base: position 3,867,488 of record JALMQS010000101.1, on the reverse strand, counting down.
TTTTTATTAAAATTTTAATGTTTCTTTATTTCTTTTAAAAAAAAAGTTATAAAGATTTATTTTTTTATGTAATTAATAATTATACTTGTTTCATACTCACAACAAACATTGTTTTATCTTTTATTTTTTCATTACCTTAACAACTCATTATTTATTATATTATTATAATTTTGGAAAATAATTGTTTTTTATTTGATTTATTTTGTTTTTTAGGGCTTATGTGTCGTTAAACATTAACAGTACATAAAAAAATCATTGAAAAATTTGGGGTATTTCTTTGGATATTCTTAGATTTTTCATTGCATATTTCATGCCATATTTTAGGAGATTTTACTATATAAAAATCTTGACTCTGGTCATCACTCTAATTGGGCTTCGTGATGAAGAGGTAAGAATACAGAATAGGCACTTGAGTATAGATTTTTTATGGAGGGGGGGGTGGTCGGGGACTGAGCATCTGATTTGTTCAGGTAGCTTATTCCCCCACATCCCGGCATAGGTAAAACCAAATTGAAATGCTTTTCTTTTATACACATTAATTCAAATACAGCTATGTACTGATAGGATGTGTTTCGAATGAAAAATGAAAAGAAAAAGTTAACTGTTACATGTATGAGGGAGGGTTGCACCTCCCACATTACCAACATGTATGATTGGAACAAGATGCGTAGTTGAGATTTTACAAATGTTTACATTTCAATTTTTTTCTTTGCTTTTAAGCGTCCTCAGTCCAAAATAGTGTTTTTTAGAAATTTGTGTATCTGTGTGTGTTTCGGGAATGGGGAGAATCTTCTAAAGACACCCCGCGGCCCGTACCGCAGAATAGTGTGGGATTCTTACCCACTAAATCTACCCACCCTCTCTTCAGCCTCGTCTTCCCACGGGACCACCTCCCGGCATTACATCGTGGGAAGAGGCCTCAGCTTGTAGCTCTTGCTTCAGTTTTTCAGGTCATTAGACCTCTTCGTCCACAGATAATTCAAGTTGAATCGGGTCTTGATTTCTGAGCCTTTCTATTGGCCGAAGTTCCTTCATGGTCTGCCCCGCAAAAATTGCGACGGCAAACCATTTAACCTTAGAGTCCAACATATGGAACACTATGGTTTCTGGGATGGGCTCCTCACCCAGCACTTGCCGCAACTCATTGCGGTCTTCTATGAAGCGTGGGCAGCGTGCTCCGCTTCTTCATTAGCATACCTGCAACAGGGACATTCGGGAGTGTCTTCGTGACCGAACCTGTGCAGGTTTGCTCGGAAGCATCCATGTCCGCTTAGTAGTTCGGTGAGGTAGAAGTCTACCTCACCATGGGGACGTCCAATCCACAGCTCAATAGTTGGGATAAGGCGGTGAGTCTATCGCCCCTTCACCGACTCATCCCAGATTTTCTGCCATTGGTTTACGGAGCCGGATCTTATTACTCTCCTGTCTCCCTCTCTCTCTAGATACTTACTTCGCCGTTCGTTGGCTAGGATAGTAATGGGTACCAACCCGGCAATAACGCAAACAGCGTCTAATGATATGGTCCGGAATGCGCTAGTTACTCTTATGGCACTCACCCGATAAACCGATTCCATCTTATTAGCCAATGATTTAGTCTGTAAGGCATCTGCCCAGATAGGGGCTCCGTACAACATAATCGACGATATCACGTTGGCCAAAAGCACGCTCCGATTTTGCTTTGGGCCACCTACGTTAGGCATAATTCGAGAAAGGGCCGAATTCACCTTGGCCGCTTTATTGTTGCTATACTCGATATGTTGCCTAAATGACAACCTATCGTCAATAAGCACACCCAAGTACTTTATCACTGGTTGCGAAGTAATCCATTGGTCCCCTACTTTGATAGTGATTGTTTCCCTTATTTTCCTGCTGGATACCAGGATGGCTTCCGTCTTATATGTTCCGCAAATCTCAGACCAGAGAGAATTTCTCCCTTTGTCAATAGTAATTTTTCAAAAAAAGAAAAAAAAAGTTGTTTCCTCTAAAATTTAGGATTTAGAAAATTTTATAGGAAGCAACTGTTTTTTCTTTTTTTGAAAAATTACCATTGACAAAGGGAGAAATTCTCCCGAAACGTTTGTTTTTAAAATAAACGTGTTCTGGATTGTTTTTATTAAAGATTTGTATTTTTATATATATATATAATTTTAGAAAAAAATAATTCTTCATAAATATTTATATTTTTATTCAAGGTAATTTCACCTCCAAGACAATCTGTATCATTGTCTATTTTCAAAATATTTATTTGTTTCTAGTTGCTTTATATATTTCTTTCTTAAAACAACTATTTTTAAAATTTGATATATGTATATATATGTAAAAGTTTCTATTAATTTTTATTAATCAAACCAGTTTTTAAGGAAACAATTTATTTTTTCCCAAAAGAGGTGCATACATATTCTCAACACAATCAAGAGTAAAAATATTGTGTAAATAAATGAAAAAGAAACAGAAAAAAAATTAAATAAAATCTCTAAAAATTAAATGTTGTATCCTAACTTATGATCAAATAATTACAAATATCTAATTAATAAATTTTGTAAATTTTACTAGAAGAAAATATGTTTAATGTGGTGTCGGAATAATTTTCATTATAAAAAATTTGTATATATATATATATTAGATATATCGTGTAAATTGTATATTGGAAATACCAATAACCTCATTTTTTTTCAAAGTCGGTTAAAAAGAAAGATAATGAGAAAGAAAATTTGGCTAAAGATGAGGTTGATTTTTTTTAAATACTAGAATAGAGATCAAATAAAATTGTCTATTAGAAATGATAGTATAAAATTAAATTAAATATTTTGAGAATTTCGATTAAAAGCAAATAATGCGAGTAATGTAAGATTGTTAGAAATGAATGAATATGTATAGATTGGTGTTTAATAAACAAGTATAATTTGGCCCCCCCTAGAGGAGGGGTGCGGGCGGGGGTGCGAGTGCCGCGTTGCACCCTTGTCCGCCGGGGGTGTTTCTATTGAATTTCTCTACGGGGAAAGAGGGGTGGATTTTGAGCGCAGAATCGATTCGGTCTCGGACGCGTGCGTATTTAAGTCCCCTCCCTAAAATGTCGACTGAATTTCCAGCAAGGATTTTGTAAGCAAAATACCATGTTTCTATCCCGAGCTGTGCACTGAGCTGATGTGAGATCGTTCAAGCCTTCGCAATTTATGACTAACTCTTGTTTTGGACCATGCAAAAGGACCAGGGTCCTATTGGCGAGCATCAGCAGTATGTCGGTCCATTTCGCCTGGAGAAGACACTGGGCAAAGGGCAGACAGGCAAGTACAACTCGAACCATACCTGGAGCAAGCCAGGCTGGCTGATGCAGGCTGTCGGTATCGACCAGCTCGGGCCCTGCACCCGAAACCAGCCCAAAAAACCCGTCAAATATGCCAAAGCCAAACACCAGCAACTGCCATCCATGCCACCAATTAGCCAAACCAATTGGTTCTATTCCCATTTAAAAAAATACACAAACACAAAATCAAACCGAAAATCGCCCCAAATTTTTTGACACTTTTTTTCTCGAAAGAATCGTTTCACAAGAAAATGAAAAATTATTTCTCATCATATTTCAAATTTATTACTTTTTTATTCCCTGACTAACCATTTCGTAAAATTTTCTAGTAATTATATCCTAGATTTGATTGTCGTAAAGAAAATGATCATTGCAAGAAAGTATCAATAAGTTTTTCCTCGATTTCGCCTAGTTTTCTCAAGTGATAATAATTTTATTAGATCTAACGCTATTATTGATTGATCAAAAAAAAAAAAAAATGTTTTCTTAATTAGTTTCATTTTTAATAGAATTTTAAATCAGGGTAAATGTATGCTAAATCAATAAAGAAATATAAATATATAGGTACCTAGTTTTAAATAATATATTTTAGATTCATAGAAAATTATCGAATAAAATAAATAGGTTTAAAACACACACATTACCTAAAAGATCTGCATTATGTATTTGTATTATTTATCTAAAATAGTTTTTTTTTAATATTTTTTAAAATTTATTTTTTCTTAGACTAGCTAATTAATAGAAATAAAAAAAATATTGTAAAAAGTTAACGAATAAGAAAATGATAAATAACACTTAGTATAAGAGATTGTTTTAAAATCTCAGGTACCGATAAAATTACACTAATTTGTTGATTTAGGTGAAACAAGGGAGTAAATTTTTTTATATATGAATAATAAAGTAAAATTTTTCATACATTAAGAAATCAGGACGCCATTCTGATTCAAAAACTTAATGAAGACAATATTTTTCCGTTTTTTTTTTTCTAAATCAAATGAATTTCTAACAATTCGGGGTTTTATAATTTTTAAACAAGTCTGGTTTAGCTTAATAAAATTTACTAAAGTTATTAATTGGGGACTGATCTCTTGTGTGTATATATATACCAATATATATGAGTATAATAAATAAAAATATATGCAATAACTAACATCGAAGTGGAATATCTTACAAATTCGAAGCACTAATGACCTTAGTAGTCGATGCTTTTTTAAAACATAAATAATAATATAATAATAATAGTAAGTTATTAATTATAAGAATGGAAAAAAGTACAATACAAGGCAATTAAAATAAATATTTATCAACCCTTCTAACAAAAAAAAAAACACCTTTTAAAATGAAATAATTTCGCATAGTTTTCAATTAAAAAATGATAAGTGTGTTCTTTTACAATGATAAGTAAGATCTCTGTTTAATACGTAATTAAAAACGAGATGTGAAATCTATTAAGACGATAGAAACGTATTAGAAATCTTTCTGCTAAAAATGTCTAGTTTTTTGTTTAAATATTAACTATCAAAATATCAATGATTCGTTTTCATTAAAATATGTAGTTTTTATCCCCTTTTAAAACCAATTGTTTAGGGAATTGAAAATGAAATATTCGACTTATTTTTATAAAAATTAAAAAAAAATTAGATAATAAATTAATCAAATCATTCTAGAGAATAAAACAGAGTTCATGTAATCGCAATGTCTTCAGTATTTTTATTACTTTGTATTTCTTACATAGATTTTTTTAAAAGTTTTGTAATCAAATTCGAATCTTTCCAATTTGCTAGATGATTTATTTGAAACTTTATTTTCCTTATTTCATCATCTTTCTTTTTTTGAAAATATTCACTACATTCATTGACGAATTCCATAAATGAGATTAATTAAAGAGAAAAATATTTATTATTAACTAATGCTTAGTCAAAAGCTATGCTACACAAAGAGAAACAAAGAGGTTGTCCTCTGCTTGATGCAAATAAACATACACACATATATATATATATCGAGATGATATATATGTGTGTATGTTTATTTGCATCAAGCAGAGGACAACCTCTTGTTTCTCTTTGTGAATCAACAACTCTGCTACTCTCGGCAGAACAAAAACTTTTCAATTAAAAAAAAAAGCTCTGCTACATTCAAAAATAAAATGTAATTCATTTAGTTAGTATTAGAGTTTACTTTATTTTATAATAATTAAAAAGTTTTACTAGAAAATTATATAAATCTATTCTATCTATATGTTTAACTTCAAACCATTTAGTTAGCGTGCATTAGGGTTTTAAAAATAAATTGTTTTAATCTCTAAGAGTAGCAGTGTTAAGAGCAAATCAAAGAGGGTGCTTGATTTTAAATCTTTACAGCAGGGGTCTTCAAACATTTTCTCGATCGGTGCACCAAATTTTCAATAAAAGTTCCACCTGCAGATCATCTTCAAAATGTAGAAAAAACAACTTCAGTATATTTATAACTTACAATCAAGTTGGCGTACAAAATTAATTAATTGACATTTTTGCCACAATTTTTTTAAAATTTTTTATTATATAGCTTTTTTTATTTATTTATTTTGAAGATGTAACATTATTTTAGTAAAGTGACCACATCGTTGTGGTACACCTGAAAGTTCTCCGCGGTGCATAGTTTGAAGACTCCTCCTTTAGAGTCTATGATCCATATATAAAAACGGATATTTTATTCAATTGAATCTTAAAGTAATATAATATGGACCGTTTATTTGGTTAAAGTTCATTTTTTGTTATTTCGAGATATTTGTATTTATATTTTTATATTAAATTGAAAGTTTTTGTGCCGAGAGTAGCAGAATTTTTATATATTGAAGGAGACAATAAAAGAGTGTGTCTTCTGCTGGAATTATAAATTTTATTTATTTATAACGAGACTATAGTTCCGAGGGCTTTGCCAATTGTAATAGACTGATGAAGAGTCAATTGTAATAGACTGATGAAGAGGGCAAAGCCCTCGAAACGATAGTCTCGTTATAAATAAATACAATTTATAATTCCAGCAGAAGACACACTTTTATTGAGACAATAAAAAAGTGTGTCTCCTTCAATATATTTTTATAAATACATAAATTTATATATATTTTATTTTGACGAATTCATGAGGATATTGTACTCCATTGACTGGGATATTATAAATATGAAAGAAGACATCTATGTTTAACTAAAATTGACGTATTAACTCATTTTCTTCAAAATTTGTACACCACTTTCAAAATAAACGGTCCATATATTTCTATTTATATGTATTTTTATATAAGAGTATTTGTTTGTACTACATTGACTATCCTTTTATAAATATGAGAAAGAAAATATCTAGCATCAAGCAGGTGACAACCTCTTTGTTTCTCTTTGTGAATCAACAACTCTGCTACTCTCGGCAAAACAAAAACATTTCAAGAAAATATCTATGCTCTATGCCTAACTAAAGCTCGCATTAATACATTTTTTTTTCAAAATTGAACTTGGACTACTTTCAAAATAAACGGTTCATATATTTTTTTATTTTCTACCCCACAAAAAATTCAAACTTCCCCAAAATAATCATTTAATTAAAATTTTAATACAATTTTCAATTTCAGGTAAAATAAATACTTGTAGTTAATAATCTACAATGCTCTTATAGACGTAAGAACGGACGGACAGATAGACATTGTATCGAAACTAATCGGGCGCTGTTTTATTTTTGAACAGAACTCTAAAAAATAACCACTGAAGCTTAAATTCAACCATAATATGTAATTTAAAAATTTAAAAGTATCATCTCTACAAAATTTAGTTACATGTAGAGATTGCAATTTCATTTGTGAGTTCTTATGTAAAAATTTTTGAAAAGAAAATTAAAAGCAGAGGAAAAAGTGAAAATTTTTTTAATATATTTGAATAGAATCTTAAAAATTATATAAATATATGAAAGTATATTTATTTGCACCGAGTGGATGTCCATATCTTTAATTTGTTCTTAAAAACTAGGTTATATTTGAATATGCAATTTCGAAAAGGGCACATCTCGCATATTTTGATAAATACACTTTTTCATATAAATGGAATCTAAAACCTTCCCTGCACCTGCTATGCCCAAAAAAGGCGCAACTCTAGTATTAATTTTACTACCCTCAAAATGTAACTCAAAAATAAATTTTATAAAATTTACACTAATTGAGAAAATAATGAGTGTTTTCATTCCTGAATATTTTCATATAATAATAAAACTTGAGCAAGATGCGAGGTAGGTTTCACAAAAAAAAGAAATAAAACAAAATTGAGTTTTGAATTCGATATATTTTGGGGGTGAAACCATCATCAGGAGTCAAAGAAAACGGTGCGTGGTTTAGGGGGGGGGGGTCCAGGGGGCGTGTATTATATATATTTGTATTTTTTTAATTTGGTTACCGTGTATCGCTCGGCGGCTCCAGGAACTTTAACTTTTATTAAAGGAACAATTCTCCAAGCTCAAAATAGCTTTAACTTTATTTATTGTAGCTGTATTATAAAATTAATTAAATGATATCTTTACAATTAACCAAGGTGTTAAAATAGTGGAATATGTCCTTAGTAGGCACCGTCCGAAATCTATCGAATTCAAAACTTAATTTTTGTTTTATTTCTTTTTTTGTGAAACCTACCTCGCATCTAGCTCAAGTTTTATTATTATATTAAAATGTTTCACCTAGAACCAACACATAACTCCTTAACAGTTAATGAAAATTTTCAATTTTCAGACATGTGTCATTTTCGAAATTGCATATTCATTTAGATGTGTGATATTTTTACCAAAATCAACATCAAATTTGATTTCAATTCATTTCTTTTTAGGACTTGTTAAGCTTGGCGTTCATTGCGTCCTTGGCAAAAAGGTAGCGATTAAAATTATCAATCGCGAGAAACTTAGTGAATCTGTGTTAATGAAGGTAAGGACAATCAATCGACTTATTTTCAATGAGATTTTATGTATGTTTTTTTTCCATTTTATTAGGTGGAGCGAGAAATAGCGATCATGAAACTCATCGATCATCCCCATGTGTTAGGTTTATCCGATGTTTATGAAAACAAGAAATATTTGTAAGTCGAATTCTGAAGTTTGCATGTAATTGAAAAACAATTATGCATTTAATTATAAGAGAATGCAAGTGTTGTAGAATGTTTTTAGGACTACAACCCTTTGCTATACTAATTAATCTATAATTAATTATTTTCATTTGAATGCTATTAATGAGGAAAAAAACTCCGTTAATATAAATATATTTAAGTTAAAAAAAATAACAGTAATGTACTAAAAAAATTAATTACAGTAGAACCTCGTTTATCCGGACTAACTGGAACCAAAGGCAAACCCAATAATCGGAAATCCGGACATATGGGTAATAAAAACAAAACAAATCCTCAAATAAGCGAATTTGAATTTATTACGATAAAAAAACATGTTTATATCAAAATTACATAGAATTGTTTAAAAAATTATTAATAACAATATTTGAATTAAAAATTATTATCTATGTGAACAATTATTAAAATAAAAATGTCTACAAATCCGATCCGGATAATCTGGAGGTCCGGATAATTGAGTGCCGGATAAACGAGGTTTTATTATATATTATATGTCAAATAAAATATACAAAGGAAAAGAAATTAATATGCCGATCATACTTTTCGACAGGTATTTAATTTTAGAGCACGTATCTGGAGGAGAGCTCTTTGACTATCTAGTGAAAAAAGGGCGCCTTACTCCAAAAGAAGCACGAAGATTCTTTAGACAAATCATTTCAGCTCTAGATTTTTGCCACAGCCATTCAATATGGTAAACCGTGATTTTTCTTTTTCTTTACGTTCACATAAATTGAAATGTTATTTATTTGTAATTTTGTCTCTAGTCACAGGGATCTAAAACCAGAAAATTTATTGCTCGATGAGAAGAATAATATCAAAATTGCGGATTTCGGAATGGCTTCTCTCCAGCCTGCAGGCAGTATGCTGGAAACCTCTTGCGGGTCTCCTCACTACGCTTGTCCAGAAGTTATTCGGGTTCGTTATCTTGTTTAAATGTTTCACAGAGATGATATTCTTCTTCTTCCTTATTTGAATCAACGACGTAGATATGGAGGTTCCCGAGATCTAGACCCGCCTCCGACCAAAGCCCAAACTAAACTTGAACACACTAGTTTAAAATCTTGGGCTACATTTGATATTTTTAAACAATACAATTTTCACTATAGTTGAAGTAAAATTGAAGGAAAAAGTGAGACTTTTTCAAGACTCGATACGCTGTTTGTAGTTTCGGTGAATTAATCATTTTAAATGATATCTAGGTATCTAAGGGCCATTTGTATGTCGGATTGTAAAGTCTTTGTTAAATTGACAGACAGTCAAACCTTAGTATTCACCATGTTCCGGCCCGATGGCCAATCAGATGAAAGTGCGTGTCATCTGATTGACCAACCGGCCCGGTTCTTGGTGAATACTAAGGTTTGACCGTCTGTCAACTTAACAACGACTTTACAAGCCGAGAACTGGCTGTAAATGTGATTTTAATTTCAATATAAACTAATCTGAAACAGGTTTGGACTTGTATTTGGCTTACTTGCAATGCCTTAGCTCTAAAGAAAGAGAGATCATTCTATCCATAGTCATTTTCCTCGGTTAGATTCTTATGGAATCATCGCTCACCCGCACAGTCATTAAATACAAAAAAGTGAAAACTTATTTACGCTAGAAACGCCCGTAAAAGTAACTAATAAGAAACTTAAATTTTAATTGTTCATTTATGCCTATATTATAAATACATTGCCTTAAAATCTCATTAAAATCATTCAACAAATGATATTTTCTTCATTTTTAAACCAGAAGTTCTAAAGCTAGAAAGCCCAATAGATATTCACTTCTCCGCATTGGAAATATTAATTTTTTAGCACAAGCAGAACGAACATTTTACTACTTTTTGTTCTTGAGTTATCGGAATCTGAATCCAGACACACATACAGACAAATAGACAGAAAAAAATCATGCTTATAAATGATTTTTCTCCACGGTTTACATATTTTTAAAGACAAAAAAAAATTTGCATGAATTCAATTCTAGGCTCGCCCAACAGCCTGCTTGCCGGGGGTACCGATTAATTAAGTAAACTTGAGGATACCAAAAAATGTTTCTTAATCAGATGAAAGGGAAATATTTTAAAGGAATTATTATTTAACGGGTTATAGTGGTGTTTCACAAAGAGGAAATAAAATTAAAAAAATTAAAAAAATCTTTTAAATTATTTTGGAGATTTTTTATTTATCTCTATACATATTTCGGGCTATGAACCCTTCATCTCTCTCTTTGTGAAACACCACTATAACCCGTTAAATAATAATTCCTTTGTTTAATATGTTTCACTATAAACCAACACCGCTTTCCCTAAACTTTAATGGGAAATATTTTGATTGTTTTCGTTGCCAGTATGATTTGTTCGGTTTGAGTTTTTATCAGAAAGACTGTGGATCTTGCGAGGAGGTCACCCTTGCTTTTTTCTACCCGCGATGAATGAATTGGCAAATCGTGAAGTTGGAGCAACTGGCAGGCAAGTAAGCAAAGGAGATCTCATGTGTAACTTCAAAATTATAGTTCTTATATATTTCTTACAAAATTTAGCATTTTTCACAACAGACCCAGAAGGCCGTACTTTGAAGGTTGAAGAACTGATTCTGAAGGTCTCAGGTTCTCTACCCCTGTGCTACATAATTAAAATTTGACAGGGACCCGGAATTTCTAACTAAGCGAATAGCAATGAGATGAGGACGAAGAGATTGGTTATGCCTTATCTGAGGACCCACCAGCCCCGACAATATTCCTAACTCCTGCTCTATACCTATACCATAGACTAATATAGAGTGGAAGGCTACCGAATATTGAAAAGTGGGGCGGGGAACATTATTCCTAGTCCTAAGAGGTATTAAAAGATCATAGCCATAAACATTTAAAGACTTTGTCATAGATAACAGTTTCATATAGGCTTTGTGCTAAACGTTCATTTAGAAAATTTTCCAACGTGCAAATTTATAGATTAAAATATTATTAAATATGCTTAGTTCTCGACGTCAATGTTTTGGAAAAGGTTGCTTTAAAGTCAGATAAAGAATATACTTTTTTAAACGACCTAAAAATTCTGAAATGTACTTAAGTATCCTATATAAAATTAACTAGTAATTTATTTCTTTGATTTTTATATGTTAAATCTTTAATAATTTAATTATAGAGCTAAAGAGAGCGGTTCCCGCCATTTTATTTTATTGCCCGTTCCAAACCGCCAGAGAGCTCTGTAACTCGTTTACGCTAAAAAACATTGGCTCCTTTAAGGAGCCTTACACTCTATATTACTCTATGCCCTATAGTAATTAAGAGCCTCGAATAGTTTTTACTCACTTGTCTGCCGGGATAGCCTACTATTGAATTCAATGATAAATTTTCAATTTTGTTTTTATTTGCTCATTATTTTGAAAAATGTCTGGAAGGAGGAGAAAAATAATTCTCAAAAATTTTTTTTTCTGTAAGTGTGTGGATTTCGATTCCAACGATAAACATATGAAGGAAAAGTCTTAGAAAGTTCGTTCTTGCGCTAAAGTGTTTTTATATCTAACGCAGATAAAACTTATTAAAATTTGGCCTTACTATCTCCAGATCTTCCTTTTAGGGGCCATTCATAAAATATGTTCGCAACCAGGGAGGAGGGGTCCTAAAGAAAAGTAACATTCGGACTTTTATTTTAATTTTTTTCTTAATTTGTCAGCAACAAATCGTTTATAAGTGTGTGGGGGGGGGGGGGGGGGCTAGCTTTTGTGGCGTTATATATGTTAGGGGTGTCCCAGAAAATGTGACGAAGGCGAAATTTTACGTGACGTATTTTATTAATGGCCCCTTAAAAAATGCAAAATTATTCAAAAAATATCATTACCGAGTCTTGAAAAAGTTTCACTTTTTCCTTCAATTACTTATTATAAGATTTTATATTTCTACATATTAAGTATATGATGAGTCTGAAAATTTATAATTTGAAGTGAAAGCATATATTTCCTTAAAGTACATACAAATATAATCGATGAATAATATTTAAATATTAGCTGAAAGTCTATTCAATTTTAAGTATGTATTGTTATAAATAAAATATTCTACCGAGATTATATTTAAATTACAATATATATCTTATTTTTTTTATTTATTCATATGTAACATAATAATTATAATGATAAAATAGTGGTATATTTTGTATATATTCTCAGATGTGATTTGTGCCCATTCTTTTAAAATTCTAATTATGGATTCATAGGCATTTGGACTTAGGTGAATCAAAACAATAATTGCCACATTTTGTATATTTTATTTGAAATTTGTTCAATTTAGCTTAAAAATTCTCAAATGAAAGAGGCAAAACGTCACAGTTAATTAATTTTGTTTTGTACAATTAAAAATAAATTACTATTAGGTAGGTTTCACAAAAAAGAAATATTGCTCATGAGCAAGAATCAGTAAACATTTCTAAATAAGGCTTTCTTCAGGAGCTTACATTGATAACGTTAATAATTGATAAATTTTCAATCTAAACTCCCGAAGATGGGCTCGTCGGCATCACCCAAAATATAATATCGTCGGCTTAGAGTGTAAACCTGCTAAATCTATTTTTTTATCATATATGACATATTAATACCGTTCGAAAGAAAAAGAGATGCAGCATCGTCCAAGTAAAACTGCTACTTAAAATTACCATCGTAAGTTTTAGAAAAAAATGTGAAAAATAGTTTCTTTCCATAACAACAATATTAAATTTTGTTTGTTTTTTCTCTGCCCTGTAAAATTTCCTTGTTGTGAGTTAGCAGGTTTACACTCTCAACAGTGGCGTAGCGAGCTTAACTCGCGCCCGGGGCACGATACCTTTTTAGCACCCCCCCCCCCATTCGAAAACCATATAATATTATATGTAAAATATACTCGCAAATTAATAAATAAATAAAGTCATAGGCTCAAGCTAGGCTTTAAATTTGAGACAAAAAATGTAGTTGAGATATCAAGAGTAGATTTTGAAATGTATATGATCATCTAGACACAGGTCGAGTCAGCCCTGGCAGTAGAAAAGACGTGCCATTTCTATTATGAATATATTATTACAGTTTGATTTAGACTATTAGTGTTCCTTTTTTTCCTTTTTATTTACGAATTAACATTTATTATATTACACTGGCACTAAATTTAAAATATATTTTCCAGAAATCAATTATAATAAAAATAAAAATTATCCAGCAATTTTTTGTTTTGCGGACCATTTGGCACTCCTTTGTAAGTAGCGCCCGGGGCACGATAACCCCCTTTTCCCCCTCTCGCTACGCCACTGCACTCTAAGGCAACGATATATTGAGTCTTGTTCATATGAATCTTTTATTTGTAAAACCTACTTAGTAATTTATTTGTAATTTTCTTAAATATGTTTCACCTTGAGCCTACACCAAATTTTGTTTTGATTTACTTGAAGACCGAATACCCACAAATCCATATTTAAGGACGTTCCCTAATATAGCTCAGACATAATAATACAGCTTTCCCCTACTCTCAAGGCAAAAATATTTTCACTGCGTCGTTTCTCGTATCTGACAACATTGCATTCTTACCGATGCTAAAATCCAAAGAATAAAAAAAACACGTCATGAAACAGCTCAATGCGAAATTCCAGATGAGAACAATATAGTTAGGTTGAGAGAATTAGCTAAAAATCTCAAATGCACCAGCTGAAGAAGTTTTTTAGATATGGAAAAATTGAGTGGTTTTAGTACGACGTTGCCAAGTCGCCATCTCTCACTTGCCATGCCATGAGAGAAAAAATGAAAACCATCAAAAGTACCTAACTTGTAACATGTTTCATACAAAACAAATACCGCTTGATACAATTATTTTAACAGAAAAATATTTGTTATAACTTCAGTTAATGATTCTCAGTTTTTCAAAATAATTTCTCGAAAATTACGATTGTTATTTAATGAAACAGTCGTTTTAACATCAATTGGGATAAGTTTGGCGTGTTAAATATGCAAATTTCAATGGTCAATATTTACAAATTTAGTGTCACAAGGACTATTGAAAAAATTTATACATATAAAGGACACTTATAAATATGTATATTCAAAGTATTAAAAAGGATTGCAAGAAAATCGATTTAATAGGGAACGTCCTTAAAATATTTTTTATTGTTTCAAATGTAAATTAGCAGAGTATAAACAAATTACAAACCTAGTCGAATTAAGATATGATATTTGATATATGTTGTCTTCTACTCCACTAGCCCTTCGGTGTGTAGCTAGCTACCCCCCCCCCCCCCCCCCGAAAATTAACTAATCTGCCCCGAAATTTTTTTCTGGCTACCTCCTTGTATATATATGTAAACGTTTTGTTTGATTTGTAATTTTAGGGTGAAAAATACGACGGCCGTAAGGCGGATGTGTGGTCGTGCGGAGTGATCTTGTATGCCCTTCTGGTCGGGGCCCTTCCTTTCGACGATGACAACCTACGTCAATTGCTTGAGAAAGTGAAACGCGGCGTATTCCACATTCCACATTTCGTTCCTCCAGACTGCCAAAATTTGCTCCGGGGCATGATAGAAGTCAACCCGGAAAAACGACTTACTGTACGCGTCTTAAATATTATTTATTTTCTGTTATAACTTATAACATAATAAACTAATATAAATCTGTTAAAAAAAAAAAAAAAAAAAAAAAAACTAAATGAATAGGTTTAGTTGAAGTCGAAACGTTTTGAGAAAAATTCTCCCTTTATCAATGGAAATTTTAACTAATTTGAAAAAATAGTTGCTTCCAAGTAAAGGATTATAAAAGCAACTATTATTAAATAAATATTTTGAAAATAGACTATGATAAGATTGACTTAGAGAATAAAATTATCCTCAATCAAAAATAAAAAATATAAATATTTACGAGAATTTTTGATAAATAATTGAGTCTATATCTAACTTTTGTTAATTGAATTTTTGTTGTTTAAAATTTCGATCATTTTTAAAATGAATCTTTTTACTAAATTCCACTCTTTATCTAGAATTTCGTGATTGTAAAATTCAAATTTGTGTCCCAGGTTAGATGATACATTCGGATTTTTCTGTTCAAATTGAATATTTATGTTCCTAAATTCTAGATTTTAAAAACTGTTATGTCTATCCTATCTATGTCCCGTCACAGGCTAAGCAATCAATTTTGTTAACTAAATTATTTTGTAATAAAAAAGTAAGAGGAATTTCAAGGTATGTTTCACAAAAAATAAAACAAATATATGTTTTGAGTTTGTATCTCGATATATAATATATACATATTTCGGATTTAGAAGCTCATCATCAGGAGTTAACATAAAATACTTTCTAAATATATAAATCGAGATAAAAACTCAAAAATATATATTTGCTTTTTATTTTTACCTACCTTGAAATTCTATTTACTTTTTTATTATTATATATAAAATGTTTCACCTTGAACCGACATACATAACTCTTTAAAAATAATAAATTATTTTGATTTAAGAGAGGATCTCTATCTTCAAATTTTGAAAAATAGAAGTTTGTTTTTTTATAAAAAAATTGTATTTATTTATACACAAAACAATCAATAAAATATACCTAATATTAGTAATGAAGCTGTTGAAGCTTTTATTTTTGTGATTAATTTGATTAAAATTTGAATATTTATTTAAATCACACATAATTAATTATAATTATTTAATGAAACAAATAATACAATATAACTACGACGTTTCGATCGACTTATTCTGATAATAATAACAAATCATTTGATTTGTCATTATTTTTCGCTTAATGGTTTTTAAAAACATGTAATGCTCAGTCCAACAGGGGGCGCTGAGGTCGTCAGTGTGTTGGTTTTTTGACTGTACTGTACATGGAGTCTATATAAGCTTGACCGACACGTGATTGGCTCAGTTAACCTATAATCGGAGTGGGTGCTCATACTTGAGAACGATCGCAGAATAAGTCGATCGAAACGTCGTAGTTATATTGTATTATTTATTTCATTAAATAATTATAATTAATTATGTG
Source organism: Forficula auricularia (assembly GCA_024734495.1). Classification (NCBI taxonomy): domain Eukaryota; kingdom Metazoa; phylum Arthropoda; class Insecta; order Dermaptera; family Forficulidae; genus Forficula; species Forficula auricularia. The sequence continues at coordinate 3,851,089 of JALMQS010000101.1, read as the reverse complement.
TGATTTAAATAAAAATTCAAATTTTAAAACTAATATATTCTAAAAATTCAAATTTTATACCTAATATATTCTAAAAATTCTGAAAAAGATATAATTGACATATTTTTCTAATTAACTAGTTTTTGAATTGTATTTTGAATTGAAACGATAAGAAAATGTGAATTTTTGGTTTAGTTGGCGGATATAAATCGTCACCCTTGGGTCACAGCTGGAGGTAAAGGAGAACTCGAGCTGGAATTGCCCATGATGGAAGTGGTGCAAACACATATCATCCCTTCAATTGACGCTATGGATCCTGATGTGCTCCAAGCCATCTCCAGTCTTGGCTGTTTCAAAGAAAGGGAGAAACTTATCCAGGAACTTCTCAGTCCCAAGTTAGTAAATCACTAGTCTTGTGTATATAATTTTTTCTGTTATTTGTACTTAGTAATTTTTTTTTTGTAATTCTCCATAGCCGCTAATACGGAAAAAGTTATCTACTTTTTACTCTTGGAAAGAAAACGGCGAAGACCCGCTTTTGAAGATGAGACGGAAAGTGCAGCTCGCCAAAGAGCTGAAGGGAGCGATCCTCCAAGGAAAAGGATTGATTCTTGTGCTGTTAATGGGACAAGTGCAATCCACTTTGGTCAGATTTCAGAAGGTTCTCCAATGACTCCTCGACGACACCATTTCAAGTAAGAATTACAAAAATGTAAAGCAAACTTATTGGCTTTCATAAAAATTGAAATTATTTGAAGAAATTTTCTCATTGGAGAGAGAGGCGAACTGGTAGAATTTTTAGTTGAAAAGTAATGGTAGGATAGTGAAGAAAAATAAATTGGCACGTTTTGATGTGGCCATGCGCTCGACTTTACCATATACCCTGGCCCCTCTTTTATATTTAATATTTAATGAAATTATTTATAATCATGTAGGGGGGTTAGCTTTTGCATTTATAGACTACTGGGGGGCCCAGTAATTAGTGTATAGAAAATTTGGTTGAGTTTAGTACAAGTGGCCAAAATTTTCATTTTTTGACCCCTCCCCCCTCCTTCCATTTTGGGCGGATTAGTTTTTTTCACTCTTAGGGCCGAAGTTGCATGTCGATTGGTGAACTCTTTTAACCGTTGGCAAACGGTAAATGGCCTAGCATGGCCAATCAGATGACAGGCACTTTCATTCTGATTGGCCAACTGCGCCATGCTTACCCTTTGCCAACGGTTAACAAGAGTTTACCAACCGACGAGGTGAGTACAACTGGTCCTTTGTCTTCTGGGGGCCCACTGATTACGTATACACAAATTTGGCTGTGTTTTCTCAAATGGCCTAGATTTTTATTTTTTGACCCCCCCCCCCTAAAAATACTTTCGTTATTATAGGTTCATTTTATAGTATATTTCATTTTTCTTGTTTTTTTTTAGTTTGAAAATATTATAATTTAAATTTTTAAGCCCCTCTTTCCCCCTTTTGGGTCGATATGCACCGAAATCTAATCAGCACTTAATCTCAATTTATCAAAACTACATGTGAAATTTGGTTTTGACATTCACACTAGTTTTTGAGTTAGCTCGTCCACAAAATTTGCTAACGCACAGACTTACAGACATTTTGACAAAACAGTTATTATATCAGAAAAAATCATTTTTTCGATGTTCACTTTTGGGGCTTTTTTATAGACCGGAAATGTCATGGTTTCGCTCAATTTTTTTAATCAAAATAGTTTTATCCTTTTTTTAGATATTTCGAAAAAAGAAGCAAAAAAAACACTTTTTTCATTCATAATTACAATACTTGACCATACCATGTATGGTAAAGTAAAAATTATTACATTTCCAAATAAGATATATTTTTTGGACTGTCATTTTTCCCCTTTCTTTAAAACCAACGTTTCGGAGGGTTCTTCTCGCTTCTTCACGGTTTCAAAGGATCAGTGAAGGAAACAAACAAGATGCTTCCTTCTTCTCTCTCCAGCAGTGTCTGAAATTTGTCTTATCTTAACAGAAGGATTAAATATAATTTTTTCCTCTTAATTGATAATTGATAATTAAGGGAAAAAATTCTATTTAATGATTTGTTAAGAAAAGACAAATTTCAAACACTCCTAGAGGAGAGAATAATGAAGCTTCCTGTTTGTTTCCTTCACTGACCCTTTGAAACCTGAAGAACGAGGGAAGAATCCTCCGAAACGTTGAAAACTGAGAAGAGGAAAAAAAGAATGACAGTCCAATAAATAGATCTTATTTGGAAATGTAATAATTTTTTTCTTCACTATCCTTGGGCTGCCTTCCATTACTTTTCTGAAATTATTCTACAAAGCTAAAAAAATAGTATGTAGGTACCTACCTATGTTTAAATAATATATTCCAAAATTTTGTTTAGATTTTTCATAACTAGCTTATTTAATTAGATAATTCAGTAGGGGCAAAGTATTTAAGAAATATCGAATATTTTAGAATAAATTGAATCTCCGAAAATAAATAAAATTCTGATCTATTTATTGAATATAATTTTAATTTAATTTAACTCCCAACACTCTTTCGCGGTCAAATTAGAAAAGTGCCGGACCACTTCATTCGCCAATACATATATCCCAATGACTTCAAGGAACTGGAACTCTCTCCCAGCCTCCATCTTTCCCAGCACTTATAATCTTCAAACCTTCAAAACCCGAGTGCATAAACACCTACGTCTACATCCTCTCACTTAGGCCCGGTTGTATGTCGCAAAGTAAATGCTTTTTACCACTAACCAAGGTAGATGGTAAATGGAGCCACTGGGATGGCCAATCAGATGACAGGCACATTCAGTGGCTGTCATCTGATTGGCCATCCCAGTGGCTCCATTTACCATCTACCTTGGTTAGTGGCAAAAAGCATTTACTTTGCGACACTACAACCGGGCCTTAATCAACTTTCCCTTCTCTTCGGTAATGCAAGGGTCTTTCGAGACCCATAGGGGCTGCATCTTTACTGGTGCACCCCTTGCATTCGATTCCATTGAAAAAAAAATTGATTTTACCTCATTAAAATCAATAATACAAAAATATTCACATGAAATCACCAAATAAATTATAGTACAATTTTAAATTTTAATCAAAATAAATTTCATTTAATTTCCCCGAAATTAAATTAGCATGTCCTCGATATTTCTTATGATGAATTTCAAATGTGGATTAAAAAAAAATCACTAAATGAATAAGTGATGACGTGTTCTGATGTGACCATTCACTTGACTTTTACCATACAACCTGCCCCCTAAAATAATTTATAATCATGTAGGGTGGGGGTGGGGTAGTTTTTGCATTTTTATATTTTTGGTGTTCCACTGATTATGTATATAAAATTTGGTTGAGTTTGGTAAATGGCCAAGATTTCCATTTTTTGACCCCCTCCCCCCATTTCGGGCGGTTGGTTTTTGCATTTTTAGACTTCTGAGGGTCCACTGATTATGTATACAAAATTTGGTTGAGTTTGCTAAAATGGCCTAGATTTTTAATTTTTAACCCCCCCCCCTCCACCCCCTTAATTTTGGGTCAATATGCACCAAAATCTAATCAGCTCTTAATTTCAATGGACGTGTGAAATTTGGTTTCTATATTCACACTAGTTTTTGAGCTAGCTCGTCCACAAAAATTTGGTAACGCACAGACTAACGGACAGACTAACAAACAGACTAACTAGCAGACAGACTAACTAACAGACAGACTAACTAACAGACAGACTAACTAACAGACAGACTAACTAACAGACAGACTAACTAACAGACAGACTAACTAACAGACAGACTAACTAACAGACAGACTAACTAACAGACAGACTAACAGACATTTTGACAAAACAATTATTATCTCGAAAAATATAATTTTTTCGATGTTCACTTATTAGGGCTTTTTTGTAGAGCAAAATGCCTTGGTTTAGCTCAATTTTATTAATCAAAATAGTTTCAGCTGTTTTTGAGATATTTCGAAAAAAGAAGGAAAAAAACACTTTTTTCACGCACGATTACAATACTTGACCATACCCTGTATAAAAATAATAAAAATCACTAAATGAATAAAATCTTCAATGTAGGTATTTATTGGAAATTCTTTAGATCACTCAATTATGACTACTGAATTAAGACGACTTTTTCACACATAGCTATAAGCTATTTTCGATTATTGAAAAATGTTTTTTAACGGTTTAGGGTTGAAGTTGGGGTGAGGTCACTTCCTTATCCCTTGAGTACGCGAAATAAGGGAGAGTTTTGTTTTAAAATATAAAGTAATCCCATGTATAATAAAAAATTTAAGTAATCATTATTATGAATTAAATTAACAAAGCCATAAAAATAAATAATTTTTAGTAAAAGACCGACTTCAAAAAAATTAAATGCAACAAATAAAATAATAAGAACTCAAAAATCAAATAAAATGCAGTAAAAGGTATAAAATAATTATCTAATTTAGTTATAACTAAACGATGAAATTTTTCCATGAAATTGCTTTTTGAAGTTGGTGCTAAACAAACTATATAAGCGAGCTTACTCTATGTTGTCTTCATTACACGCCAAACGTACTAAGTAAGATCCGTCGTGTTTTGGCAACCGACTTCAAAAAGTGGTTTCATGGAAAAATTTCATTGTTTAGTTGTAACTAAATTACATAATTATTTTATATCTTTTAGTGGATTTTATTTGATTTTTGAGTTCTTATAATTTTATTTGTTGCATTTAATTTTTTGAAGTCTGTTTTTTTTCTAAAAATTATTTTTATTTTTCTCTTTTTAGTGATGTTTTACCATTTTACCATACATGGCAGGTAAATAGGTAGGCCTTTTGATCTCACATCCAGCCGTTCGACCTTTTTATTTTACCATACAGAGTATGGTCACGTATTGTAATCGTGCATGAAAAAAGTGGTTTTTTTCCTTCTTTTTTTCGAAATATCTCAAAAACGGCTGAAACAATTTTGATTAAAAAAATTGGGCGAAACCATGGCATTTCGGTCTACAAAAAATCTAAAATAAGTAAACATCGAAAAAATTATATTTTTCGAGATAATAACTGTTTTGTCAAAATGTCTGTTAGTATGTTAGTGAGTGCGTTACCAAATTTTGTGGACGAGCTAGCTCAAAAACTATTGTGAATATCAAAACCAAATTTCATACGTAGTTTTGGTGCATTGAGATTAAGAACTGACCCAAAATTAAGGGGAGGGGGGGGTTAAAATTTAAAATTATAATATTTTCAAACTAAAAAAAACAAGAAAAAAGAAATATTCTATAAAATGAACCTTTAATAACGAAAATATTTTTAGGGGGGTCAAAAAATACAAATCTAGGCCATTTGAGCAAACTCAACCAAATTTTGTATACATCATCAGTGGACCCCCTCAACACTAAAAATGCAAAAATAAACCGCATTTAATGGGAGGGAGTCAAAAAATGAAAATCTAGGCCTTTGGACCAAACTCAACCAGAAGTGTATGGTAAATTCAAGTGGATGGCCACATCAGAACGTGTCAATTTATTTTATTTATAAAAGATTTTTCCATTATTTGCTCAAAAGAATTTAAGATTTCCGTTAATTTTTCATTGATCATATTCAGAACTTGACCAAATTAATATGGGACCAATCGGAAGGTACACCCTTTCCAATGAAAAAAATGATCGAAATCGGTCCACATTGTAGGAGAGAAATCGACGAACAAACACAATAAAAAGACATTCAGTTGAATTGATAACCTCCTCCTTTTTTAAATCGGTTAAAATGCATTCAATTAAATTTTAATTTTATCTTTTCAGTGCAACACGCCATCACAATCGACGAACAGGAAGTAATCTTCATATGAATCAAAACTCAAGTTCTGTAGCTCTTCACCCGGGTTTTGTAAACATGCCAATAAGCAGCCAAGTACCATCACTTTTAGCCTCTGGCCCACCAAGTGGAGGTTCTAGTGTAATTGCCGATACCACCTGCCTGAGGACTAGTGGAGGTGGAGTAGGTGGAACCTCAATTGGAGCTGGACATCTTGGTGCAAACCCGCTTCTCGGGACAATGAGTCCTCTTCCTCAACAACGCCAGCCTCATCACCATAGTCCCAGGTCTCTTATTAGCCCGACACAAACAGTTTCTGGCCCACAATCACCCCATCATCACCGTACTAATTCAACGGGAGCAGGGGATATTGATCTATCACAGAGTAAATTATCACTTTTAAACTTCTTTCTCGTTTATCTATATTAAAAATTTTATCTATATTATAAATTTCTTCTAGGCACACCTGCTCCCTGCACACCTCCAGGATCTCCTCATACGACTGGCCACCATTGGCGTTCGAGACTTACCACAATAAAAAATAGCTTTCTTGGATCTCCAAGATTTCATAGGCGCAAGTTACAAAGTAAATATATTTGGAATCAATGACTATATATTAGTATATAAATAAATACAAATCAATTATACAGGGCTGCTCATCATTCCCTAGTTTCATAACCCCCCCCCCCCCCCAATTTCATGAAAATTAACCCGCCTTTCTCTTACAAATAGAGGAATAACATAAGTATCACAAAGAGAAACAAAGAGTTTGTCCTCTGCGTGATGCAAATAAACATACATATATATCATCAAATATATGTGTATATATATTATTTATCTGTTTTAGGGCCAGTTGTATGTCGGTTGGTAAACTCTTTTTAAACGTTGACAAAGGGTAAAACCTTATAATTCACCTGGTGACCGGCGGGTTGGCCAATCAGATGACAGGCACTTTCATCTGATTGGCCACCCCCTCAGGTACAAGGTGAATTCTAAGTTTTTACCCTTTGTCAACGTTTAAAAAGAGCTTACCAACCGACATACAACTGTGCCTGAGACTACACTTTCGAAGGCTTGGCCTTCATCATCAGTCTTTTTTAATTATAAATATTACTTTTCATGGGGTCAGTATCGCGTGGATATTGATTTTTTTTTGTTAGAATTCTAACTGGCTTTCGGCTAAGGAAGAACAAAAAAATTTCAATATCCACTCGATACTGACCCCATGAAAAATAATATTTATAATTAAAAAAGACTGATGATGAAGGCCAAGCCTTCGAACTGTAGTCTCTTATTTGATATATATGTGTGTATGTTTATTTGCATCAAACAGAGGACAACCTCTTTGTTTCTCTTTATGAATCAACAACTCTCCTACTCTCGGCAAAATAAAAACTTTTCAATTGAATAACATAAGGTCTCCTCTAAAACTTCATCCTAAGGAAAATGTATTACTCTATTTCGCTGTCATTACGAATTTAGGCCTTCTAGTTCTACAGTATATTTTATTCGCTTGAAAGGATTAGAAGAGGTTTTTATTAAAGTTATAAAACTTGACCGTTTTTATTTTTAGCATATAATGAAAATTTTGCAACAATTTTCAAACCGCCCCAGAAATTTTAACGACGCACTCTGCATATTACCCTCTGTGGGCACCCCTGATTGTTCTACATATAATCTAGAAATGTATATTAAAAAATCCACACGTTTCAGAAGAATTTCTCCGTTTATCAATGGCAAATTTGAAAAAATATTTGGTTTGAAAAATGATTACTTTATCATTCTTTATCATTGTTCTATAAAAGATTTGTATTTATTTGTATACATTAAACAATCAATAAAATTCTTTCAAAATATATACATATATATTAACATAAATATTCAAATTTCTTTTTTTTAGCTTCTTCAGAAGAAGTACACCTCACTCCTGAATCATCTCCAGAACTCACAAAGAAATCATGGTTCGGAAGCCTAATGACTACAGAAAAAGATGAAACATTTACTATCCTAGTAAAAGGAAAACCATTAGCATCCGTTAAAGCTGATCTCATTCATGCATTTCTTTCGGTAATTTTCTTTTTTTAATTAATTTTAAATAATTTTGTAAAAGTCGATTTTTTTGCACATTTCTTCTTTGAAGGAGACAATAAAAGAGTGTGTCTTCTGCTCTTTTATTGTCTCCTTCAATATATAAAAATTCTGCTACTCTCGGCAAAAACTTTCAATTTAATTTCTTCTTTGGTTCAATTTTGTTCTACAGAATGCGGCGTAATGGAATCTCATATTTTTTAGGTGAATTCTAAAAAAAAAACAGTACAAGATATGAATAAAAAAACTTTTTATTTATTGAATGTACATATAATAAAGTTTATTTTTGTTAGGTTTTAAAAATGATATCTTCTAAAATTATTGCCTTTACGGGCGATGCACATATGGACCCGTTCCTGAAAGTTTTCTATCAATCTCGTCAGCATATGTTGAGGAATTCCTTTGATTTCTTAACGAATAGCTTCTTTGAGTTCTTCAAGGGTTCGAGGACAATACTTAAAAATATTAGCTTTGAGGTATTCCCATAAGAAAAAGTGACAGAAGAGCAAATCAGGAGATCAGACGAGCGGAGAACATATCTTGCAAAATGACACGAGAACGACAGGTCGTATGGGCTGTCTGTTCTTATGGAGGTACCTCAAAGCTGAGTTTTTTAAACATCGTCCTTGAACCCTAGACTAACTCAAGGAGCCCATTCATGAAGAAATCCGCAGAATTCCTCAACATATGCTGACAAGAGTGATGGAAAACTTTCAGGAACAGTCCGTCAAGATCAACATTTGGACGATATAATGTTTAAAATCAATTCAAAAACATCTTTATTATATGTACTTACAATAAATAAAAAGTTTTTTTTTCATATCTTGTACCCTTTTTTAGAATTCGCCTTAGAAATGTGTGACTCCATTACGCCGCACCCTGTATATGAATTTTTATTCAATTTGTTTACCATATAAGCAAGCAAATTCTCAATACATTCCGTGTAAGGTATTAAAAAGGATGCATGTTTTTATCTCGTTATCAGATCGCAGAGCTAAGTCATAGTGTCTCAAGTCCTCTCTCATTTCGTGTGGAGTACCGAAGAGGGAGTACCGGTCCAGCGATGTTCCAGAGGCAGGTGCGCTTCCAGGTGGACGTGGCCGCCGTGGCCAGGCAGCCATCCGAGCCAGTCCACGAGCATCTTTACGCTATTACATTTACACTACTCTCAGGTGAACAATTTCAAAGAGACATCACACATATTACGAGTTTGATCCTTTTATACTATTTTTAACCCATTATTTTTTCTTTTGTCTAAATTTTTTATTCAATTGCTAAGTTGTGCAGTGGCGTACCTAGGGTATTTTGTATCAGCCGCTTAGTCAAGTGAGTTCAAAGAGGCGTAAGACCTCCAATTAATAAATATTTAAAAATAAGCTTTCAATTCTTTACAATAAATTTTTAATAAACTCATTCTGATAGTACTTTTGAAGATTAGTAAGTAGTGGGACTCGACTTTCACTTAGCTCTTTAGAGTAAGCAACAAAAAAATATTTTACTAGAAGAATTTTATCAAATAAAAATTATAAAAAAATATGTATCAGCTAAATTAATTTTTAATGCATTTATTAAAAATTCAACCAATTTGTTTTTTATTTAAATAATATTAGTTTTTGCGGGACGGGGGCCTGAAAATTCATTTTTGTGCCATCTAATTCATAACCATATTTCAGGTAACATTCGACGATTTCGTCGTGTGTGTGAGCATATTCAGTCTCAAGTATGTTCAAGACGTCCTCCACCATCCCCTCGAGCAGCTCGAAAATTCACAACCGAATTGAGCGAAAGTTCAAGTTGTGGATCGGATACATCAGATAGGCTTTCACCATATCCTGGTACTAGACAGGTGAGGAATATGAAGAACGAAGTGAACACTAAAGCAAATCTAATAACATGGGATACTTGCACTAGAATGAAATGGGAGGGTTTTCGTTTCCCGATCTAAATGCATCATATGAATGTGTTTGACAGGTGGAATCGGACATCGAAAGTGACACTTCAGTATTTGACGTCAAATCACCAACTAGGGAGAACGGCAACCCAATGAACTCGCATTCTCAACGACGACGCTCCTGTACAAGCACGAACAACAACAACGCAGGTCACTGTAGCGGAATTGGTGGTGTTGGATCCGTGATGTCAAGTAGTGCGGGTGGCGAATCCGTTACCAGTTCTGGACGGGTCACCACGGTATCATGTCCCCCTTCATCTGAAGCCGTTGGGAGTGCAGGGGCGACGGGTGTAGGTCTGCATGCGGTTCGTTCTAACAGTGAAAACGCCGCTGGGGAATCCACTACGTCGGATGTCGCTGAATCTCTAGCATGAATTCAAAGAGCTAGGCGTTCAGCACACCTTTCAGGTACTTAGACCATGTTTGCAAATGTCGAGTGTATTATATAATATGGAATGGTAATGTTACGGCAGGGACGACTTTGCCGCAAGCACTAGAGAAGCCATCGCTCAGATTGGCCTACGCCCGTCCACCCCTTGAATTTTCCTCAATGCCAAGAACCTCAGCCTAGTCAGATCAAAATAACATTTAAAATTGTTAAATATTACTGAACTGATGTATTATATAACCATAAGATGAGGTATATTATTTTCCATTGTCATTGCCCAGACTGTTTGAAATTAGAAAAGTGTAATAGTATTTAGAATAATAAATCTAAACTTCATTTATTCTTTGGCACAAATACCAGCTTTTATTTAATCAATTAAAAGTTGTGTTTAAAAAAAATATATATATTCTAATCAGTGTCAAATTTTGGAATCTTATCAAAAAATATTTTATTAACAAAATTATCTTCATACAAATAATAAAGCATTTTTATTTAGGAGCTTCTTGGGGATTCTTTTAATATTCTTATTGTATATATTTCCCTTATTGGTTATATTTTTTTTTCATTTATAAACTAAGATAATTTAAAAATATAAAGTTATTTATTTCAAACATTAAATGAATAAGAAATATTATTAATTATTAACTAAATATATATAAATAAGAATTTCTTGAAGTTTACATTTTTATTTTATTAAATTTTAAATTACAAACTTTAATTAATAATTCTATCATAAAAGGGTTATGAATCCAATACAAAAGTGATAATACTATAATTGTTATATTTTGTATTTAAATTTTACCAGAGAAATTTTGGTTACTAAGTTAAATATTTTAATTCATTCTTTAATTGATTTATATAAATGTGTGCATTACGATAAGACGGTGGTGTAGCTACCAAGTAAGGAAATTCCCATTTGTATAAAAAATTCCAAAAAAGAATTTTATAATTTTATAATGAAATATTTTCAAGTTATATTTTCATAATTTAGAGTGAATTGATAGGGTATCTAATCTCATCTAGTTTTCATATATTTTCATTATTTAGAAATGTTTGTAGCAAAGAAGTTCTTGGTAGCTACTCGACTGTTTTGAAATAGGTTTAATCCATATAATACATTACTAGTTCATAAAGTTTTTTAGGCTTTGATAGGCAATTTATATCAAAATTTCAATGCCAATTGCTCTTTCTTAGTGGTTTAGTACTCTTGCCGAAATTCGTCTTCGTATTCAATATTGAATTGAGTTTAGATCAATCCGGGATGAATCGTAGCGGGAGCCTGCCTAACCACTTTTAGATTCTTACAATTAAAATCTTAGATATACATTGCTTCACTGACTATTTTTGATATCATTACAAAAAAACACTAAGAATAAATTGATGTTTCGTATAAAAGACGAATCGCAAGATTATTAAATTATGTAGTAGTTTTTTGACGAAAAATTTCAATTATTCTTAACTATCGCACTTGAAAGACTTACAAAATTAATAATCAAATCTCGCTAATAATTTAAATGAGCAATACATTAATGAAATGGAAAATTATTTTATATATCCATGCCGGATTAATATAGAAAATTTAAATTATTTAAATTTTAGCAATCAATTTTTATCTTCGGATCTATTTATGATAATATATAAAATTGCATTTATCTATTATCAAATTTAAAACAAACCCTTTATTCATGTATCTAGAAGATGGTACTGAATCGCTTGAGAAGAAAATAGATGAGAAAACTGGTTCTAGAAATCATTAAATGGCAATTTAGTAACTGATTTAATTTTATAATTAACAACAAATTAAAAATCCCAACAAAAAAATAATAAAATAAATAAATAAATAATGTTTTTTAAACAAAAATAAATTAAAAATGGTGTTTTGCTGAAGGTAGCAGAGTTTTTAGTTTTACAAGGAATATATTAAAATTGCAGATCCGCCCAGATATATACAAATATTTATCAAATATTCCAACATATGGAAATTTATACATTTCAAGGGGCGAAGGGAGCCCATACTTACGTTTGCCCAGTGGCCCGAAATTTCTCTGGGCGGGCCTGAAAATTGCGTCTTCTGATTAAAATAATAATTTTTATTTATTTGAACACTTTCATAATTATTTGAATTTTCGTTAAGAGTAGTAAGACAAAGTTCATGGTCTTGAATACATTTTTGAGTTAATTAAAAATATTCCTCTAAATTATAAAAAAAAAATATTTTCCAAAATTGAATATAAAATATTTTATAAAAACCACAAAAAAAAATTGATTATTTTTTTCTGTACACACCAAGAACCAATAAAAATAATAAGCAACAATTGGACCAAACGATATGGATTTTATATTTTGTAATAATTTCATCTGGTATTGAAAAGTAAAAGGGGATCATCATGAGAATCTCCTTTTTGAGCTGGCTCAGAACAACCATCTTAATCCGGCCTTCCCGTAAAAAAAGACTAAAAAATTATTAAAGTCTTAGGCTCCCGCAAATTTTCATATAAAAGAAAATAATTTTCAAGAAATAATATTTTCAAAGTGCTTAGCATTTAGATTTCTCGTGCTGTGAAAAAATAATATGAGGGTTATTATTATTATTATTATTATTATTATTATATTCTATTAATATTATTTTTAGATTCATAAAAAGACCTTATATGGTAGAACATTCAGTATGTTAAGTTTTTTAATCTTGTAAATGTATATAAATAAATATACATAAATATATTTGAAAGCTTCAAATTAATCAATTTATTCTATAGAACGATTTGGCATTTCTTGAATTAAAATAAAAAAATATTTAAATAATTAATTCAATGACGTGAATAATTGTGTGATGTGTTATTTTAAACGAATAAATGTTACAAGTCTCAACGACGAAATATTGACTGACCTGCTTGTATTAATATGTTTGAGCCGAAGACTGCCAAAAACCTGACCTCGAGTGAAAGTGTTTAGTTGAAATCACTCCGGCAGGCCTTGTTTCAATTATACGTTGTTATTCAATTGAACTTGATTATTTATTCTCATTATAAAAAGGTAATATGTGTAGATATTTCACTTAAGCGATTGATATATTTTTATTTTAGCTTCTAGTTTATTTGTTTTTCTCTGAATTTTAAGAAAAATTTTGTTTTCTTGTTTGATTTAAAAAAAAATCAATCGATCATGTATTCAAGAAAATTTTGAAAAATCATTTCATGTACTATAGTTATATTTTGTGTAAAATTTCTCAAGTTATTGTATCAATCAACTTTTTAAATTGTTCAAATATTTTATGTTTAAATAATAAAATTATACATATATTTATATATAAGTTCTTCATGTTTCGAGTTTTGTAACCGACCTGTGAATCTGTCCACAGAGGCTAAAACGACACGTTTCAAAAGATCTCACTTGTTATCACTGAAGTTGCTCGCTTGGTTTTACAGATATTAACTACTCGGCGTACCTCGGGGAAAGATTGTTTTGTATCCATTATATAATAGAAAATTTTAAAAAGAAATAGTTTTTGGCTTTCAAATAGATTCCTATATCTTTAGCGATAATATTCACTGCTCGACAAAAATTAAACAAAAATTTGTAACCGTAAAGAAAGGATTCCAATAGAGTTTTATACGCTGATTATCATGCAATTTCTGATTTTTTTATAACAGGTCAGAATTTTGAGATATTATCGATCAAAACGACGAATAAGGCCATTTTGCCTATTTTCGAGTCTCATTAGATATTAAACAGCAATATTTGAAATCAAAATATTTTATTCACGTAATAGAAAACAGCTTCCTCTTTGATTTTCAAATTACCACTTGTTTTTAGCTCAATTTGAACTCGAGTTATAACTAAAAAGCTAAAACTACGTGATTAAAAAGGATAATAAACATAAATAAAAACATATGGTCTTGATTTTTTAGTTATAATTCGAGTTCTGATTGAGCTAAATTCAAGTGGTGATTTGAAAATCAAAGAGGAAGCTGTTTTCTATCAAGTCAACCAAAATATTTTGATTTCAAATAGTGCTGTTTAATATTTGATGGCATTCGAAAATAGGTCAGAATGGCCTTTTTCGTCGTTTTGACCGATAATATCTCGAAATTCTGACCTGTTTAAAAAATCCAGAAATTGCATGATAAACAGCGTATAAAACTCTACTGGAATCCATTGTTAGGTATACGGGTACAAATTTTTGTCGACCAGTATAATGGAGAACTTGAATGAAGGGTTAGAAAGGGGCTTCATGGACAGATTCACGAGATGGAAGACCCGAAACATCAAGAACATTCATTGTGACTGCGAAAACATTAAACTGAACAGATAATATTATACATACATATATATATATATATCCTATATATATATGTTGCTTTGATATAAATACGCTGCAAATAATGAGCTTTCCGAGATGAGAGATATCAAATTTTGAAAAATCGATATTAATCAATCGATGTAACTCTTATCAAATTGTAATAAAATAAAATGTTCCAAATTCACCCCACAAGTATATGAGATACAAGTCTAGAGGAAAACAAAATTCCTTTTCTAGAATGGATATATATGTCGAATGCTGTGGTCTTAATGCTCAAATAGTTCAGTGATTTGATAAGAGTTAAACATATCTCACTGAGAGAATGTTAATATAAAATTTAATGAAATATAAATAAATAAAATAAAATTTAAATTTAAAAATTGTCATTTTATTTTGTAAGCTAAATTTCATGCTTTCTTTGAAAATGAGTCAATGATATTTATCTTTTTTTTTTAATTTTCCTTAAGTTGATACTTATTTAAACCAAAATATAAAAGTTTGGCTAATTAGGTAAATTAGTTTCAAAAGAAAAAATAATATTCTACTTCACTTAAATATGCAAAAATTGTAAATAATAAAAATATTCAGATTATCACTATTTTGATTAAAAAATTCTTTACTATTTATTTATAATAAATTTTAAGATAATTTTCAAATATTACAAATATTCTCTGTCGAAGTTGAAATAAATTAAAAATTTTCTTGGATTAACTTTCAAAATAATAAAATAATCCTGTTTTTTTTTTTGCTTCTCGTGCAATTATTTATTATTTTATTTTTAAATAAAATGTATAATAATATATTAAAAAAACAAAACAAATTGGTATTAATCAATTATAAATATATTCTTTTTAATTTATAAATTTTATTTAATGATAGTGTACTGATTTAAAGAATAAAGAATTGGCCCTGGAGCTGCCTCTCCAAGAGAAGGAAACAACTTACCTAATCAATATATTCTTAAGCAATCACTTATACTTTATAATATGGTAACAGATGGAATTTATAAGAATTGAATTAACTTTTTTATTTTGAGGTATTTTTAAGAGCGAATTTGTCAGTAAGCAAAACTTATTGCAGAATTGCGCTTATATAAAAATCATCTAAAAATGGGGACTTTGTGTCACATGTTCATTTTAAATCGAAATAAATTAAAAAGAAAAAAAATAATAATAAACTTAATTCTATAAGGTAGTTGTTTCACCATATGGGTATTCTTAGGATTTTTTGAAATTTAGTGAGATTATTATTTAAATACATCTGAATCGATTGGTGGCAAAACGAAATTTATGAACAATATAATTCCAAAGATAGTTTTTCAGACTCTTATACATTGCACTATACGGGATATCGGAAAGTTCACATACATATTAATTATAATTAAGAAACTCTTCTTACCATTGTTATAAAAAACCGAGGGGTGAACCGCGACCTAATATGCTGTGCACCTACTTCCACTTGTACTTCCAAATATTTCCAAGTACTTCCAAATATTTATAAGTATTCTAAATATTTCCAAGTAATTCCAAATATTTCCAAGTATTTCCAAATATTCCAAGTACTTCCATATATTCCAAGTACTTCCAAATATTCCAAGTACTTCCAAATAATCCAAGTACTTCCAAATATTCCCAAGTATTTTCAAATATTTCCAAGTACTTCCAAATATATCTAAGTACTTCCAAATATTTCAAGTACTTCCAAAATACTTCCAAAGAGGTGTACACCTACTTCCAATTGCGGATCACCCCTCGTAAAATACTAAACCAACATTCAACAATAACTAATACATTTTTTAAGAAAATTTTAATTCATAGTTACAACACAGTTATTGAGATAATAAATAAATAATGGAAAATGTATAATGAAAAATTTACACTAAAAACAATCTGGCAACAAAGGATTTATTTAACCTAAAAATTGGGTTAACTATATTATTTTTTTGAGGTTATTTCGCTTCAGCCATTATCGCATCAGCTTTCAATCGTTTATTAAGAAATTTTTGTTTTATAAATCTTCCTTTATAATGTACTTTATCTGAAAATTCTATGATAAAATATATACAAGCTTGAACAGTGTTGCCAGATTTGTCAAACGAGCACGGGATTGGCTAGTAGTGGTACATAAACAGAAAAAAGTTTTGTGTTATGAATTATGAATCCTTATTGTCTGTTCTATATACTCTAGGCTTAACTTTTTACTAATATTGTCGCGAAACAACTACCTTAAAGAGATATCTTTATAGTAGTAGAACTAGCAACATAGAGAGCGACATGTCTCTGAGCACGAAATATTTTATTTGGAAAAGGTTCGATTGCTCCCTGCAAAGCACATGCTAAATCGCTAGAGGGCAGTCTGGAAACTAATTGCGTGGGGGAGTGGCGGAACATGCAGATTTTTCGACAGATAAAGTGTCTAGAGCACAGCTGAAAATTTATATAGTTATCGAGAAACATGTGAGAAAATAGGAAAAAATTGGCAGAAGGCTAAGTGGAAGATAAAGGGGTGAAAAAAGTTGAGAAAAATCTCGCAAAATGTGTGGGTCAAAAGTTGAAACTGAATTTTAAACCAGTTAAACTTAATCGATTGAGCTGAAATTTTACACACTTTTGATGCTGGTTACAATACAATCTAGTATACTCAGTTATGTAATTTTTCATGTGAAACCGGGAAAATAATGAAAACTAGAAATTCCGAATAAAATAATTTATTAGAACAGGGGTAGGCAGACACCCAACCCTCATACCCCCCCCCCCCCCCGAAACCCACCCAGCACCTCCCACCCCCGCATCCCTGCCCAACACCACCACCCCACTACGCCTCTGGGATCTCACCTGAACCTCCCACCCCACCCTGAATCACCACCCCCTCACCCCACATACCCGGACGTCACCCCATGCCCTCCGCCCCCGCCTAGCCTCCTGGACCTCTACATTCACTACGCCGCTCCGGGCTTCACCCCGCTCCACCCATTCACCCCCTACTCCGCCTTACTCCTCACCCCACCCTCATTCTACCCCCGCAGCCTCATACCCCCGCATCCCAATCCACTAACCTTCCTCCGCACCATCACTTTACCCCCGCACCAAGCCCCCACACCCAGTTTTTGCATTTCCAGCCTTCTAGTGACTCACAGATTATGTATAGAAAATTTGGTTAAGTTGGCTCTAAGGGTAAGAATTTTCATTTTTTGACCCCCTATTTTTGGGTGGTTTTTGGGGAATTTTTTAAACAAAAGTTGTCAGAAATCACATCCCCTACAACATTGCTCATAATAAAATTTGCCGTAGAGTTAATAGTTTAGGAGTTGTTCGATAATTTTAATTCGTGCCCCCCCCCAAACCTCCTTTTGGGGTCGAAATATCAAAACGTTATATAGCTATAAACGTAACTTAGAAGACATCTGATGCAAATATGAAATTTCATAATAATCCCTTCAGCCGTTTTTACGTGAATCGCGAGCAACTTTTCGGAAATGACGGAAACATACAGACAGACAGACATACAGACAGGAATTTTGTTGAGGGTGTTTTCGTTCATAACTTTGCTTGAAACCTGTGCAACCAAAATGTGGCGTGATTTGGAGCAATGTACAGACAAAGCCTTAATTTTATATATATAATTATGAAAAAGAAAATAATTATTTCAAAATTTTAGTAATAATATTCAAATATAATAAAAAATAAATATAACAAAACTTAAATATAATAAAAAGTATATAAATATAAGATTTAAAATTTTATTCATTTTCAAAAATGAGTTTTAATATCTGACCCTACGGATGCAACCCGCCACCCAGAGCGCTCTATTTGAATGCATATCTTACCAATCTACAGGCGTTGCCGTTCTTTTTATTCAGTCTAGCACAGCGTTTCCCAAACTTTTTTGACCGCGGCCCGGTACGAGGTTTTAAAATTTTTCGCGACCCACAAAAAAACATTTATTTAAAAAACAAATTTTATTTTTTAATAAAAATTAAGTTATTTGTTTGTTTATTTCATACACAAATATTGCAAAATAATTATATTATATGAAAAATATAAGTAATTAAAAAATTAACAACTATATCCATTTAAAACTTTAGTAAATGAAGTAAACTTTGTTTCCACATATTTTTAACCGACTTCAAAAAAGGAGGAAGTTCTCAATTCGACTGAATTTTTTTTTTTTTTTGTTTAAGTTACCTCATATCTTCGCCAATTGTGAACCGATTTTGATGATTTTTTTGCAATGGGTTCAGTCTAGTTTCCGATTGGTACCGTTTTTTTCATTGGTATTGGACCTTTTTTGATATGTTTGTTCAGGCATAACTTCTTTGTTTATGAACCGATTTTAATGATTCTTTTTTTATTAGAGCGTACCTTAGGGGTGGTACCATATTAATTTAGTTAAGTTCTGAAGATATGATCATTGACGAAAGAACGTAAATCTCCAATTCTTATGATCAAATAAACGAAATTATAATAAATAAAATCTTTTATAAAAAAATCTTAAAACATTCATTTAATACCCGCAAACGTTTCTAGAGAATTTCTATATTTATTAATTGACTTTTATTATCATTTTCTGATTCATTCGCCCGACGCTTTCTCTTACATAATGCATGCAAGGTATTATATTAAATCCCTATTAATAGCATCACTAAAAAGAGAAAAATAAAACTAATTTTTATAAAAAATAAAACCGACTTCAAAAAATTAAATGCAACAAATAAAATAAATAATAACTTAAAAATCAAATAAAATACACTAAAAGGTATAAAATAAATATCTTATTTAGTTACAAATAAACGACGAAATATTAACATGAAATCCTTTTTGAAGTCGGTGCCAAACATACACATTTTATGAACAGCATTCGACGGATCTTACTTAGTACGCTCGCTTATATAGTTTGTTTGGGACCGACTTCAAAAAGGGATTTCATGTTAATATTTCGTCGTTTATTTGTAACTAAATAGGATAATTATTTTATACCTTTTAGTGTCATTTATTTGATTTTTAATTTATTATTTATTTTATTTGTTGCATTTATTTTTTGAAGTCGGTTTTATTTTTTTCTAAAAATTATTTTTTGTACTTAGTGCAAAGGATGATTTTGTTTGTCAGCATATAACAATTTCAAAATTAGGAAGTAATGATGTTAATTTTATTCTCAAATTAGGTTCGACATCCAATCTGTTTCGATACTTATTTTTTAAGTACACCAAGGCTGACAATGCAGCTTTACACGTATAAGTGGCGACAAAAGGCATTAAAAATTGTATCGCTTTTTCGCTTACGCTTGGATACTCTTTTGAAAGCGCAGCCAAAAATTAATTAGTGGTACAGTTTCAAACACTTTTTTCAGATCGGTGTCGCATAAAATTTCAATTAAATTATCAACTTCCTGTTCTCTAAGATTAAACATCTCTCCCTTTTCAATTTTGACGGAAAGAGGATCTTTAATCCTCATATTATTTGAAGGAATATCCGGAAAGTCTTTAAAACTATTTATTAGCTCCGAAAAATGTTCTTGAATTGAAACTGATAGTAAAGATAAGAGTAAATAAATATTATATTTAATATTGATTTACTATGAGTTAAGGATTCTAGGTCACTTATTTCACATTTAATGTGAAATAAGTGACCTAGAATCCTTAACTCATAGTAAATATTTTTATTAAATATAATATTTATTTACTCTTATCTTTACTAAAGATGTTTCACCTTGCACCAACACCACAATCTCTACTAATTAGAAACTGATAGTGTTTCTATTTTAGATGTAAAGCTCCTTCATCATAGTTTGCATGGGTTTTTATAAATTTATGTAATGTTTCAAAAGATTTAAAATTTCCATTTGAAAGTCGTTGTTTCCACAGAGTGATGTTTTTTAATTTCACATTTATATTCTATAGAATATAATGGGAGAGTATTGCGATGGCCAGTCTGGGTCCTGACTCTTTGAGAGCTTGTATCTCAGAGATGAAAAAAGTTAATTTCATTTTGTAACTTCTAGGTGGAAGGAATCGTTGCCCTTAATAGTTGGATACCGGATTTATGACATAAAACCGGAAATTGTAGTCCCCAGAGGCCAGAAAGGTGTCCAAAATCTATTGGTCAGTACATATGTACGTATGTACCCCCCCTGCGTTTCGGAACTATAAGTCTCAGAGCTACGAAATTAGAAACTTAAGCTCAATATAGGCTAGAAGGAGTATAGCAAGCTTTTGGTTGAAATCAGAAAACCGGAAGTGGACATTTACATGAAAGATTTTTCGTTTTTTTTTGATTTTCTCAAAAACGGCTCTAACGATTTTTTCAAAAATTAGTACATTTATCAAATGTCATGAGTTATTAGTTGTGCCAAATTTTTAATCCGATTAAACAAAGGAAGGGGTTGTAAATTAGGAGTGTCGTAAAATAAATATTTTAATCGTTCATATCTCGTCTTCGGAAAGTCGCAGAGCCTTGAAATTTAAAACTTAAGCTATCTAGAGGCTACAAGAACTATAACAAGATTTTGGCTAAAATAGAAAAACCGGAAGTTGATGTTTACGTTTGTGAAAGTTGATTTATTATAGCAGCGACTTTTTTCGATACTTTGAAAATATTTAAACCAAGCCTTGCAAATTTAAATTCAATTCATTGAATGTAGCAAATATGTCGCACAAATAAGCCATTTTTATTAACCACTCGAAAAATTTTGTCTTTTTTTTCGCGCCCGGCAAAATTTTTCTACGACCCGGTGCCGGGCGCGACCCACAGTTAAAGCTGTCCGCAGAAATTCTGTAAGATGTTGTTGATTGGTCAACATCACAATTATAATTATGATTTCCGTCCATAATTTGTATTAATTTGAAAGTTTATAATGGAAAAATAAGGACAAGTTTTTACGTGTGGCTTTTTTATTTATCAGCCAACGTTTCGTCGACTTTGCCGACTTCTTCAGGGCTTCTACAATTATAAGAACATTATTAATATCAAGTTACAAAAGTACAATTATTTTTCAGACTCTTATACATTTAACCCAATGTTTTCTACATTTGATTCAATCGCGAATCTAATGTAGGGAATTTTTGTCAAATATTGAGTGAAAGTAATATTTGAACTTATATATTTCTAACTTGAAATAATGATATTAAATAATTTTTTTCTCATTAATATATCAAAGAATAATTCTAGTTGACGTATCAATTATTCTTTGATATATTATTGAGAAAAAAATTTATCTTATACATTTCACTATACGGGATATCGGAAAGTTTACATACATTTTTAATTATAATTAAAAACTCTTCTTACCATTGTTATAAAAAACTAAACCAACATTAAACAATAACTAATACATTTTTTAAGAAAATTTTAATTCATAGTTATAACACAGTTTCTGAGATAATAATGAATAAATAATGAAAAATATATAATGAAAAATTTACACTAAAAACAAGCTGGCAATAACGCATTTATTTAACTTAAAAGTTGATTAACTCCAGTACTTTTTGACGTTTTTTCGCTTCACCCATTGTTGCAAGAGTTTTCAATCGCTTATTAAGAATTTTTGTTTTATAAATCTCCTTTATAATGTATTTTATCTGACATTTCTATGATAAAATATATACGAGCTCGGACAGTGTTGGCAGATTTGTCAAACGAGCACGGGATTGGCTAGTAGTGGTACATATAAAGCAAAAAGTTTTGGGCTAATGAATTATGAATCCTTATTGTCTGTTCTATATACTCTAGCATTAACTTTTTGCTAGTATTGTCGCGAAACAACTACCTTAAGTATGTTCAGGATCCATTGATTTTAATTATTTATTTTTTTCCTTATTAGAGGTTACAAAGTGGACAAATCATTTGGAACTATTTTATTTGCAAATTTTAGAGGCAGGGTCTGAGTTGAAGCAGTGGCGGCGCCACCCGGCAGACAAATTTCGATGGTAGGCACCAATAATGTGCATTATTTTGGGTAATAAATTAGAACTTTGGATTTGTGAAATTTAAACTACTATTAAAAATTGGATAAAAATACATTTTACATTTATTTCAAAGTATATTTTACACAGAAATACATGATTATAGAACAGTAATCACTAAAAAAAAAGATATTCTATTATTATGTTTAGTGAAAAAGAATTTACAACTAAATATAAGGTCAATGCTTTTAGATTATTTTTTTCAATGTATAAAATTCCTAAATCTGAGCCTCTCTTGTGATATTGGGGTATTAATGAATTTTGTAAATTTTTTATAAAAATATAGGAAATTATAAATTAGTCAAAGAAACTCGAAAAAAGTTTCTTTTTATACCCTTGAATTTTAGATGAAAGTTGCCCCTTATCATCAGTTTTCGAATTTTTTTAGAAAATAAATATTTGAATTTGGAAGGGTTTATACTTATTTCTAGTAGAGTAATTTATAAAGATAGAGAAAATTATAATTTCGTCAAAAAAATTCGAAAAAGTTTCTTTTTAATACCCTTGAATTTTAGATGAAAGTTGATAAGGGTCCCTTATCATCAGTTTTCCAATTTTTTAGAAAATAAATATTTGAATTTAGAAGGAACAATACTTATTTCTAGTAGAGTATTTTATAAAGATAAAGGAAATTATAATTTTGTCAAAAAAAACTCGGAAAAAAGTTTCTTTTTATACCCTTGAATTTTAGATGAAAGTTGATAATGGTCCCCCTAATCATCAGTTTTCCATTTTTTTTGAAAATAAATATTTGAATTTGGAAGGGATTATACTTATTTCTAATAAATATCTAATCTAATAAATATCAGGTAGGTTTCACAAAAAAGAAATAAAACAAAATTGAGTTTTGAGTTCGATATATTTCGGGGTTAGCCCATCATCAGGAGTCTAAGAAAACTGATTACATATTGGAAAAATAGTTTTACAAGTAAGAATTTTTAAAAATTTTTTTTATTAAAAATGTATGTGGTGGGGGAATGTAGGGGAAGAGGGGGGTAGTTGTTCTGAGGATTAATATTTTCTATTGAGATTTGAGCTGGGTGAAAGGGATCTATCTATACCTGTTATTATAATAGCGAATGGACAGGTACCTGAGAAGGTACAATTTAAAAGGTATATAAGAGAGTGCAATTACCCTTATAATGTGCAAACAATGAAAGGAATGTTTATTTAATTTATTATAACATATAATCAATAATTGTATTTTTATACACTTCCAATTGATTATTTAAAATATTTGAATTATTAGAGAGGGCTATTTTTATCTCGGTGGATTCCAGGAGGTCCAATTTAAGGCCTTTTCTTTCGAAATGAATGGGGATAGGGTTATTATTAGAGGGTGAATGGTTAGATTCATGTAAGTGAATTGCGAAGGCTGAGGTCGAATCTAAATTAATGTTATCGGATTTGTTGAGGTGGTTAAGGGCTCTTACATGCTCGGAGTAACGTATTTTGAAAGCGCGACCTGTCTGCCCAATATAAAAAGCGTCGCAATCTTGACAAGTTAATTTATACACTCCTGATTTGTCTAATTTATCAATTTTGTCTATTTTATTGTTAATTAATTGA